>CM060962.1:279507200-280079700 GCA_030765045.1 Tenodera sinensis
GTTGACATACACACGCGCTCACATATACTCGCACACATTCATTCACACGCGCTCACACACACACACACTCACACACACACACACGTTGACATACACACGCGCTCACATATACTCACACACACTCACACTCACTCACTCACACACACGCTGACATACACACGCGCTCACATATACTCACACACACTCACGCACACGCTCACACACTCTCAAGCACTCACACTCAAGTACACTCACACACGCCTACACACACTCACACGCGCTCACACACACACACACTCACTCACTCACACACACGCTGACATACACACGCGCTCACATATACTCACACACATTCATTCACACACACTCACACACACACACTCACACACTCTCAAGCACACACACTCACACACACAACCACAACCACACACTCACACACGCACTTAAGCACACTCTCTCTCTCTCTCTCTCTCTCACACACACACACACACACACACACAACCACACACATACACAAAGCACTCGTGTTCAGAGATGCTTTTCAGACTACTCTGTACCTTGCTATTAGAGCATAGAACAGAGGCCTTTTTGCCTTTTTCTCCCTATCCATTGGTTACAAAAGAACATCGTAGCTCAATCTGTAGAGCCGGAGGGCCCCAACTGCGCACAAGACAAATTTGTACCTGTTTTAAAGTGCCCGACTGCGCGCGGCGGTCATTCCTGCATTTTCCTTCCCAATTTTTGAGACTTAGGGCTCTATGAACGCTGGCGTATTTACCATTCATAGGTATGGTTAAACATGTAGCTGTAAAATGTGCATTTGAAAATAAGTTAAAATACTTATGCATACCTATGTATGGCCGTATTAGAACAGGGCATTTGCCAATACGTTAAAATATGCACTTAAATTATGTGAGTAGCAGTGTCATTTAAATAAATATGGGACTTGACATGTTTTATAGTACGCCTCCACGGTACTCTTCGTTGTTTCTCTTTCTCTGCGAAATTTATATCCATCTATAACAACCAAACTTTGTCCCCTTTGGCATTTCATAACTTGCAGAGAAGCGCTGGAATCCGTTGCTCTGTAGAAACACACGCCATGAGCACATCATTTTATAAACAGCACGCCATCTTATACACTCGGAACATTCGACAGTCGTTAACAGTGTTACCAACCCTATAACCACAACTATTCTCGAAACAAATGACTAAAATTATTTACTAGTGGTGCCACACTTCTTGTACTTACGAGAGAAAGACTCGCAAGCATTAGACGTATTTGTGATATACCCGCTCGCGCGAAGTAGGCATGTTTACCCCTGACAAGTTCGCGCGCAGTAGGCCTGTTTGCCCTTGACAAGTTCGCGTGCAGTAGGCCTGTTTGCCCTAGACAAGCTCGCGCGCAGTAGGCCTGTTTGCCCTTGACAAGCTCGCGCGCAGTAGGCCTGTTTGCCCTTGACAAGCTCGCACGCAGTAGGCCTGTTTACCCTTGACAAGCTTACGCGCAGTGGGCCTGTTTACCCTTGACAAGTTCGCGTGCAGTAGGCCTGTTTACCCTTGACAAGTTCGCGCGCAGTAGGCCTGTTTGCCCTTGACAAGTTCGCGTGCAGTAGGCCTGTTTGCCCTTGACAAGTTCGCGTGCAGTAGGCCTGTTTGCCCTTGACAAGCTCGCGCGCAGTAGGCCTGTTTGCCCTTGACAAGCTCGCGCGCAGTAGGCCTGTTTGCCCTTGACAAGCTCGCACGCAGTAGGCCTGTTTACCCTTGACAAGCTTACGCGCAGTGGGCCTGTTTACCCTTGACAAGTTCGCGTGCAGTAGGCCTGTTTACCCTTGACAAGTTCGCGTGCAGTAGGCCTGTTTACCCTTGACAAGTTCGCGTGCAGTAGGCCTGTTTCCCCTTGACAAGTTCGCGTGCAGTAGGCCTGTTTGCCTTTGACAAGCTCGCACGCAGTAGGCCTGTTTATCCTTGACAAGCTAGCGCGCAGTGGGCCTATTGGCCCTTGACAAGCTCGCGCGCAGTAGGCCTGTTTGTCCTTGACAAGCTCGCGCGCAGTAGGCCTGTTTACCCTTGACAAGCTCGCGCGCAGTGGGCCTATTGACCCTTGACAAGCTCGCGCGCAGTAGGCCTGTTTGCTCTTGACAAGCTCGCGCGCAGTAGGCCTGTTTGCCCTTGACAAGCTCGCACGCAGTGGGCCTGTTTACCCTTGACAAGCTCGCACGCAGTGGGCCTGTTTACCCTTGACAAGCTCGCACGCAGTGGGCCTGTTTACCCTTGACAAGCTCGCGCGCAGTGGGGCTGTTTACCCTTGACAAGATCGCGCGCAGTGGGCCTGTTTACCATTGACAAGATCGCGCACAGTGGGCCTGTTTGCCCTTGACAAGCTCGCGCGCAGTAGGCCTGTTTGCCCTTGACAAGCTCGCGCGCAGTAAGCCTGTTTGCCCTTGACAAGCTCGCGCGCAGTAGGCCTGTTTGCCCTTGACAAGCTCGCGCGCAGTAGGCCTGTTTGCCCTTGACAAGCTCGCGCGCAGTAGGCCTGTTTGCCCTTGACAACCTCGCGCGCAGTAGGCCTGTTTACCCTTGACAAGCTCGCGCGCAGTAGGCCTGTTTGCCCTTGACAAGCTCGCGCGCAGTAGGCCTGTTTGCCCTTGACAAGCTCGCACGCAGTAGGCCTGTTTACCCTTGACAAGCTCGCGCGCAGTGGGCCTGTTTACCCTTGACAAGCTCGCGCGCAGTGGGCCTGTTTGCCCTTGACAAGATCGCGTGCAGTAGGCCTGTTTGCCCTTGACAAGTTCGCGTGCAGTAGACCTGTTTACCCTTGACAAGTTCGCGTGCAGTAGGCCTGTTTACCCTTGACAAGCTCGCGCGCAGTGGGCCTGTTTACCCTTGACAAGCTCGCGCGCAGTGGGCCTGTTTACCCTTGACAAGCTCGCGCGCAGTAGGCCTGTTTACCGTTGACAAGTTCGCGTGCAGTAGGCCTGTTTGCCTTTGACAAGCTCGCACGCAGTAGGCCTGTTTACCCTTGACAAGCTCGCACGCAGTAGGCCTCTTTACCCTTGACAAGCTCGCGCGCAGTAGGCCTGTTTGCCCTTGACAAGCTCGCGCGCAGTAGGCCTGTTTGCCCTTGACAAGCTCGCGCGCAGTAGGCCTGTTTCCCCTTGACAAGCTCGCGCGCAGTAGGCCTGTTTGCCCTTGTCAAGCTCGCGCGCAGTAGGCCTGTTTGCCCTTGACAAGCTCGCACGCAGTAGGCCTGTTTACCCTTGACAAGCTCGCACGCAGTGGGCCTGTTTACCCTTGACAAGATCGCGCGCAGGGCCTGTTTACCCTTGATAAGCTTGCGCGCAGTGGGCCTATTGGCCCTTGACAAGCTCGCGCGCAGTAGGCCTGTTTGCCCTTGACAATCTCGCGCGCAGTAGGCCTGTTTCCCCTTGACAAGCTCGCGCGCTGTAGGCCTGTTTGCCCTTGACAAGCTCGCACGCAGTAGGCCTGTTTGCCCTTGACAAGCTCGCGCGCAGTAGGCCTGTTTGCCCTTGACAAGCTCGCGCGCAGTAGGCCTGTTTCCCCTTGACAAGCTCGCGCTCAGTAGGCCTGTTTGCCCTTGACAAGTTCGCGCGCAGTAGGCCTGTTTGCCCTTGACAACCTCGTGCGCAGTAGGCCTGTTTATCCTTGAGAAGCTCGCGCGCAGTAGGCCTGTTTACCCTTGACAAGCTCGCGCGCAGTAGGCCTGTTTACCTTTGACAAGCTCGCGCGCAGTAGGCCTGTTTACGCTTGAGAAGCTCGTGCGCAGTAGGCCTGTTTACCCTTGACAAGCTCGCGCGCAGCAGACATATTTACAATGCAGTACCTCGCGCACAGTCAGAAAAAATTTGACCATTTCGCGCGCAGTGATTACCCACCCTGTAAAGTACTTGCCTATTGTGCGAAGGGTCCCGGGTTCGACTACCGGTTGGGGCTAGGCATTTTTCTCTAGCCCACGATTATTGCATATTCTCCCCCATGTTTGGAAGTGTAAATATGTGTGTGATCTATGTGTAAAAGCCAATAACAGTTGTGCCCGAGTTACCATTGCCGATAGGTAATTCGTTCCAAAGGTTTCCAAAGTTTTCGATAGTGGCATTGCAGTTAAATTTGAAATATAAGTGGAACAATAAAATAAAATAGCATTGGATTTTCCAGCTGCTACTGAGTAAGAAATTTAGTGTCTTGAAATGTGGGTTTGTTGAAAATTGCTACCCTATATTCTAGTAGTGTTGATTTGTTGCTGGTCTGCAGCAGTAAACCTTGGACGAATCAATATATTGGCTTTTGTTAGTTAAATAGAAGGGAAAGGGAAAGAGAGCTGTATTTAATTTCCTGTTAACCAGACAAATAAAATGAGGCTTAACTACGAACAGTAAATATCTGGTATTTTGAGTTTGTTTTCCCATTCTGTTCTCAGTTTTATATCTACTCCACAAGTAATAAAATGCATCTTTTTAGACGATTAGAAATGGTAAGGAAGGGGGGAGGGAAGAAGCAGCACAAAATAACCTCCCTCTAGACGGATATCCGCTTTCTGAACAACTGAGAGCGCAGATAGGAATCATACCGCGTTACATTTTGTGTTCTTCTCCTTCCAATTGTTTATCTCTTGGCGATCCTCCAAGAGGAATATTTCTTCTGTTTTTCTAGCATCCTTACGGTGGACAAGGCTTCTCTACAAAAAATAATTTGTTGTCTGGGTTTCTTCTACTTTAATGCTTTCATATGATTGCGCACTTCTGCAGTTTCTTTGCTTGGCAGATTTCGGATGTTCCACAGATACAATCTCTTGGACGTTTAGACTCCTCGACCCCCCCCCCCAACAAAAAAATTTCGAACTCGTTAGAGCACACAATTTATATCAAGTGGCAAGTCGCATTTCGTTTGTTCTCGTGATTATGCAGAGCATGGAACATTTCAAAGGCGACCTCCAATGAAATGTGTATATGTGTAATGAAAGTTTATCACTATTGACAAGATGTAGATAGAAGAATGAGCCTTTGTAAGAATCTACACATGCAATGAAGATCCTTGATTAAGGCATTTTTTCATCTGATCATAAATAATGATTTACTAATTTTACTAGTGGTAATTCACATGTGTGTGCCAACCAAGACCGAATGATAGAAGTGGAGTAGAGAAAGTTATATGAGTGCAACACACCAGATTTTCAAAAGTTACACCCTATAGTTTTTGCAGGGACCTAAGCATGAAGTATCCAAATTGGTAAAATTGTACCTATTTAAGGGTTTGTAACATGAGTAGTAGTCGTTTTGAAAGCTGTGAGGTAGTAAATATAGCACAGTGGTTAGTATTTTAATATTTATATTTATTCTGAAAAACCAAATGGTCATGTATGTCAATAATGAAATAATTAAAATTACAAAATCGCAAGATCAGTTTATATTGTACAACTCACCTGAACTATATGTAGGATAGTTCAAATTGCTTTGTTGAACTCCATCATAGACAAATTTATAAGATGTAAAAGAATCGTATTAAAAATCTTTTAGAGGACTTAGGGTTAGGTAAGGTAAGCTTAGGTTAGGCGATAAGATGATAGAAAAGGTTATTAAAAGAGGAGGGCTTTGCTTAGGTTAAGTTAGGTTAGGTAGGAGAATGGAATAAATTAGTATTAGAGAAGGGCTGAGGTTAGGTTATGTTATACGAGAATAGAGTAAACAATTAGAAGAGGATGGCTTAGGTTAGGCGAGTAGAAGACTAGGGCTCTGGTTAATTTAAATAAAAAGGATGAAGTAGCCGGGTAGAAGAGTAGAGGACTAGAGTAGATTAGACGGTAAGAGAGTGGAGAAAGATTTAAAAGCGGATTAGGATAGATTAATTCTGGTGATAAGAGGATTATGCTAGGTTAGGTTAAGTAACGTTAGATTAGGCGATAATGGGATAGAACAGCGATGTCCAACCTTCTCTTTTTTGAGAACCTTACGTAATGAGCGGCTATAACCCACTCCACTCTTCCAGTCGGAGGGACAGTCAGTCTGTACCCAGTGACGGACACAAACGGGCGATTCCATGGCCGTTTTTAAGTCATACCTTGAATTTTTGGGGAATGCCCTCAGAAGACCTCTTCATTCTGTATGATTTTTGCATAAATGATAAACAGAAAGAGACCGACAAAAGCTTACTAAATGAAACATGTGTTTCTGGTTAAAACACAATTTATGTCAAATACTTCGTTTTTCTTTAGACTGGACTTTTTCCGAGATATTCTTTTTTTTTTTTTTTTTTTTTTTTTTTTTTTTTTTTTTTTTTTAATTTGCCAATGCGTATACTTTTTTCAAATAGGAGATATTCCTTTTTTATCTCTTGGCCTTGCAAAGAGAACGGAATTTCAAAGGCATCGCATAGCAACCAGCTCTTAAAACACTTCAATATCGCTTAAAGCCTACTGTATTCCCATATTCCCCTTGCACCTACAAGAAAACTAGCAATAAGATACTTTCTGAAAATACTTATGTCGATTAAAGTGAAGTAGATCGAGAAATAAACAAACATTTGCAAGAATAGTGTGTATAAGAGTGAGTATAACTCTACATATACAAGGTGGTTCACCAGTTCCTTATTATTTTTGGAGCTAGGCAGCACTTCATACACTTCAACAAGGTCGCAATTGCCGTGCTTGTCGACCGTTTGGTAGCCATGCAAATCTAGTCTGCTCTTCGTGGGAAAATAGACCTTAGCAGCAGTCCATTCCAAAAGTATGCGCTTTTAAGGTCTATTTGCCCATGAAGAGCAGGCTAGATTTGTATGGCTACCAAATGGTCGGCAAGCACGGCAATTCCGACCTTGTTGCCTTCAGAGTATGAAGTGTTGCCTAGCTCCAAAAATAATAAGGAATAGATGAACCACTTGGTGTTTGTGAACAGTTTCTCCAAATTGAACTACATTAAAAACCCGTATCGCAATATATGTTACGCGACGATCACTTGGTGTATCTTCCAACGTTATGTCAGTTACTGCTTATGTTACGCACTTCGACTTTGTCACCAAATATTGACAGACTTCTTAAACGTAAGCAGTACCAAAAGAAGTCTCTAATGGACAGATGTTTATCGCATAGGATTTGAAAGTGCTTTCGTAAATCAAACGCAACTTACTTGTAACCAACCCGCCATTGCAACACAATGCACGGTTGGGGGTTAAAGAGAGGCAAAGTCCAGATACAGTGGACAGATACGGTGCTTGGCCAAGTCGTCTTTCCCAGCTGTTGTGAACATTCCCATTTGAATAAATGTATTTCAACTTTCTCGGTCTGGTTATCATTACCGTTGCCGGTGGTTGTGAACCAGCTTTTAGGCTGTAGCGAACGCTCCCTAAAATGTTTGTTCTGCATCAGCAGTAAATTCGTCAAGTTTCACTTCAGAACTGTACTCTTATCAGCAGAATTGCATTTTCTGCTACTTGAGCGTGACATTCGCTCTAAGTTTGAACAGAAGAAACAAAAGAGCAGTGATCCATAAGGATAATAGAAACTTTACCTTCGAAGAGTATAATGAGGCGACGACATCAAGTGCCTATTTCTCTAGACAGTTGAAAGCAAGGTAGATTACGCGTGGTCTCTATTCTAAGTGGTGAGAGTTGTGTCAAAGGGCAGAGTTCTCGAAGCCTCTTGTTTGAACAAGCAGTAGTTATCATATGGCAAGAGTGGGGAGATGGCCGATAAGGATGTTTCTGACTGAAGTTGGAGTCATGGACTGTGCTAGAGGATGGGGTTTATCCCTCATCTGCCACCCCGTAGTGTGTCGATGTAAACCGAAGTTGTACAAGGTATGTGCAGGACCATTTTGAAAGTGAAAAAAGGGGAAATGTGTGCTACAAGAGGTATTGTATCATGAGGCATGAGGGTAAAACTTGGAAACATCATGTAGGCCAGTGGTCGCAGCCTTGAATCTGCGGCCCTTTCCAGAGAGCCATTAAGTTACCGCCCTCTGTTTCTCTGCATGTCTTTCATCTCAAATTTGCGATCTAAGTATAAAACCAACATGAAGGTCATTGTTTCCAAGTTTAAGGCAGCTATCGGTGAATTCTAAAAGATGTGTAATATTGATTTTGTGTTTTAGCCTGAGATACATATGTTTATTGGAGTTCTGGTATAAAATTCGTGTATTTAACTAAAGGGAGTAAGGGTACAGACACAGTGGGGACACCTCGCTCACTTCGACCTACACCGATCTATTGTGGCTACCACCCCCCCCCCCCAGAAGGCAGGCATGAAATGAGGTGCCACACAGGATTGCAGCTAGACAGGCCACAGAGACGCGCAGAAGTCCCTGCCAAATTATGATTTTTGAAATTGTTTACGATGCAGTTTTTGATTCAAATGTAAGAGTATGATTAACCGTCTAAAGAAATGTACTGTAAACATTTCCTACTGTGAACTTGTTTTATATTTTGCTCTTTTCAAACATTCTTAAGTGCATAAGGACAGTATTACGTGGGAATGGCGCAAACATCGATTTTGTTTTGTGTGTTATAAAAATCTTTAATATTTTACGAATCCAGTGATGTATTACAATATAGGTATTCTTAATATTTAAATCCTTTAAATGGAGATTTAAATGTGCTATCTGTTGGGTGTCACTCCTTTTAAATACCAGTATCATCATCTATATTAAATTTGCCATAACTGCACATAACCGGCGAACCCGGAGGAAGCCCCACCCCCCACCGCCGCTTCGTCTACTACAAATTCCATATGCTGTTGCCTGGGATTGAACCCGGGCCTCTATGGTGAGAAGCGAATGCTCTAACCATCGGCTACGGCTCGGCTCCTTTGATCAGTTGCCTAAACAGCACATTAATTTAGTTTTTTTTTTTTTTTTTTTTTTTTTGGGGGGGGGGCCATTTTCCCGCAAGTTCAAATTTTACAGCTTTGGGTACACTTTTCTCAGAAACTGTATAACTTTAGAGGGCTCAAATCTTTTGTGATGTTACAAATCATCTAGTTTAACAAAGTGAGCGGAAGGATAATTTTTATGTGCAATATATTGCATTTTTAAAAATTATGCATTTTGAGTGCAGTAATATTTTTTTCTGTACACACATTTTTTCAGAGCTTATATTTCACTGAATAGCAAAACTAATCCACTCATATTGTTTATTATTAATTGCTTTATGTCTCCTAAAATATTAGAAGATCTGTAAACAAAATTGTGGCAGGTGCGTGTCCCAAACTAATAACATGGGTTTTTAAAGTATAATTTATAGACCTCACTTAAAAAGCCTATTGACAAAATTATGAGGTGGTATTACAAAATTTGTATTATCAGCATGTGCTGGTATAGTTTTCATTACCTTATTACAGAGTTAACCCATTTGAATTCTGATTTTGAAATGTATATAGTTTAACACCATACTGAGCTTGATACACCTACCACTGTCCTTAACAATCGTTCGCACATATTCTGATTTTACCAGCTCAGTGACCTATGACATTGCTTCTTAGAACAAATATTACATAGTACTTGCAGTTGATATACTCATAGTAATAGCTTAAATATATTATGTGTTGTATACATGCTTAACATCATGTTAATCCAGATAAACGTTTTCAGAAATAGTTCTATTACACATTTCCCTGAAGATACAAGTGGTTAGAGACCGAAGCCATAGTCAAATGTTAAAACGTGAGTCGTTATATGCTGAAATTCCATACTCTTCCCATGACATCGCTAGAAACAAATGAATAGCGGGAACACTTGAAAAAATACAAACTATTGACAAATTAATTTAATAATCACGAATATCTTGCAAACGGGTGATGTCACAAAAATGTTATTTGAAATAAATTGTGTTTTAAAGAGATCTAAAACTTTTTGGTAGGTTTTTTCTCTATGTTTAACCATTATTTAAAATTATGCATTCCTTCCGAATGCAGAGGGTTTTACAGTTTGTTTCCTGACAATTCAGGATATACGTTTTGTTTTTATCTAAATGTCTTAAATATTTGGTATAGTAATCATAATCTTTAGCCATTTTACATTATATATATATATACTCCATATAAATGGTAGCTCGGAGTGGAGGAACCGCGCGCACCTTTTTCTAAAAATGTTTTGTGGACTCAAAACGTCTATTTCCAATGTAATCTAGATATATTTTTGGTGGAATGCCTACAATATTTCCTCTATTTACTATAGATATGTAATAAAAGTAAAATTGCATCCTAAGGAGCGTTGTTAACGTCAACTTTTATGAAGATAAAAGATACGTTGTCACGTGATGAGCTGCCACCGCCGCTGCTGCTGCTGCTGCTGCTGATATTTATTCATATGCTATTTCACTGTTTCAGGACTGACTGATTTATAATTTTGTCCACGTCCAGATGTCGGATCTACATCTATATTCCTATCATTTAAAAATTACATAGTATTAATGTTAAATTGCTATGGAACTAAATAGAAGCCTCAAAAGTTTAAAATTTCGTCTACTGTTCTTTGCTACAGGTTACTGCTTATATTTCACTTCCACTTCTGTGAATGTCAGTTTTTTATCGACCATTGCAGGAAAGTATAGTTTCGAGGACCAATGGGAGAATCCAGTGTAGTCTTTTAAATCATTTTACTAATTTGATAAGGAACACGGGAGGGAGGAGGGTGAAATAATTAAATCATTCGGGAATGAAAAAACAAGCCCGACAGGCTACACAAATATAAAAATTCTTCTAATCTATAGAAAGTCTCTGAACATGCATTCCCTACTAAAATCGTTGATATGCAACAGTAGCAATTAATTTGTAATGGAAAGCTGACCAAATAAATTTTGTTTCGCTATTTCTTTTCGTAGAACTGAGCGGCATGGCTCAGGCGATAACGTCTGTGGCCCACATTCGGGAGGTCGCGGCCGACCTTCCTGAACTTTTTTTTTTTCCGGGGGTTTACCAGGTCACTAAGGCGAATGCTGGGAAGGATATTTAACCTTACATCCCCCGTTTCATTTACTTCCTTTCATTTCATTCTCTCTATCCGGTCTTCCCAGGTCGTAAGAGTCAGCGGGGACGCCGGTGGGCTGCGCTGCGGTGGTACTTGCGCTCTGGAAATACGGTGTCTGGCTGAATGGGGGCGCTGCGGTCGGTCGGTCGGTCGGCCAGCCGGCCGCCCTTCCAGGGGACTGATTGCTTGATCAGCCGGACTGGCTGGCTCTCTGTGGTGACGTGGAACACCGTCAGAACTTTCCTGTATTTGTTAGAGACCCACCGTATTTGTAGTTCCGCCTGTGATGTATTCTGGCCGCCAGGGTACATTCATCTCATCCTTCCTCCAGGGGTCTGACGCACAATCGGCTACCGTAGACACCTGACATCCTAAGACCTGGCTGTCAAAGTTTCATGAGGGGGTCCACATTAACCGTCTAGAGTGAATTGCGGGCAAAGCCACACAAGTTTAAAATAGGAACTATATACTCACAGGCACGTGATGCACAGATCACATTAATTTTCAAGCAGAATAATAACTTGTCTCTATTTAGTACATATTAATAACTGATGTAATTAAATACTTAAATGATCGTCTTTCATAATCTCACGAGTGTTACTCATAGGATATATCCCTGAGGCGCAGCAGCCCTACCGCACGGCCGCTGTGTCCCCCACCTCTGCCCACCACAGGCGTCATGAATGGGGTGCAGCACTGGAGGTGGGACATGGTCAGCGCCCCGGTCCCTCCCGGCCGGTTACACGGTCTTTATGAGCGTACGCTGTTGAAGTATTTTTTGGTTAATAGCCATTCATATTCAATGAGAAGAATGAAATTGGATTTTTATGTGCTATGATTGCAAACATTTGTGGTTTTAATTTTGTGCTCCCTATCATCAAAACGCACTCTAAATGTTCAGCACATAATAGACCTATATTTTGATTTGACATATTTCATTTTTGAAAATGTCTTTTCACAGATATTCGTTGATGCGATCACTGCAGTCTTTCAAACGAGGAAATGTGTCAGTCGGCAGACAGTTGTAAAGATCAACTAAAAATCTGAGTGCTTAATTGTATTTCATTGTTCGAAAGTCGTGAATAAATTTATCTAATACAGGTGTGCCGTTTGTCTTTGTTATTACTTTTTTAAGTTTTTAGGCGGGCCGAACAAAAGCACCTCGGCCCTCAAGCCATAGTTAGACAAACTCTGTTCTAAGAAAACGGCTAGATGAATAATAAGGAATTAAATAATTTGACTAACTAATGAAACATTTACCGACCAGAAAGAACTTATAGCCTAGATTAGCTAATATTAACAAGCACAAGCAGTAAGAGCGATACTGAATATTCATGACACAGAAGCAACATTACTGATGCAAGAAAAGCCAGGAAATGTCGAGGTACTACCGAACGAAAGGAATTGATCGCAGTTCTCGGAATGGACGCATACGACGAGGTTAGAAATAGCCGACCTCCGTGTTCTTTTGTAATAAATACGGTTTACAACGTGTAATTTGGTTTATATCTGGGTCATCACATCAGACTCACGTGACTCGGCGGTATTTCCTCAACACAACTAAGATATATGTACCCGCGAGTTAAGATCAATGGAACTACCTTTTTTATATTTTATTTTTGTTAATTTCTCATGAATTTTAAACAAGGCTGCCTGAAAGTCTGTTATCAGTGGCTATTGTCTAAAATGGTAGAAGACTGGGGCGTGCTGTCAGAGGACTAAGCTAGTCCCCTAAATATCATCAGATTATAAACGTTCAAGAGATGACAACAAAAATCTGTGTTCTGTCCGCTCAGCGAGCGTTCTATTCACCCTTCCTGACAGAAGCAGTCAGTCAGCTCGCCTAGATGCATTGTGTTCCTTCCTCCAGCACCTGTTCCGGCGCCGGCGACGACGCCGACGCCGACGTCTCCCTAAGAGGAGATTAGCCGCCTTATTTTGGCAGTGTGAAATTATCTTAATACATGACCCATTATCTCAGAAACTACAAATGATATCAACTTGAAATGTTTACAGTAAAAATAATATATTTCTAAATAAATTGACCCACTTTCATTGCAAAAATACAAATTGTAAAAAGTTATGACTTTCAAAGTAACCTTGATTAAATTTTGTTATTTATATATAATGGACATACACACACACACGCACGCACGCACGAACGCACGCACGCACGCGCACACACACACACACACACACACACACACACACACACACACACACAAACAGTCAGTGTGGGTCTGTTTCAACCTATATTGTTGCAAACAAGTGGTAAAAATATCATGTGTCTGCCACTTATAGTTCCTGATATAATGGGGCATTTACTGCAAAATATGTAATTTTGAGAAAATGCCAATTTAAAATAAAAAACACTATATAATAACAGTCCACTTAACTAACCACCACAAATATTGCAAGATGAGTAAACTTGAAAATGGAAAATATTTATAATTCTATAATTATAGTAGTACTTGTCTCATTTGTAGAATTACTTTCTTCACTAATTTTCAACACCTTCTTAGAACTATTAGGAGGTGTAGATGAACTCACATTATTTACATGGAGGCGATATGCTTTCTTCCACAACATTCTTTCTTGTATGTTGATTGCCAGGAAACTTGCGTATTCTGAACACTCCTTTTCGTTTTGTCATCTTTAAGCATGTTTTATTAAATAATATAAACACTAACACACTAATAAAATCGAATCTATACTATTTTATACACAATAAATTGACAAAAACAGCTCAGGAAACTAAAGCCAGCATCCATATTCAAAGCCTTACCAACATCACCAATATATAGAACTCTTTCCTCTAAAAACATCTGATGTGCTGCACTCACATGACTTTCTCTACTTTTGTACTAACCATTCTTACAAACTCTTATTCCTATATATTCTTCTTGTTAGTTAAGATAAACATTTGTACAAATTATCTTATTGCTTATTTCCTTGCAGGTGGAAGGGGAATATGGGAATACAGTAGACTGCTTTGTGCGATAGTCAAATCTTTTAAAGCTTTGAGATTCCGTTCTCTTTGCACACGTAACATATAAAAAAAATGAATAACGATGATCCATTTCACGAAAGTTCTAAGTTTTCCGAAACTCGCACACATAACAAGGAATATCTCCGAAATGATTCACCCTACAAGAAAATTTATTGAGACATAAATTGTGTATTTTAGCAAGATCTACATTTTTTGTATAGTATGATTTGGTCTATCTCTAACGGTTTACCAGTTATGCAAAAGTCGTCCAGAGTAAATATGACTACAGGGGCTATAGCCAGAAAATTCAAGATATACATTTAATTTGTCATTGAAATATCTCAAACATATGGCATTTTAATCAAAATCGTTAGAGCCATTTTCAAGAAAATCAAAATTCTCGAAAAATCTTCCATGTAAAGGGTAGTTTAGGGTGGGGCTATTTTCTTCAAAATCTTCGTGTCACATCCTTGAAAAACATTAAACTTAAATACCAACTTTGGTTTTTAACCGACTTTTCGTTTTTGAGTTATGCTGTCCACAGACTGACTGACTGACACACAGACACACACACACGGACCTTTTTCTAAAAATGCTTTTTTTGGATTCAGGGGGCCTCAAAATATGTATTTCCGGTGAAATCTCGACATCGAATTTTTGGGTGGAATACAATACTTCCCCTACTTACCAGCAGAGAAAGTAATAAACTAAGTTTCCGTTTTCTAGTGTTATTGGATCTTATTGTAAATTGATGCACCAAACCAATTTTAAATGTTGTTGTTGTTAGCTAATGCTGGATTTCTGACAATGAAGTCATTAATCCTCTTGCTCTCCAATATTTTTCACTGATGGATGGGGCACTAGAAGTGGCCGGGCATATTTGAAGGTGGTCTCGATCCATTTCCTCTTGCAGATCACATAGAGGACAGAGTGGTGAAGAATATATCCCAATTCTGTTTAAATGTTTTGCCAGACAATCATGTCCTGTAATCAACCTGAAGGTTGCGCAACTGCTGTTTTTCGAGGATACTCAGGAATTACTGTTAACCAATTTTAAATGCGGAACACGCAAATAATTAAAACTATTTTAAAACACTTAGAATTAAGATATAACAAATTATACATCAAAATTCTCAGAAAACTTCAAATATTAATATGACAGTAAAAACAAAAAATACAAAACTTTGGTCAAAAACACCCATTAATCTCCCCTTAACAATTTCTGTCTCCCCTTTCTTGTTAGAAAGAATGCATCAGTAAGTAGTAGTTTTTTGTGTATTATGGCATAAGTGTTGAAAATGTACCTGTGAAGCGTCCCGCGGTTTAAAATAGTATTGTGCTTTTTACGCTGTTTAGTAAGCCTGGAAAGGGACTCGCATCAAGAAACTAGTCCTCTCTGCATCTCACGTCAGTTCAATGTCTTCCGGTCGCGCAATCAGTCACGCCTGCCTGCCTGCCTGCCTGCCTGCCTGCCTGCCTGCCTGCCTGCCTGCCTGCCTGCCTGCCTGCCTGCCTGCCTGCCTGCCTGCCTGCCTGCCTGCCTGCCTGCCTGCCTGCCTGCCTGCCTGCCTGCCTGCCTGCCTGCCTGCCTGCCTGCCTGCCTGCCTGCCTGCCTGCCTGCCTGCCTGCCTGCCTGCCTGCCTGCCTGCCTGCCTGCCTGCCTGCCTGCCTGCCTGCCTGCCTGCCTGCCTGCCTGCCTGCCTGCCTGCCTGCCTGCCTGCCTGCCTGCCTGCCTGCCTGCCTGCCTGCCTGCCTGCCTGCCTGCCTGCCTGCCTGCCTGCCTGCCTGCCTGCCTGCCTGCCTGCCTGCCTGCCTGCCTGCCTGCCTGCCTGCCTGCCTGCCTGCCTGCCTGCCTGCCTGCCTGCCTGCCTGCCTGCCTGCCTGCCTGCCTGCCTGCCTGCCTGCCTGCCTGCCTGCCTGCCTGCCTGCCTGCCTGCCTGCCTGCCTGCCTGCCTGCCTGCCTGCCTGCCTGCCTGCCTGCCTGCCTGCCTGCCTGCCTGCCTGCCTGCCTGCCTGCCTGCCTGCCTGCCTGCCTGCCTGCCTGCCTGCCTGCCTGCCTGCCTGCCTTGTTGCGTTTTGAATCATTTGTTAAGTACCGGTACTTCGGAGCTTTAAGTTTTCAGTAAAAGCAAGACATTATAGTGAACATTGAAATTGAGTTTTTATTTATGGACGTTCTTTAACTGTTACGGTCCCATTTTATACTGAGTGTGAAAGACTGCTAATTTTGCTCAGAGGCCTCTTTATCAGCCTTGAGGTTATTTTTACATGCCGTAAATCTACGACACGGGACCACCGGCTTTACTTCGCTTACGAAGGAAGCCATGCAAAGTATTTTTACGCCCGAAATAAAATCCATCGCCTTCAGCGACCTCCGGAACCACAGGCTAGCATGTTACACCTAGACCAGGGAGGACAGTTTATACTGAAAGATAAGCCTACTCTGGACGTTTCTATGGGTACGCAAATGAAAAAACTATTCACTTATTAAGAAATTGAGTGCATTAATGCAATTCTTCAAAATGGCTAATTGCACTACGTAGAAAAATACATTATTTTGCTGGCCTTGTATTCTTTTTGAAATAGAGGAATGGGATAGATGTCTCTTATGTCAGTAATTTTCACAAAGCAGATATTCAACATAGCAAGATGCAATCACATTTATCTGCAATAACGAAATTGAAAACTTTTAATAAAACAAGTGAACAATGCAGGTTGGATATTTTGAAACACGGTGCTTTAGTTGCTTTAACGGAGAAATAATCGATTTAACTTACTGGCAAAGCAAGAGCTATCTTTAGTAGGTTATAACGAACATAATGAATCCCTTAATTGGGGAAACTATATTGAGTGCTTGTACATGCCATCTAAGTATGGCAGGGATCGGCAAATCTGCACCGACTGACGATATGGCGTAGTATCACCGTCAAGGGCAAGCAATAGTCTCCCAGTTTCAACCCTCCCTCCTTCACTCAACACGCTTTCAAACGAATACAAGCAGTGGTGGACACCACATCGATAGATCTGACTATCGAAACCACGAAAACAGTGCTCCCGCAGCTGTCACCTGAGACGGACGTGTGTCGGTAGTCGCTGCGCGTGTTAATCGTGTTGTATCTTAGTGATTTGCGTAGGTCATTCACCTGTGCGTTTCAGCTGTTTGCTGTGCTTACAGTGCTGTGTTAGCGAGTTTCTCGTGAGATATTATAATTTCTTTCCACATGGAACTAGAAACAGATGGAACTGGCTACTTAGTACGTTCCTCTTTAAACATTGCTTATGACACTGAGCCATTATCTGTACCAACGTTAACTCATCGCTCACTTCAACAACCTTCAATGAGCAACTGCCAAACATATTCTTCTACTGCTTCTGCTTTTTCTGTTCCTGAGGCTTGTTCCAACATGCCGTCATCGCAGTTCGCCACCACAACTAGCCAGCCCCATTCGACTGGAGCAACCAAACGCAACCACGCCACTTCGCAGTTTCCATCCGAAGGTGCCTTCTGTATACCCAATAAGCGAAAAACTGCCGCTTCTTCTTCTCTTCCCCAGAAATATATGGTAGATTTACCCTCTGTGCATAACAGATTCCCCGTTTTGGGAACCATGGAGGACTCCGAAGCACAAACTGCATCCACCGACGCATCCAGCATAAAAATTCCACCCATTTTCCTGCACGACGTCAACAATTACCAGCAAGTTTTAGCGGACCTACGATCTCATGCCTCTTCTGATTTCACAACTCAACAACGTGGATCTGTGTTAAAGATCAGTACCACCACCATTGCCGACTACCGCTCGGTCACCAAGTTTTTTGAGCAAGAACAGCTACCATTTCACACTTTCCAAGATCCACATTCTCAGAAACTTGAAGTTGTCATACGCGGGGTTCCCTACTCTTTAACGGACGAAGAGGTTCTACACGAACTCCAAACGGAAAAGTTGCCTGTCAACAAAGTGGTTCGTCTCTTCTTTCGCAATAAACAACCGATGCCCCTTTGTGCTGTCGAATTGGACCGTTCTGAGGATGCCAAACGTATCTTCGAGTTGAAATATATTCAGCATGCTGTTGTTTCCGTTGAGTATCGCCGTAAATCTCCTACCATCCCTCAGTGCACCAACTCCCAACGTTACGGGCATACCAAGAATTTCTGCCATCTTCCTGCACGTTGTGTTAAATGCCCCGGCAACCATCATTTTTCTACCTGTACTAAAGCTCGTCAGACACCTCCTTGCTGTGTAAACTGTGGGGAAACCCATGCGGTAAACTATAAAGGATGTTCTTATTATCTCCGACTCAAACACAAACAGCTCCGTAATGATTCTGTTAACACTACCATTCCACGAGGGCGTGAACCGCCACCGCCCCCACCCGTCAATGACCGTCATTTCCCGGCCATGCCTGGTCAAGCTTCCACCTCCTCTTCTACGCCACAATGGTTTTCTAGACCTCAACAGTCATCTGCCAAAGATACACCACCCAGGTGTTCCTCGACTTCTACTTCGGATTCTCTCATCTCATCCCTTTACAACTCCTTCCTCTCCCTTTTGCATTCCTGTCTTCCACACTTACGCTGCTTGTTTTCCAAGTTCATAGCAGACCTTTTCAACCATGCCCCTTGACTTAACCCCGGTCTTCTCTACTCTCACCTTCCTAAATTGGAACGCTAACGGACTCAAATCCAAACGCCAAAGTTTCCTTACGTTTCTTTCTCGGCAGACGTCGACGTTGCTTGTGTTTCTGAAACACACCTGACCCCTCCTGAGAAGTTTACTATTCCTGGCTATAGAATTTACCGGGAGGATCGTGACGCTGCCGTGGCATCCGTAGGAGTTGCCATTATAATTAAAAGCCGTATCAAGCACCACCCTCTCTTTCTGCCACGACTTCGTAGCTTCGAAGCCTGCGCCATCCAAGTCCCCACTGCTAATGGCCAACTTCTCACCGTTTTGGCAGCCTACAAACCACCCTCTACCACTCTGGCTATTCAGGATTTACGGATTTTATTTTCTACCACTGCCCCTACGATTCTTCTAGGAGACCTCAACAGCAAAAATGTCCTCTGGGGCTGCCGAGTGAGCACACCTAACGGTCGTCGTCTTCAGAAAGCTGCTGATGTCATTGGTTTCCACGTCGTTGCCCCTGACACACCTACCTTTTACTCTAATAACGTCAGACTCCAACCAGATATTCTTGATGTCGCTCTAATACCGAATTTTCCGCAACCCCTCCTCCTGCACGTTCTGCCTGAAATGGACTCCGATCATTGTCCCGTTCTTGCAACCTTTCAGGTGGACAGAACCTACTCTACCTACGTTCCTCCCTTGATACAGGGGCACGTAGACTGGGACCAGTTTCGGCATCATCTCGACCAGCAGCTCTACCCGCACCTTCCTTTGACACAGAAGCAAGACGTTGACGTGGCTATGTAACTCATTTGACCAATTCTGTGATTGCGTCTATTCGATCGGCTACCACTGTTCCCCGGCGAGCCGGCCACCATCCACCATTTCATGAAACACTGCCTCAGACGATTGTTCAGCTACTGAGAGAGAAGTATCGAATCCGTCGTTGCTGGCAACTGCACCGTCAGCCTCATCAGCGTCATAGATTAAACCAGTTGACGCGATACGTTAAGCGAGCGCTGGATGAGTACCGTTATTCTTCGTATCAGCGCCATCTTTCCAATATTTCCCCACTAGATAGCAGTCTCTGGAAGGAAACCCGCCGCATTCTACGGGAATCACCTCTGATACCACCTCTTCGTTCTACAGGTCGGCACTACTCCAGTGACAGCGAAAAGTGCGAGCTATTTCCTGACTACTTTGAGACAGCCTTTACACCCAACCCAGTCGCTGATGCTGTTCATAACTCCGCCATAGAGGACCAGCCTCTTTTTCCTCCGAGTGTTCCCGTGCTCATCAAGTGTACTTCACCGAGCGAGGTTCGCCGCCTATTGCACATACTGGTATCCAAAAAGGCTCCTGGTCATGACCGTATTCCCAATATTGCTCTTAAAAATCTTTCTGGCAAAGCCCACGCCTTTCTTGCCTCTCTCTTCAATGCTCTACTCCGCTTAGGTTATTTTCCTACTGCTGGAAACATGCAAATGTTATAGTTCTGCACAAGCCCGGAAAACCTGCACATCAGCCTTCCAGTTATCGCCCAATAAGTCTTCTACCGGCCCTGTCCAAAATTTTTGAAAAGCTTGTTAAAATCCGCATTTACAAGTTTTTATCCGCCTCCTCAGTGATACCACCCTTTCAATTTGGCTTTTGCCAAAGGCATTCTCCGGTGCACCAGCTTCTCCGCGTAACTGAACACATCGCTCAAGCCTTCGAAAGGAAACAGCATTGCTTAGCTGCTTTCTTAGATTTCAGTCAAGCTTTTGACAAAGTCTGGCACCGTGGTCTACTCTTTAAAATTCGTAATATTGGTCTTCCTGATTACCTGTATCAATTAATTCACAGTTTCCTACTGGATCGCACTTTCTCCGTCACTTTAGGTTCAGACCGTTCCTCCTCTCGGCCCGTCCTCGCTGGTGTTCCTCAAGGTTCCGTCTTAGGACCTACCCTCTTCAACATCTACATTTCAGACCTTCCTCCCCTGCAGTTTATCAATGTGTCCATGTACGCCGACGACACCGCTTTGTTTACCTCCCACGAAGATATTCACACAGCTGGCAATCATCTTCAAACTGCCCTGGATTCTTTATCTCTATGGCTAAAATCATGGCGCATCGCCCTCAACCACAGCAAATGTGAAATGATGCTTTTCACTCTCCGCCGGCCCGCGTCTCCTGCACCTGTTTTGATAGAAACATCCACATATATTGGAAGCGCAAGGACGAAACAGTAAGATATCTGGGAGTACTGTTTGACCGCCGACTTACTTGGAAGGCTCATATCAACGGTAAACTCAACTTGGCTTATTCCCGACTCTCCAAGCTTTATCCTCTGATTAACCGTAAATCTTCTGTGAAAAGTGCTACAGTGCTTTTACTTTACACCTCTTTACTTCGTCCTCTTCTCACGTATGCTTGCCCTGTGTGGGGTGGCGCAGCTTCTAGTAAAATTGCAGCCATGCAGTCCTTTCAGAATAAAGTTTTACGCCTCGCTCTTCACGCTCCCTGGTTTGTTCGCAACACTCAGCTACATCGTGAACTTGGAATTTCCTCCATAGTGGACTTCATCCGCCATCAGGCTCATCGCTTCTATGGTCGTCTTCACCAGGTCCCAGGTGCGGTTTTGCTCTCCTTGGGCCATAGGTCGCAGCCTCCAAACCGCATCCGCAGTCGTCTGCCGCAAGATCTGCTGCTACCCCCTGACAACACGTCCGACACCGCAGAAGAGGATTGAGATCTACACCATTCTCACCATGTGCTTGTCCCTGAGGGGTCTATAGAGGTCGACCTCATCCTTGTTCAGACTCACGTTCTTATTTAGTAAGTTTTTTGTGTTTTTGTATTCAGTTTATTTCCCTGTAATTCTCACTTATCTGTATAGCGCTGCAGCGCTGATCGATAATAAAGGGCCCTAATGACCAAGTTGTCGACGGGCCCTTAAACCCAACACACTCACTCACTCGATAATAAAGGCCAAAAAAAAACAAACAAAAAAAAACACGAAAACGCAAAGAAATGTTCCTATTCCAAGAAGAGTGGAAAGAACAGTATTTTTGCTGCTGTATGTGAAATGTCTATTGTGTTTGAAAGTTTCCCTTGGTGTTTACACGTCAAACATTAAACGACATTATGAACGTTGTCACAAAGACTGCAACCAAGTCATAAGTACCAAATCTTAAGGTACTTTAAAATAATATTGTAAAACTAATCTTTGTCCGTAAATATAACAAAGTTTAAATATTCAATGAAGCTTCTCGGTCTAGTGAAGAAGTGGATTACAGCGTACGTACACCAAGTTTATAAAATCTTAAAGGTCGTTGTGTAAAACCACAGTTACAAATTAAAGTATTCGAATTTACAAACACAATTGTGAAACCACAAAACCTCTTACTTGTGGACTCGTTATGATGTTCATAGCGATATAGAACACATTCAACGACTCTTGGAAGAACATGATGACCCTGAAAAGTTGACGGTAAACTTAATACCAGCCAACACAACGTACGCATTGCAGCCTCTCGATCATTACTTCCTCCGGATGTACGAATACATGATACGTGAACTATCGCATTGAATGTGATCACCCGGATGTTAGGTTGCAGCAAACTGCAGTCCTTGGCATATCCAGCGTGCACACCAATACAACTGGCGGGGTCAGCTGAAAGACATAGTGAGCATTTTAAATCACAACTGACTTGTTTCAACAATTTGAAAGGACACTGTGATCAATGTGAAAGAATAGTTATCAAATGTGGTTGGTGTACAGAAAAGTTATGTTTCACGCACTTTTTAATGACTATCATTATTACAGTACATTTGTTCAAGACTAACCATGTACCTTACCGTAAATTAAGGTAAAAAAAAAAAAAATAAGAAGAAGAAGAAGAAGAAGAAGAAGAAGACGGAGGAGGAGAAGGAGAAGAAAAGAACTACAATTACTATTACGATTACGGCTACTGTTATTATTATTATTATTATTATTATTATTATTATTATTATTATTATTATTATTATTATTATTATTACTATTATTATTACTATTATTGTTATTATTGCTGTTGTTATTATTATTATTATTATTATTATTATTATTATTATTATTATTATTATTATTATTGTTATTATTATTGTTATTATTGTTATTATTATTGTTATTATTGTTATTATTATTGTTATTATTATTATTATTGTTATTATTATTATTATTATTATTATTATTATTATTATTATTATTATTATTATTATTATTATTATTATTATTATTATTATTATTAAACATTCAGGAAGAAAAGTTATGTCTCCTTTCTATGAACTCATTTTTCTCGCAAACCAATTGCGTCCGAGTGGCCAAACTTTGCAGAAGCACTTCTTATTACTTTCTCTAATACTTATAGTAAGTAGAGGAAGTATTGTATTCCACCCAAAAATTAGATTCGAGATTTCACAGGAAATATGTTTTGAGGCCCCCTGAATCCAAAAAACAAGGCATTTTTAGAAAAAGGTCCCTGTGTCTGTCTGTCTGTCTGTGGACAGCATAACTCAAAAACGAAAAGTCACTTAGAAACCAAAGTTGGTATTTAACTTTAATATCTTTCAGCGATGCGACAAGAAGACTTAAAAAAATCCTCTTAAACTACCCTTTGCATGGAAAATTTTGATTTTCTCGAAAATGGCTCTAACGGTTTTGATTAAAATGCCATATGTTTGAGATATTTTTATGGCAAATGAAATGTATATTTTAAATGTTCTGGCTATAGCCTATGTAGTCATGTTCATTCTTGATGACTTTTGCATAACTGGTAAACCGTAAGAGATAGACCAAATCTTACTGTACAAAAATGTAGATCTTGCTAAAACACAATTTATATCCAAATAAACTTCTTTGTAGAGTGAACTATTTCGTAGATAATCCTTGTTATTTGTGTTAGTTTTACAATACTCCTACTTTCCACAAATGGAAGATCGTTATTTTTTTATATCTTAGCCGTGCGAAGCGAACGGTATTTCAAAGATTTGACTATCCCTCAAAGCCTACTGTATTCCCACATTTCCCTTGTATCTACAGGAAAATGAGCAATAAGATAATTTCTGCATATGTTTATCTCGATTAACATGAACATAGAGGAATAAGAGGTTGTAAGAATATTTGGTACAAAAGTATAGACAGTTATGTGAGTGCAGCAGAGACTTTTTTAAATAGTTAATATCATCAAATAGAACGATTGCGATTTTTTTCTTCCCCATCAAAACGTTTGCTTGTGAAACCGACAGTTTCTAAGATATTCCTTGTTACTGTTTTTAATTTTCCAATGCTTGCACTTTTCTCAAAAAGGAAGTCATTCGTTTTTTATGTCTTGGCCATGCAAAGAGAATTGAATGTCAAAGGCATTACACAGCAACTAGCTCTTAAAAATTTGAGCATCGCATAAGCCTGCTGTAATCTTTTTATTCTCATTGTACAGCCGTGGACAAAAAATGAGTCATGTCTCGAACGCATACATATGTGCCTACACACATATACATACCACATACATGACAGATGGACAGGCAGACAGTCAGACATACCTACTTGTTGAACATTTTGCGAGTTATTTAGTACTCGTGGAGTTGTTCTCTGCCGTTAAAGTAGCCTGGTATTCCAGACATGCCTTTTTTTTCTTTTGTGCACGAGGGTACTTACAAAGAAATATATAATAAGAACATTTTGTACAAGTAGAGAAAGTCATGCGAGTACAATACATCAGTATTTTCTCCTTATCATGCAAAGAGAATAGTATTACCGTTGTACCTACAAGGAAATATGTAGTGAAACCTTTTCTACAAATGTTTATCTCAATGAACATTAATTAGAAATAAAGCTTGTGAGAATTTGTTGAAGGGGTAGAGAAAGTCATGTGAATGTAACGAATCATATTTAAGTAATGACAGTTTCATTACTGTTGGTCCTTCCCCCATAGAAATTTCACCACACGCCACTGTTAGAAGACTTATGCCAGGAATAGGCAAAATTGGCTAAAAAGAGCCACTCCCCTGAAACGCGTTCTTGCCTCACTCCACCTGCCATCCCTCCCCTTCACTGCTGTTCAGGTTCCGACATGCCTCATTCAATGACGAGTATGGCTGTTTCATGAAGAGTGTTAGAGAGAATCTGTTGTGAAGTTACAATAACAGGAAAGTTTGCTGTGTATATACGGATTTCATTTTGCAAGTATAAAGCGTTACAATATCAAACGCCACTTTGATCACACGCATAAATCAAACTTTGGTGATCTTGCAGGTGTTTATTTACAATTTAAAGGAGTACTTTTTGAATACTTGTATTTGTAAATTATAAAAGGGACGACACGATTCCACTTTTGAATGGTTTAGTTTGTTAGTTTATTTGATGTAGCTCGTGTTTCAAAATTTGAACAGATTATTGAATTTTAAACCAAACAATTTGTTATTTCAATCAAATAGTTTTTAAAATATTTTAAGACTAAATAGCAATGGAACTTTACTGCTTTATTTATTGTGAAAGAGAAACAATTTAGTGTGTTAATCATGAGGCAGTGTAAGAATATTACGTGCATAAGATAAAAAAGGTTACAAACCTGAAGATTATGTAATTTGCCTAACCACAGTAGGTGGCTGTAATAATTACTGTATGCAAAATATGTTTAATATAAGCAGAATTGCTTGGAAATTATTACCACCGCGCAGGTGGAACGAAGCTACCACTGCGCTTCTATCAAAACAACCTTCGTCACTCGGCAAGAGAATGTGGGGTGAGTGAGGCAAGTTCAAGTTCTACCTCCCCTCTCGTGCCCATGCCTGACTTATGCTCTCATATACCAGGTAAATCAACTGGCTCTAGTTTCTGTATCTTGCAACCCGCAGATTATAATATCTGAAAACAATGCCTGTTTTAACAAGGAACTAATTTTTTTGTAACTGTAACAAGTTTATTGTTCCTGTGTGTGAAGTGTTAAATGTTGCACAAATGTAGAGAATCTACAGAAAATTTAAAAATCTGATATTGTTGCACTTGCATAGCTTTCTCTACTCGCTATTCCACAAACCACTTTTGTTTTCTCTATTGCGTAAAGTTAAGTAGAGGAATTATTGTACTCCACCAAAAAATTTGATTTCACTGGAAATATACACATTAAGGCTCCCTGACCCCTACCTAAAAGCAATTGTACATGAAGGTACGCATGAACGAGCTAGCGTAGCGTAACCCCAAAACGAAAAGTCGTTTAAATACCAAACTCGTTATTAAAGTTCAGAATTTTTTTAGAATGCAACGAAGATTTTCAAGATAATCCCACACCCCAAACTACCCTCTAAATGGAAAACTTTTGTAAAAGTAGATTTTATGTAAAATGGATCTTAATGATTTTGATTAAATTACCATACGTTTAAGGAGTTTTCAGGACCAAATGAAATGTTATCTTGAATTTTCTGGGAATAGCCGTTGAAGCTCTCTACATTCTGTATGACTTTTGTATAATTGGTGAATCGTAAGAGATACACAAAATCGTATTACACAAAAATACAAATCTCGTTAAAACACGCCATTTTTTCTTCTCTTTTTTTCTTTTACGGTAAACCATTTCCCAGGTATTCTTCGTTATTGATATAAATTTTCAAAAAGGTATGTTTTTCTCAAATGGTAGGTCTTCTTTTTATCAGATTTTTAAAAAGCTGATCGTTTTGTAGTACCTTTGAAATTCCATACTTTTTGCATCACCACAAGAAAAAATGAACATCAACTTACTTGAAGTATTTTAAAATGTAAGCCAACAACAAGGAATATCTTGAAAATTATTAATGCCACAAAATCATTTTAATTGCCCCAAAGAGTGTGCTTTGACCAGATCTGCAATTTTCTTTCTTTTTTGTATAGTAAAACTTTGTAAACTCTTACGGTTTATCAGTTATACAAAACTGTTTCTGAATGAAGAGAACTTCATAAGATATTCCAATAAATTTAAGATACACGTTTTGTCATGGAATATCTTAAACGTGTATTTTAATAGTAATTTTTGAGCAAACTGAAAATAATGAAAATTTTTCCAGATAAAGGGTAGTTTGGGGGTTTGAGATTTTCTTGAAAATCTTCTTGTGGTATCTTTGGAAGACACTGAACTGAGGTACCTTGGATGGTGTTGTACCTGTTTTTCATTTTTGGGTTATGCTGATCTTACAAGCACGCGGACCTTTTTCCAAAAAGTCTTGTTTTATTTGTTGACCTCAAAACACGGATTTCAGATGAAATCTTGGTATAAGTTTTTTGGTTGGAATGTAAAATTTCCTCTACTTATTATAGGTAATGAGTAGAGAAATTCTTATGAATATAACAAGTAATTTTTTGTGTGAAAATGTGTGAATCCAGACATGTTATTGTTACAAGTGTAAGATTGATATTTTTAATTTGTTTTATTGTTGTTTCCTTCTTGCCAAGCATGTCCGCTAATTGTTGCACTGAGGGTACATATTAAAGGAATGGTACTTATTTGTGTTGCAGTTGGAGAATGTGCGTATGTTGGATCGCTACAATGCCCGTAAGCCATCGATAGGGACATTGTACCTAACAGCAACACATCTCATATTTGTAGATCCAGATGGCAAAAAAGAGACATGGGTAAGCAAGTTTATAAAATACAGTAGCATTTAAACATGAAGTAGCTTACGACAGTTCACTCAGGGAAGTGGAAGAAAAGCATTGCCATGTTGGATTAGAAAGCTTGGAATTGGTATGAAAGCACGTGCTGCTGTTCTTCTTAGTCTAGTAGTGGTAACATACTATTGTCTGGTACCCAAGGTCGCAGGTTCAAACCCGGCGGAGTGCTATAGATTTTATCTTCGGCTGTAAAAGTCCTTATCATGGCTTCCTTCGGAAGGGAAGTAAAGCCAATGGTCCGTGTTATAGATTTACGGCACGTAAAAGAACCTCGAGCCTGATAAAGAGGTTTCTCATCAAAATTAGGTGGTCTTTCACGCCCAATATAGAACGGGAAGCTGAGAACCATGTCAGTTAAAAAGCATCCATAAATAACTCAGTTACAATAACAAGCACGTGCTGAAATGTAGCATTAAGTAACAACATGCTGATCCTGAGAGTTCAGCTTGTGCGCAAATGGAAAGGATGTGCTGGAACCTTACTGGCTAGAGCAACGGCTGAGAGATTGCCTGGAAATCACACAAAAACATCCCCCTCAAGTGGTTGTCACAGTTACTTCTTGTTTAAACAAATTGTAATTCGTTTCGGCTTTTTGTTTGCCTCGTTATCATAATGACAAGTCGCCACGTTTTAATTATTGTTGGCATTGTTGCAGTATAACATGTAGGTGTATGTAATTACTAGTAGAATCTGTAGCTCTGCACTCATTGTTGTGTTAAATACAGAGTTTTCTTTCTCTCTGTGCCTTTCTCCTCTTTTTTCATTTTCCCGCCATCCCCTTTCGCTCCCGCACTTCCCATTACTCTCACCCTTTCTCTCCTTTGAATACCATGTAATGTTTGAAAATCAGTAACAAAAGTCTTTTCTGGGGTATTATTACAAATTAAAGACGTAGTAAATGGTTTTAACAGTATACAAACTTACGCCTGTTCCTCTTGCATAACACTTTGAATTAGGCATACTATTTCCCATGGTTATACTTATCAGTTTACATAAAGCAATGGTTTCCAAAGTCTCCCAGCTGGCACTCCTCTTTATAAGCTCTGCTCTTGTAATTATGACTTTCTATGTTACATACCTACTAGGTAGAGGAAGTTTGTATTCCACTCAAAAATTTGATGTGTGCGAAAGAGAGCGGGAGATGGAGAGGCAGAGAGAGAGATAGAGAACAAAACAACTCAAACAAAATGTTCAACAAATACCAACCTTGGTGTTTAAGTTTATTATCTTTTAAAGTTACAAAACAATCCCAAACTACACTTTACATGAAAAATTGGACTTCACAAAATGGCTAATACCGTATGTCTAGGATACTTGCAAAAGCATTTTCGTTCAGAAATAATTATGTATGACCAGTAAGCCATGAGAGATAGACGAAAACTTACTCCACAGGAAGATTTAGATCTCTTTAAAACACAGTTTATTAACTTTTTGTAGTGTTGGCCATTTGTAAGATATTTGTTATTGTTTTAATTTTTCAGTATTTTGTCATTGAAATAGTGGCTAACAAGATCGACAGGCTACAGCGCGAACTGGAATTAAGTAAAAGTCACCTAGTCCTTATTCTAAGCAACTAAAAAAATGCTCATTAAGTTTATACAAAAGATAGTTATATCAGCGTCCTGACTATTAATTTGGTTTCCTCTAGTCCTTTTGTAAGAAAACTATTTCTACCAAGGTTTATCTAGGTTAACATGGAGATAGAAAAATAAGTTTTTGTAAGAATAGTTTGTAAAGGTTGTATAAAAATAAACGATAGTGGCTAGACAAAATCAGGTGAATATAATGCATTGTGAGTGTTTTCAAGAATAACATAGAGTCAAAATAAAAATATCCACACATCAGCAAACTATCAATATCAAGCTGTTGCCTCAAACTATAAGCATTGGACAGAAAAGTCTAAATAAACCTGCAACCAAATCTATTATTACTGCACACATTAATTTATACAAATTTTAAAAACAGCTTTAGTTCAAAAGAACAATCCTTGCCACCCTTAGGAGGCAATTTTCCTCTTGAGAAAAGTATTTGAATATTCAAACTAATAACAAAGAATATCTCGGAAATGGTTAATGCCTAAAAAATGTTAACATAAATTGCGTGCTTTTATGAGATCTACTTTTTTTAGGCTGTAAAATTTGACCTTATCTCTTATAGTTTACCAGTTTTGCAAAACTCATTCAAAATGAAGAGGACTCAAAAGGCTTATTACCAGGAAATTCAGCTTATATAGTTCATATCTTGAAAAGTCTTTAAACCAATAAAAATTATTAGTGTCTTTTTTTAAAGAAAATCAACATTTGCAATGTTGATGAGAGAGATTTTCTTGAAAATCTTCGTGTCACATTGTTGATAGATACTGAACTTAAATACAAAGTTTTGTTTAAGAGGTGGAATCAGGACTGAAAAATTCAATGCCATAGCCGGGATTTGAACCACGGATCTTCCGCTTAAATCCAAGCTATGGCATTGAATTTTTCAGTCCTGATTCCACCTCTTAAACATTGCCCACACACGGCTTGTGTGTTTAAAAACACCAACAGTTTGTTGGCATAAATAAATAATAATTAACATTACAAAGTTTTGTATTTAAACAAATTTTCATTTTTTAAAATTGCGCGCGCGCGCACACACACAGACACGTGCACACACACAGACACGCACGCACACGCACTCGCACACAGAGACACACACACACACGCGCGCGCGCGTGCGTGACATTTTCGTGAAAAAGATTTTTTTGGGTTCAGGAGACTTCAAAATGTGTATTTCCGGTGAAATCTCTGTGTAAAAGTTTTGGATGGAATACAAAACTTCCTATACTTAGTATAAGAACATAGTAGAGAAACTAAAAATCTGACTACTGCTTTAGTGCCTGTATTCTCATAACTGCAATTAAGTATGCAAATGTGTTAATGAAAGCATATCTCAATTAACAAGGTAGAAGAATAGGCTTTTGTAAGAATAGTTTGTACAAGAGTGAGTAGAGAAAGTCATGTGAATGCAACACAGTTTCTTACCATAGTTTAGGGGTGGAGGAGCAGTTGCATCACCTGATCTTTTTAGTTGTGGGTTGCATCCAACATGTTTTGTTGTATAAATTGGATGTAAATAAGTTAGGTACCTACAAGTAAATTTTTGCCAATCATTTTGATTTTCTATCTGTATCCATTGTTTTAACATTTATCATTTACATTCGAAAGTTTGTCTTCCATTAGAAATAATTTAATATGTATTTCTTAGTTTCCAATTACATCTGGTTGTTATAACGATTATATTTTCAGATTTTACACATGCACATTGCTTCAGTGGAAAAACTTCCTCTCACAACAACTGGATCACCACTTCAAATAAGATGCAAGACATTCCTATCTGTGACCTTTGTGATACCAAGAGAACGAGAATGTCATGAAGTGTTTGTGACTCTGCAACAACTGGCTCAACCAGGTTTGTTTGTATATTTTGTTTGGAGGTCTCATATCCTTGAACCTTTAGTACCCCAAAGAAGGAGAGCATAATAAATCCCCTTTGTTTAAGGATAGACTGAAAGAAAACCCATCTACTGTTCATATTTTTATACATTGCCATGTATATTTAGCTTTTTAGATGTCGTGAATATCAGGGTTTTACATTGGTTACTAGTTTTGTCAATGTCATCTTATTAAGAACTTTTTACAAATGTAGATTTACAGAAGTAACAAAGTATACTAATAGCATGAAATTAATATATACCGGATGTAAAGTACTGCTTCAGCCATACGTTAGCCAGGGATTCTATATGATGAGTGTAACAAATATGTCCAATACAATTATTGTCAATAAAGAACCATTTCACAAAAAAAAAAAAATAATTGGTTCAAATATGGAGCCCTCTATCTTCTTGAGGAATGGATATAAATGGTTTATTATTTCACTAACTGCCACACAAACATTGTGTGAACAATGCTGTAATTCCCTTTTTTTTTTTTTCCAGTTCAGATGAATTTAATCACAATTTAAAGTTAACGTGACATTGCCAAATCCCTCTTAGAAATTATACTTTGCGTGACATTTTAACATTAAATTGTGACTAAATTCATTCGAATTAAGGTAGAAATGCATTACAGCAGGAGTCAGTGAATTGGTCATCGTGATTGCATGAATGGTAATATCAGAGAACACAACCTGGCATGCACACAGATGCATGGTTTAAACAAGGGGTTTGAAAGTCAGCAGTGGCAGCATAAAGAAACTTCTCAAACGTTTGGTTTTATATATGCTTAAGACATATACACAGATTGAGAAGGTTTTTAACATTTACACATAGTTTTCATTATTTATTCTTTACTTCATCTGGAGCATTAGAGTTTCGCATGCATCTAATGTTAATTAATAAGTTAATAACTACTGACATCAACAGAGCACATAGGTTTTCATCTGTCATTTGCAATCTGCTTTTAGATTTTACATTCTTCAGTTTAGGAAACAATTGCTTACACATATATGTGGAGTCAAGCATAGTACTAATATATGCAGCAAATGAATGAGATGGAAATCTTGACTTATCGAGTTCTCTAAATAAATGTAAACCAATTTTATTTTCTAATTGTGATTTTACAAAATGACCTTAAAGATTTTAGGTTTTTTTAAAATTAGTGTACTTTCTAATCCACTTCTTCACTAAACTACGAAGCTTCAGCGAATATTTAGATGTTATGATTACATTTACAAACAAATATTTGTTTTATATTATTCTTTTGAAAGGCCATAACATTTCCTATTTGTGACAATGCTCGTAATGTCCTTTAATGTGTGACTTGTAAACACAAATCAAAACTTTCGAATACAAGACATTTCATTTTTGCCCATAGCACAGCGACAGAAATTGTTCTTCCCACTCCTTTTGCATTTTCGTTGTTTTGAAAGAAGCATGTCCTATTGATGTGATGTACACCACTGCTTGTTTACGTTTGAGCATGTGTTGGTTGATAGAGGGAGGACTGTCAGAGGGCTACATATTGCTTTGCTCCTGATGGTGGTATTACATAATATCATACGCTGGTACAGTTTTGCTAACCTCTGCATTACGCATTGTTCACACAATGTTTGCACAACAGTGAAATGATAAACCATTTACAATATATGCAGAGAAGCCAGATGGCTCCAGATGTTATACACAAATTATCCTTTCTCGGTAAAATGGTTCTTTATTGACAATTTTATTGGACATATTTGTTACATTCATCATGTAGAAACTCTGGTTAGCATGTGGGCAAAGCAGTACCTTCCACCCCGTATATATACAGATCTGTATTGGTTGTAAATTGCCCTAAATAACAAACTGTATTTAATATAAATTACTAAGATCTTTCAGAGGTTGAAATTAAGTTAGCAGATTGATAGCATACAATTTAGATAAATTTTGAAAATTTACAACAAAATAAAATATTGGCCAAGTAAATACTCATGAATTGTATACGTAAAAATCATTTCCAAGACACATTTATTTATACATGTTTCTTAGAATGTGTAAGAGTGAACTCGTATTTATACATGTGATGTATTGGGTAGTTCAGATGGGTACTAAGTAGTAGGTTATGTGGCTTACTGCTCAATTACTGCAGGGACTTCTGATACGATGTACTGGAAACACAGATTTTCAAAATAGAGCCATCCTACTCTGTACATAACGTGACCCTCCTCATTAGTCCTTCTCAACCCTTGCATAAAAAGGCAGGTGTTATAGTTACATTTAATGTGCAAATTGTGTTTTTGACATGATTTTTGTCAGTAGATAATTCTTGATAAATACAGTCTTTTATTTAGTTCCAGAGAAAATAGTCCGCAGCAGTAAGATCTGCTACCTGTCTGTAAAATCTTATATATTTAAACGAGCAATTCTTGTATAGAAATATATTCCACACAACTTGGAAAAGGCTCTGATGATTTCAATCAAATTTTGTATTCAGATAGGGTTTTGCTTATTAAGTTTATCTATATATGTGTCATTCCTGAAAAAACGCAATTTTATGCATAACAGTCACAATTACTCTAAACCTTATTTGGGCCATAATTTCACTGTTAATGGGCCAATTTGAACCAAGAAGCCAGGATATTAATGGTCTCGTCGAGAACTTTCAGAAAACCTAAGAAAGTTAGTCTATGCGTAACAGTCACAATCTTATGTATTTAAATGAGCAATTCTTGTATATATATAAATATATTATGCGCAACTTGGAAATGGCTCTAACTATTTCGATCAAATTTTATATTGAGACAGAGTTTTGTTTATTAAGTTTATCTATATAGCTGTCATTCCTGAAAAAACATGATTTTACACATAAGAGTCACAAGTACTCTAAACCTTATTTTGGCCATAGTTTCTCTGTTAATGGGCCAATTTCAACAAGCAAGCCACGATATTGAAGGTCTCATCAAGAGCTTTCAGAAAACCTAAAGAAAGTTGACTTAGCTGTATTAGTCTATGCGTAACAGTCACAATTAGTCGAAACCTTATTTTGGCCATAATTTCTCTGTTAATGGGCCACTTTCAACAAACAAGCCATGATATTAAAGGTCTCGTCAAGAGCTTTCAGAAAACCTAAAGAAAGTTGGCTTAGCTGTATTAGTCTACGCGTAACAGTCACAATTAGTTGAAACCTTATTTTGGCCATAATTTCTCTGTTAATGGGCCACTTTCAACAAACAAGCCATGATATTAAAGGTCTCGTCAAGAGCTTTCAGAAAACCTAAAGAAAGTTGACTTTTCTATCATATTCTATGCATAACAGTCACAATTAGTCAAACCCTTATTTTGGCCATAATTCCTCTGTTAATGGACCAATTTCAACAAACAAGCCCGGATATTAAAGGTGTTGCCACGGAAACTGATCCAACAATTAGAATAAAAATTTATATTTAGTTAACATTTTGCTTTTCAAGTTAATCTAAATAAGTATCTTCTCCAAAAAAAAACACAACTAGAAAAAAAAAGGAAAAGAAAAGAAAAATCGAGCGAAGCTCTGTTGCCCAGGTCACCCTTATTCTTTAAAAGGGATCATTGATATTATGTTCTTTATTAATGTTAAATGAAAGCATACTTCCTATTGTTATATAGTATATTAATATAAAAGTATTGTTAATAGTTTTTGTGATGTGGGTGGTTATTGAGTTTAGCATTTGTAGTATTAGAATAGCTCATATAAAGTATAACATTTAAGTTGTTGTGATTATATTTAATTTTATAGTGAAGATATATATTTTATTTAGTTGTGAATCACACAAACTAGAGCTATAAATGGATTTTATTTAATTTTTGTTAATATAAATCAGATACCATATAATGCTACATTGAAAATATTTACTACATGATCAGATATCCAGTTGCAAACTGCTTCCAGTCAATCTGGGTCATCAGGACACAGCTGCTATGTGGTATGTCATTTGTACAGTGCCATTGAATGTACCAATTTATTATTCTGTACACTCTCATATGATGGAATTGCAGACTATGTGCAACAGCACTGGTATGAGGATTTGCAGTGTAGAGTCTTTGTGTCACAGGCATAGTGGCTGACATAGGCATCTGCAGACTTTTTCTCAGGGGGATAGAGGGTTCCGCATATTAGAAGTTTGCAATCAAACCATTATAATTCATTATTCTGTTGTCAGAAGTTATAGTGTTTGTAGTGTATAACCATATTAATTTGTGCTAAATAAAAATTATTCTTTACATCAAAATTAAAACAGTAGTGTAACACTCAGTAATTGACTAGACATTACATTAATTAATTTCCTGGGGGAGCCACGGCCCCCTTCCCGACCCCTTCTTAAATAAAATAAATATTTTGCTGTTTAGTGACGTCAGTTGTCAAGATCACATCATCACCAGTGTGCCAGAATTTCATCCCACAGGAGTTATTTTACATGCCAGTAAATCTGACGTGGAGCTGTCGTTTTTAAGCACAATTAAAACCCATCAGTCTGGGCCAGATTTGAACCTGCAACCGTGGGATCATTAGGACAGTGTCTAACCAACTGAGCCACCCAGACTGACCCCACCTCCTTCGCGACATCCATGGTGGCTGATTTGCCATATGCAACAAAACATGATTGCAAATTCGTTCTGATTGATGGAAGGCCGAAAAGTTGGGTGTCATCTATCTGGAAACCCGTGGCTATAAAGTGCTCGTGGTTATATGCTATTACTTTCATACTCTTCAAACACTAACAATAAATTATCAACTAATTGTTTACATATCATGGCCACTCCATAATAACATGAGTGAAGAACTAATTACTGCTGCTCAGTATCTATCCAAGCTATCCAGTACATGAAAATCAAAAGACAGTTCATCATCTTAAACACAGTCTTTAATTTGTACAGCCTCATCAATTGTTTTACCAACATGGTCCACATGTAAGGAATTAAAACGGTGAACATTAAGTCTAATTCAGGTGAATATGCAGAAAGAATGATAGAATTGGTGGTTAATAGTACAGTGCATTGGTAGATCAGCCGGACTGCCCCGCAGTGGCATCCGATTAGTCAAGGACTGGCATGCCCTCCGCCAGAGTTACACGTAAACGACCAGCAAGTCATGGGAACACTAACTACTGTACTAACTTACATTAGGCTTACCTGTATCACAACAGATCTTGAAATTGATGACCTTCAAAGTGAACACATTCCCTGTATCTCCGAAAACAATTCTGGTATACCGAAAATCTCCATATTATTCATGAAGTTCTTCACCAGGCTGCAAAAAGAAACTGGGGTTTGGTGCAAAGTGAGTACACATGAATTATCCGTCCCATATTTTATGACACAATGGTTGGTTCACACTTTTATATAAAATCTGTTTTAAATAATTTTTCCCAGAGTTACAACAAATGAAAGACTGTGTGGCTAGTTTCAGCAGGATTCACATACAGCGCACACTGATGCAAATTCTGTACATAAATTGTGAAGTGTGCATGGTGACAATAATTAGTCGAGGATTGTGGCTACCTCATTCCCCTGAAAGAATCTCCATGCAATTTTTATCTATGGGTAATGACAAAGAAAAAGTGTAAGCATCAAGTTGGCACACGCCACAAGAACTGAAGGATAACATCACAAGAGAAATACCGGCAATGGGTCAACATGAACTTTTGCGAGTAAACCAGAATTGGTCCAGCCAATGTATGAAAGCACTGTAGAACCACATGTAGGGCTACCTTTTAATGCTGAACCTGAGAGTAAAGAAAAATTAGATGACCTACATGGTTGTTGTACTTTATACTACAAAACTGCAACTTATGCTATTCTGAAAGTGCTCTGATTGCAAGATAATTTCTCTTTTGTAGGCCTGTTATTTCCAATACTGATACTACAAGGAGAGTAAAAAAGCTTGGAATGGGCTGCACAGTGTTTTGCCTCTCCACATCTTGTGCATGTTACTGTCTGCCACTATCACAGAAAGGTGCGGATGAAACCATACAACATTTTTAAAACTACCTTTAAAGGCATTACTTACCAACTTTATGAAAGGAGATGCTGAAGCTTGCCACCGTTGTTGTCCATATATTTTTGGCACCTCTTTAGGAAACTATCCATCACTCTCCATAGTTTATGTTGAGAAATGCTGGCAATTTCCTGGTGGATAGTTTGTTTTAATTCTTCCAGGGGGTGTGGATTTGTCTTGTACTCTTCATTTTAAGTTACCCCAGAGATAGAAATCACTTATTGGAGCTCTGAGAAACCTGTCTTCGTTAATGGTGCACCATACACCCATTTTTTCATCATGAAGGGGCACTTCATGAATAATATTAGGTTCTGAGTTATAGGGCCAATTCTTTTTAGAGTCAACAGTTGATGCTCATAAATACGTGAATATAATTTTGCCCCTTTTTTAGAGAATTAACAGACAGGGAGCGTGATTTTACGTTATTTCAGCAAAACCCTGCAACAGGCCATACAGCCAATCTTTCGATGAACAATTGAAAGTGTTGTTCCAGGACATAATTATTAGTAGAGATTTGTGACCTCCTCAGTTGTTGTAGTGTTTAACGCCCGCTTTTACTACTACGGCACCGCAGGCGGTGACACTGATGATACATGAAGATGGAGCACCGGTGGAATGAGATGGCGGGGGAAACCGGAGTACCCGGAGAAAACCCGCCCTGACGCCGCTTCGTCCACCACGAATACCACATGCGGGTCCCTGGGATCGAACCCGGGCCACCTAGGTGGTAGGCGAGTGCGCTAACCGCTCGGCCACGGCGCCGCCGTGACCTCCTCAGTACCCCGACCTAACCCCTACAATTTTTATCTCTGGGATAACTTAAAACGTAAAAAATACAAGACAAACACACACCCTGGAAGAATTAAAATATCCCTCACGAAATCGCCGGCATTTCTTAACGTGAACTACGGCGAATGATGGAGAGTTTCCTAAAGAGGTGCCAAAAAATGTATAGACAACGACGGTGGCCAGTCTCAGCATCTACTTTAATAAAGTTCGTGAGTAAAGCCTTTAAAAGTAGTTTTAAAAATGTTGTATTGTTTCATCCGTGCCTTTCCATGATAGTGGCAAATAGCAATGAGCACTGAGAATGCAAACAGGCAAAACACTGCTCAGCCCATTCAGAACTGTTTTGCTCTCTCCATACTTATCTTTTCCTATAAGGAAACCTAAAATTTATGGTTACAGTTTAAATCTAATCTCAAATGAGAGCAGCCAAAAAAAAATTTTTGGGATAAATGTAACCTTGAAATTCTTTCATTTACAGTCCACATTGAAGATCTGTATTGTTTTCACTATACTTCAAGTACTGAAGACTTACCCAAAACAGCAGGATGGAACTTTTTTGACTTGCAGTCTGAGTTTCAGCGAATGAGTGTACCTAACGACCAATGGAGTCTTACTTTGTTGAATAAGGACTATGAGGTAGGCTTACAGTTTCTATTACATCTATTCAGTTTGAACCACTCTTTACATAGTATATAATTTTGCATGGCCACTGCACTCTCTACTAATCCGGAGAGGAAGTATTGCATCCTGACCAAAAATTTGTTAAGAAGATTTCAATGGAAATGTTTTGAAGCTCCTTGAATCCAAAAATGAATTTTTAGAAAAACACATGTGGATGAGTGCACTTCCATTCATGCATATGCTCATGTGTGTGTGCATAATTCAACAATTAAATGCTGATTAAGTACCAAACTTGGTAATTATTATTTATTTATACCAAAAAACTTATTACTGGTGTTTTTAAACACACAAGCCATGTGTGGGCAATGTTTGAAAGGTAGAATTAAACTGAAAAATTTAATGCCACAGCCGGGATTTGAACCACAGATCTTCTGCTTCACATGTGGCTGCTTTGACCACTGAGCTACTGTGACAATTGTCAGTATGACATTGAATTCTCCAATAGATTCATATTTTTTCCGGTAGACTACAAAGGGAATCTCACATCAGAGATAAATACCCCAAGGGCGACTTAAAATCATAAGTACTGTATGTCCTGGGATTAAATAACCTTTAAATTTTAATTATTTATTTATGTATTTATTTATGCCAACAAACTTAGTGCTGGTGTTTTTAAACACACAAGCCACGTGTGGGCAATGTGGGCAATGTGTGAGAGCTGGAAATGGAACTGAACACTTCAATCGGATTGAGAATTCAATGTCATACTGGCAAGTTGTCACAGTACAGCCATGTGTGAAGCGGAAAGTCTGGTTCAAATCCTGGCTGTGACATTGAATTGTTCAGTTCCGATTCTAGTTCTCAAGCCAAACTTACCATTTAAAGGCATGAATGATATTACATAAAATGTTCATGAAACTCCTGTCACCCAAACTACATATTATGTGGAAAAAGTTTCTTTGTCTTTGATTTTCTCAAAAATGGCTCTATGATTTTGATTAAAATACCATATGTTCAAGATATTAGCATGACAAAATGCATGTCTTGAATTTTCTGTGAATAGCCTGCGAAGTTCTCTTTCTTCATAATGAGTTTTACTTGTAAACCATAAAAGATAGATAAAAATTTAGTATTCTAACAAAATGACATAATCCAGTCCACTTGTTTTTCCACACTTTATTTTCTTCTAACTGAATGCACAACAATACAGTTCTCTTTTACTGACATTACAGTCTTCTCCTTAGTGATATCACAACTCACAAATGTTTTCTTCTCGTATCCCTAACACTCAATTTTCTGTTTTTCTTCTCCTTCTCTGTCTGTCAAACAGTTGATTTTGATGATACAATTACTCGACACTCATTAACTGCTTTGCTATCTTCCTTTTGATGCAACTGTACACACACAGCTCACAAACACACAAAACAGAAAACTGACTGACTCTATCACTAAAAACTGTCTGCTCTCATTGCCTCGCCTCCTTATATAGCGAGTATGATGTAACACGGACCTTTCTCAAACTCTACCTTTTCTGAAATCTTTACAAATGCGTTGGCCACCAGACGTTTTGCAAATAATCTCGAAACCATCCCTGTTGCTGCTCTGATTGTTGCCACATGTTCACAAACAGTCGCACGAGGCAGCCTGACCTTGAGCACCTTTGATACATGCACCGCTAGTGGAGTGGGGCAGCCCAGCCCCTAGCCTTTGCTGTGTTGCCACCACTACCCTCAGCCGGCATCACACTACATTAACAAATTTGGATCTTCATAAAACAGTTTATGTGAAATAGGTATTTTTGTGGCATTAATCATTTCCAGGGTATTCTTTATTATCGGTACCATTTTATCAAAAGTCAACATATACAAAAGAAACATTTTTTTTTAGAGGGTAATTATTTATTTGTGCCAAGACACTTACTGTTGGTGTTTTTAAACACCAACAGTGAGTTTCTTGATATAAATAAATAATGATTACCATCTGAAGGTTATTTAATCCCAGGTCATAAAGTACGATAGTAAGTCGCCATTGGGGTAATTGCCTCTGATGTGAGACTGCCTTTGTGGTTTACCGGGAGAAATACAAATTGGTTGGAGAATTCAATGTCATTCTGACAGGTTGTCACAGTAGGTTCATAGTTAGAGCACCTGCCGGTAAGCGGAGGGTTTGTGGTTCAAATCCCAGCTGTGCCATTGAATTTTTCAGTTCCAATTCTACCTCTGATTTTTTTAGAGAGTTTATTGCATAGCAATATCTTGTGCATTTCATGAACTATTACTTTCTCTACTACATGCTAATGGCTTCATTGCCAGATGCAAGGCACTAGAAAACAACTTTCTCTACTACGTATATTAAGTAGGAGTATTACATTCCTCTCCAAAATTGTATGCCAAGATTTTAGTGGAAATGTGCATTTTTAAGTTCCCTGAACCCAAAAAGAAGCATTTATAGAAATAGGTGTGTATGTGAGGACAGCGTGAGGGGCCATTTCACTTCAGCATGTCCAAAAGTGATTTATTATTAGTAAATATATTAATGATTTAAGAACAGTGTGACACAGAACATAGAAATTTTGTGTAACCCATACATTTTATTCTCTGAGTGTGTGGGAAAAAATTCAAGGAAATCGGAAGAAAACTGTGGATTTTTTAATTTTCATAGATACATTGCCTCAATATCCTCTAGACGAATCAGGAGAGCTGGTAGATGGTGGCTAAACACTGTTGCCCCCACCAAGGCTATGTGGTATTCGTGGTGGACGAAGCAGCATCAGGGCGGGTTTTCTCCGGGTACTCTGGTTTCCCCCGCCATCTCATTCCACCGGTGCTCCATCCTCATTCCATGTATCATCAGTGTCACCGCCTGCGGTGCCGTAGTAGTAAAAGCGGACGTTAAACACTACAAACAAACCCACCAAGGCTATGGTAGTCTTCTTGTAAGGGTTAACATGCATAAGTGGCACTTCTATCTTGGCACAAACTAGGGGAGTGGTGAATAAAATAGGTATCAGTCCCAATGAAAAACCCCAAGGAATACAGCCACTCAGTTAACAACTCCCTAGGTCTTGGAAGGCAGAGCTGGATTGCTACTTTGCCACTTTGCCTTCATTTGTTATATATACTTCAAGCTCTTTTAAGAAGTGAACTAATGCACTTACTCTTTCATAGGCTCCACAAGATAATTCTGTTTCCAACCAACAATAAAAACGAATATCACTTGGTTGTTGAACCTCCATATGTAACATTGCTGAAATATAGAACCAAACTTATCAAAATTAAAGTATTTCAGAAGCTGGAAATTCTCATTAAAGCTAATTCTACTGCATATCAAGTTCTTGCTGTTTTATTATCTCGTGAAACTTCTTCTCTCTCACTCTCTCATTTTATGTAAGCTGTACCTTTGTATAATGTTTACTTTTTTACTTTCTCTACTGGTAAGTAGGGGAAGTATTGTATTCCACCCAAAAATTTGATGCCGAGATTTCGCCGGAAATATATGTTTTGAGGACCCCTGAATCAAAACAAAGTATTTTTAGTAAAAGGTCCGTGTTTGTGTCTGTGTTTGTCTGTGGACAGCATAACTCAAAAACAAAAAGTCGTTTAAAAACCAAAGTTGGTATTTAAGTTTAATGTCATTCAAGGATGCAACACGAAGATTTTGAAGAAAATAGCCCTGCCCTAAACTACCCTTTACATGGAACATTTTTCGAAAATTTTAATTTTCTTGAAAATGGCTCTAACGATTTTGATAAAAATGCCATATGTTTGAGATATTTTGATGACAAATGAAATGTATATCTTGAATTTTTTGGCTATAACCCCTGTAGTCGTACTTACTCAGGACGGCTTTTGCATAACTGGTAAACCGTTAGAGATAGACCAAATCATACTATACAAAAAATGTAGATCTTGCTAAAATACACAATTTATGTGTCAATAAATTTTCTTGTTGGTGAACCATTTCGGAGACATTCCTTGTTATGTGTGTGAGTTTCTGAAAACTTAAAACTTCCGTGAAATGGAACATCGTTGTTCATTTTTTTATATGTTTAGTGTGCAAAGAGAACGGAATCTCAAAGCTTTAAAAGATTTGACTATCGCATAAAGCCTACTGTATTCTAATATTCCCCTTGCACACCTACAAGGAAATAAGCAATAAGATAATTTGTACAAATGTTTATTTCAACTAACACGAAGGTGAGTGAGTGAATGTGTAGGATTTAACAGCCCGTTGATAACAAGCTCATTTGGGCCAACATGAAGAAGATATAGGAATAAGAGTGTGTAAGAATGGTTAGTACGAGAGTAGAGAAAGTCATATGAGTGCAATACATCAGATTTTTATTTCTTTATTTCCTCTCTCTCTCTCTCTCTGTCTCTCTCTCTCTTTTTTGGTCCATTTAAACTCTGCCTTCAACTTCTGTGGTTATGTCGATGGCCTTTCACTTCTGGGACATATTGCCTAGAGGCAATGGTATTAACTCATACATAGTGGCTTTTGGGTTGTAGGTTTTTTTTTAGAGAAAAACAAATACACACACTCACTCTCCTTCTCTCTCTCACTCTCACATTCTCTTGCTCATTCTCTTTCTTTCACTCTCACCCTCTTTCACTCACTCTCTCTCTTACCCTAACTCTCACTGTTCCAGACACTGGGGAGAAAAGGGAATTATCATGGCTAGCACAAAAAAAAGAAAGCATCTAATTATTGGCAGAAATGGCTGGGGAGATCACTGAAAAACAAAGTAAATTGCCAGTGATCAGCTAGAAATTGCTAGAGACATAAAGGAAAAACAGCTAGGAATTGTTCGAGAAATATCTAGAAAACAGGAACAGCTTGCTACTGAGGTAAATGACAAACATAGACAGTTAGCAGCTGATATAAATATAAAAATTCAAGAGATTAGATCTGAACAGATTAAATTTTAAATAGAAACCATGATAGAAATAAGACGTGTTGAAGAATGAAATTAAAGAGAATTATAACATAATGAACACAGCTGTAAACAATGAGGGTGAAAAGTTGAAATCCAATTGTGAGAACATAATGATAGTAAAATAAAGTGAGAGTGAATGGGTGGATGGGTGGGTGGGTGGGTGGGTGGGTGGGTAGGTGAGTGAGTGAGTGAGTAACTGAGTGGGTGAGTGTGAGTGTGAATGAGTGGGAGAGTGAGTGGGGTTTAAGCGCCTGTCTACAACAAGGTTATTTGGGCCCATAGTGTAATAAAGGAAATAGCAATAGTAACTGAGATAACATCAGAACTGAAACCTGTGCACAACAGGAATTGCTTACCAAGGTAGCAGATAATCAATGCAAAATAGAAGCAAAAATTGGAAAACAGTTAAAAGAAATCACAGAAAAAATCAGCCAATGCAATGAGAAGTCAAGTAAATCACAAGCAGCTGTGGACACACTTTGTGTTCATAATGTACCTAAGAATCTGCGTAACATTGTGAACAATAATAATAATAAAGATGTACTTAACAGTGGGCAGAAAATGTATAGTAATCATGGGTTGACACACACTTGTGATATGTAACTCAAAAACAAGCATATTCCACACAACATACACATAATTTTCACTTAGTGACACAACTAGTAGCTCTGGCATTTGAGAATGAGCAGGGGACAATCCAAAACAATTTCTTAGAAAGCTGAAGGAATATTTTAAAATAAAAGTGATACCATACAAATTGAGAATGTATATCATCCAAAAGAATCTTAGAAAGCAGGCAGCTGAATAGCTATGTGTGACATTATTGAGTGATGAAATCTGTAACATGTTTAGGAATTTGTTCCTAATGGGCTATAGGGGGCAATCAGTTGAAAATCAGATCAGGGTTGAACTAGCCACAGGCAAATACAATCCTGAAGGTAGTTTAACCACATCTGATTATTTGATGTGCATTGCAAATAAAGCATGAATGTCTGATCCTATCATGAGTGATTAAGGAATTATTTGTACAGTACCCCGTATTTTCTAGGAAATATAAGAAATAATCTGATAACAGCACAATCAATAGAAGTTTCAAAAATAATCAAATTGCTAACTGTATTTCAAACCAAAGAAAGATAATGTACCAATAATCATGTAGGGCAACTTAGGCATGATAATAACAGACAAAATAATTAAAAATAGAAATAACCATGATGTGGTGTAAAATAACCAAAGTCAAAACCACACACATTCTTAGAATTAAAATTCCCAGATGGGAATGAAGGTGCATATACCTCATGGAAATAACCAACTACCAACAATGTGAGAAGAGGTAGAATGAGACTGAAAAATTCAGTGCCGTAGTCGGGATTTTAACCATGGATCATCGGGTTGCTCTAACCATTGGGCTACCATGGCAATGTGCCGACATAAATTCTTCAATTCAGTCACAGTTTATTCACAAGGAGATCTCAAATTCATGCAAGATAACATATCCTAATGGCGACTTATAATGTTGTAAGCACTTAAGTCCCGGGCTTCTAGTTTAACCAACTCTGAGGTGCAGTCCAAAAGTAAAGCATACATTTTTGTTGTGACTGTACTATTGTTGCTGCAGCAGAAACGATGATGGGGGAAGAAGTAAGCAACCTTGGGTAATGAGTAAACCATCAGTTCAACTCCATGAGTAAGCGCATGAAGATACAGTGGCAGTTTCCTTAAGAGGCTATTTGTATACTGCTTATTCTGGAATTTTCGCGAGAACAACAGTGTGCTGTCATCAAATTTGTTGTGTAAAAGGTGGAAACTTTGTCAGTATTCACTGCGAACTTGTCTCTGTTTGTATGGGCGATGCATTGGACTATAGCAATGTGAATAGGTGGATGATAAAGTTCAAAACAGGAAGAGTGACCAGCGCCAATTTGCTGCACTTGGGCAGACCTTGCTCATCTTGCCCATCTGCAAAGAAAACTGTTATTTAATATTCTGGTATTATAAGGGTGATACTGTGTCATATCCTCTTCGAAAGGGCATGTCAATCGTGGGAGAATGTTACAGAGACATTTTGAAAAACCAGCTGTTGCCTGCAATTGGAGAAAATCGACCTGAACTGGTAGGAAAGTTCATCCTCCACCAAAACAATGCTCTGCCACACAAGGCTCGGAATGTCACCAAATTTGTACTGCAAAATGAATTTGAGACACTTAAGACATCCTCCCTAACTACCTGGCCTTGCTCCGAGCAATTTCTGGCTGTTTGTCACCCAGAAAAACACTCTCCAAGGGAGACAATTCTCTTTGAGACCAAGTCTAGGATGTGCAGTATACCAGTGTCTAAAACATATACTCAAAGACTCCTACAAAAAATGTTTTGAGAAATGGGTTGAGCTTTGGCAACTGTGTTTAAATTAAAGAAGGAGACTATGTGGAAAAATGGCATGCGTGTTATGTATGATTTTGTGTGAACAAAGTATATTGAGAATTTTTTGTACGTTACTTTTGGGCTGCACCTTGTATAAGGTCAACCAGTGGAAATTAATTGTTTTTCCACACAATAGCCATGTGTAGGACAAGGCTGGAAAGGGTAGAATGAGACTGAAAAATTCAATGCCACAGCTGGGATTTAAACCAAGGATCTTCTTGTCTCCATCAGGTTGCTCTAACCACTGAGCTACCGTGGCAATGTGCTAACATGACATTAAATTCTTCAACTCACTCACATTTTTCCTACAAGGAGATATCAAAATCATGTGAGATAACATACCCTAATGGCAACGTTCAGTGTTGTAAGTACTTACAGGCTTCTAGTTTAACCAACTATAAAGTCAATCTGTGGAAATTAATTGTTCTTCCATGCAATAGCCATGTGTAGGACAAGGTTGAAAACGATAGAATGAGACTGAAAAATTCAGTGCCATAGTCGGGATTTGAACCACTGATCTTCCAGTCTCCATCTGGTTGCTCTAACCAATCTCATTCTACCCTTTCCAACCTTCTCCTACACACAGTTACTGTGTGAAAGAACAATTTCCACTGATTGACCTTATAGTTGAACTAAAAGCCCTAGACATAAGTACTTATAATGTCGTAAGTTGCCACCCAGGTATGTTATCTCATATGAATTTGAGATCTCGTTGTGGTTTAATGGGAAAAATGTGAGTCAGTTGGAGACCGTAATGTCAAATCAGCAAATTGCCATGATAGCTCAGCGGTTAGAGCAACCGGATGGAGACCGAAAGATCTGTGGTTCAAATCCTGGCAGGCAGGCAAATGGATGCAATCTCCTATTCCATTGGAGAGCTAAGTTACACTTTGATGAGTGAAGGGTAGCAGTGAAAGAAGTAGATAAGGAGGTAATATTTCCCTTACTACAGGAGGAATTTGCAGTAATGCTTCATAGATGTTTACAAGCAAAAAATATGTGAGAACGAGCGACTCTTTGTCAAATATATAAATATTTATAAAAATGATATAATTATCATTAATGAAATTCTACCGCCAAATGTCATGACCTTTGTTATTAAAAATCCTGCAACGAAATATATTGCGTATCATACATCAGAGCGAGTTATATTCAAAGACTGAGAGAAGAACCTCTTTGCAGCCATGCAAAGTAGTCATATCCATCAGTAAGCAGATTAACAGGTAAGAAAATATAAATTAGTCCACCAGAATGTTTATTTTAATGTACATAAATCCATATATGTTTACAGTGTACTTTCAAGCTAATTTTTAAATTTTAATTGTTTCTGGTCAAAATCAGTAAGTATTACTTCCACTTGTCATCACTGTGAAAATGATCTCTCTCTTAAGCCTGGTTGTTCCTAAGTAATCCGATCAGCTGATGAAGAAAATACAGCAGTTCCCTGCCACTGCTAATCTTCAGGAATTTACTCCTACCACAACAGGTCCTGCTACAAAGAAACATTATGTGGAGTCGGAACAATTCAAGCATATGACAACCAATGAACTACAAAGGTGTGCTCTGATTAAGCAAGTTCAAGTCTTGGTTATAATAGAAAATAAAACCTAACCCTGCGGTGCAAGAGCCCTTTCCGGGCCAAGGCCTACCGCCAAGCCTCTGTATCCCCTACCTGTGCCCACCTATGACAACCAATGAACTACAAAGAAGGTGTGCTCTTATTAAACAAGTTCAAGTCTTGGGCATAAAAGAAAAAAACCTAAACCTGCGGTGCAAGAGTCCTTTCTGGGCCAAGGCCTACCGCCCAGCCTGTGTCCCCTACCTGTGCCCACCTATGACAACCAATGAACTACAAAGAAGGTGTGCTCTTATTAAACAAGTTCAAGTCTTGGGCATAAAAGAAAAAAACCTAAACCTGCGGTGCAAGAGTCCTGTCTGGGCCAAGGCCTACCGCCCAGCCTCTGTATCCCCTACCTGTGCCCACCTATGACAACCAATGAACTACAAAGAAGGTGTGCTCTTATTAAACAAGTTCAAGTCTTGGGCATAAAAGAAAAAACCTAAACCTGCGGTGCAAGAGTCCTGTCTGGGCCAAGGCCTACCGCCCAGCCTCTGTATCCCCTATCTCTGCCCACCTATGACAACCAATGAACTACAAAGAAGGTGTGCTCTTATTAAACAAGTTCAAGTCTTGGGCATAAAAGAAAAAAACCTAAACCTGCGGTGCAAGAGTCCTGTCTGGGCCAAGGCCTACCGCCCAGCCTCTGTGTCCCCTACCTGTGCCCACCTATGACAACCAATGAACTACAAAGAAGGTGTGCTCTTATTAAACAAGTTCAAGTCTTGGGCATAAAAGAAAAAAACCTAACCCTGCGGTGCAAGAGTCCTGTCTGGGCCAAGGCCTACCGCCCAGCCTCTGTATCCCCTACCTGTGCCCACCTATGACAACCAATGAACTACAAAGAAGGTGTGCTCTTATTAAACAAGTTCAAGTCTTGGGCATAAAAGAAAAAAACCTAAACCTGCGGTGCAAGAGTCCTGTCTGGGCCAAGGCCTACCGCCCAGCCTGTGTCCGCTACCTGTGCCCACCTATGACAACCAATGAACTACAAAGAAGGTGTGCTCTTATTAAACAAGTTCAAGTCTTGGGTATAATAGAAAAAAACCTAAACGTGCGGTGCAAGAGTCCTGTCTGGGCCAAGGCCTACCGCCCAGCCTGTGTCCCCTACCTGTGCCCACCTATGACAACCAATGAACTACAAAGAAGGTGTGCTCTTATTAAACAAGTTCAAGTCTTGGGCATAAAAGAAAAAAACCTAAACGTGCGGTGCAAGAGTCCTGTCTGGGCCAAGGCCTACCGCCCAGCCTCTGTATCCCCTACCTGTGCCCACCTATGACAACCAATGAACTACAAAGAAGGTGTGCTCTTATTAAACAAGTTCAAGTCTTGGGCATAAAAGAAAAAAACCTAAACGTGCGGTGCAAGAGTCCTGTCTGGGCCAAGGCCTACCGCCCAGCCTGTGTCCCCTACCTGTGCCCACCTATGACAACCAATGAACTACAAAGAAGGTGTGCTCTTATTAAACAAGTTCAAGTCTTGGGCATAAAAGAAAAAAACCTAAACGTGCGGTGCAAGAGTCCTGTCTGGGCCAAGGCCTACCGCCCAGCCTCTGTATCCCCTACCTGTGCCCACCTATGACAACCAATGAACTACAAAGAAGGTGTGCTCTTATTAAACAAGTTCAAGTCTTGGGCATAAAAGAAAAAAACCTAAACGTGCGGTGCAAGAGTCCTGTCTGGGCCAAGGCCTACCGCCCAGCCTCTGTGTCCCCTACCTGTGCCCACCTATGACAACCAATGAACTACAAAGGTGTGCTAGCAAGTTCAAGTCTTTCGTACAAATAACTATAACTAGAAGATGAAAGTAAAAACAAAGTGAAGTGATTTTGGTAAAACATGATATGCCAGATGGTAATGTAAATATGAGAGAGGCAGAAACTGAAGTGGGTGAAGCCCCATCGAATTGCCTTATGGTATTCCCCAAAATTTTAGTGCAAATTCTGAGTTTCTGTGTTTTTGGTGTAGCTTTTTCCTTTATTCCATCTTAATAGACTAACAATTATGAGAAAGGCAGTGATAATTTTGATGGAAAACAATAATTTGGAAATTTATCATCATGAAAATGTTTTAGATATTAAGGAAATTATGGCAAATAACAGCCTGGGCAGATGTATAGTCATATTCTTTGTACTGTTGCTTAGTATAAGTAAATAAATGAAATTAGAGTATGATTAAACTGAAAAAGTAGAAGAGATGCATTAAATCAGTGTTAATATAAAACCAAATTTACATCCTTCATAAGGAATTTATAGTAAAGCCTTTGTTTAAAATATTTAGTCATCTGTATACTTATATGCTTGTTAGTTACAATAAAAACATAATTATTTAGACAGAGAAGTGCTCTATATAATGGTGATTTACCTACCTTATTGCTGTAACTTGTGTGTTGATGCTGCTATTTCAATTCATCTCTGTTGCCCACGCTGTCATGTTGCAACTCCCTTATACAGTTTTTTGGCAACATTGTGAAGTATGAAACAAAATTACACTTGGTATTTTTTCAGTGGTTAGGTGAATTTTTCTTTGTAGTATAGGAAAGCATTGTTTCTTTGGTGTGAAACACCTTTCTATAATAACTCTCTCCTTTTTAATGCAAATGCTGTTAGCTCTGCTTGCAAGTCCTGAAAAGATGCCATAGCCACTCCCTAGCCTGTATTACCAATCAAGAGAGTTGCATCGCCAAAGCCCTATATATATCTGAGATTCTGGAGTTGTGTGCAGATTCAGGCCATGTAACATCGATTCTGGTGAGCTCCTCTGCTGTGTTACAAGTAGCCCAAAGATTAATATTAGGGATATCTTTTCTCTTGGTATATTCATCCCCATGTACATTTGGTTTCTTAATATATGGATACAACCAATTGCCCTAATAGTCCAAGGAAATGTATAGCATTCTTGCCACTCTCTATGTGAATTTCACATGTCAGCAACAGAAACTAGACATTTAATTTACTGATCAGTCTTTCTTTCCACTGCTTCCAACACTTGGGAAAATGTTTTAACTGTCAGCCATCCAGCATTTTCTACATTAAACTTGCAAAGCAATCTGTAGTCCATTAGATGACTTTCTCTATGTAATTTATAGCTTTTGTTTTACTTCTTACACTCTTGGTATATACTGCACCATTCTACTCGCAACCAGAGTCACCTATTGAGATATCTCAGGTCACATGCAAGCCACTCATGGGCATCTTTTGCATGGTGACCTGGTGCCTGTTCTACGTGCTGCATTCAACTTTCTGTAGCACATGTCCTTCTTGATTGTCCATGATAAGCTTGTGAGTACCGGTCCCTTGGCCAGGGTTCTACACTGAAGTCAATTTTAGGCAATGACCCAGTAGCTGTAAATACAGTGCTGTGGTTTATCACCAGTATCGGCTGTGGTAAGCTAGTTTAACTTGTATTTTATTTCATACTTTTCTTTTAGACTTTTAGGATGATGTACCTTTTTTAACATTTCAACTACTTACTGTTTTACAATCAGTTTTTAAGTTTTAACTGTTTTAACTTCCCCTTGTAAACTTTTAATTGTGAGTCTTCACCCTAGGTGAGTTTCACTGTTTTTATGCTTTTGACTTTGGGCCCTAATGAGCTAGCTGTTGATAGGCCCTTAAACCCTACTCACTTATTGAGATGTCAAAGAAAAACTCCATTTTTGACTTCAAGAGGCAAATGAGTTGCTTTTTATTCATATGAACTCTCACTTTCCACCCACTGACTTCTTATCTTATCTTCGACTCTTGGCTGCTGAATTAAAACTCTGCTTACGTTTTTGTTCACATAAAATTGAGTTGAATGCTAATTTTGAGTCTCAGTTCAACTTGTTCTTTCACACTAGCCATGTGTAGAATAAAGTTAGAAAGAGAACCACAGATTTTCCAGTTTCTATGGTTCAAATCCCGTTTACTATGCTTTACTGGGCAAGGGAGGGTTTTATGGGTTTCAGTTTCAGGGAGTTGGCAAGTGTGAATACCTGCTTGACAGTAAATAGCACGTAAAGCTTATAGTGAAACCAAAATCTAGAGATGATATAATTTACCTGTTGGTAGCAGTTAAGATTTTGAGTGTATACTCGTCAATAAATTAATTTTACTTCTAATAGATGGCAGTGTTATTGTAAATAACTGGTCACCTCCTTCCAATGGTATAGTAACATAAATTTACAGCAAGTAAACAAGAAATGAAGACTAAAAATATGGTTGAATAGTCACAAGTCCTCCTTTTAGTTAGTATCTTAAAAAGGATAAAGAAAGCTTACTGCCATTCATTTATACAAGTTGTACAGAGCCTTCTTTTGAATGCATTGGCAGCTTAGTAGGAATTTTTGTGGTACTGGGAAGCAGCTGTTTGCCAACTAAGTCAGATTTCATAGCCCTTTAAATTCAAGAACACAGATTTCTCAAGCAAGTTATAATTACAATAATCACATACCTTTGTCATGTTGGAAATCATGTTCTTATGCTGCCACACATCGGTTACACATTTGAAGAAAATTTGCATCAACACTCCTTAATTTTTCATGGCAATATAAATAAAACTATGGCTCAAGCGTAAAAGAAAGTGACCCGGGTTCAATCCCAGGAAACCACATGTGGGATTCCTGGTGGACGAAGCAGCGCTGGGGCGGGTTTCCTCCGGGTTCTCCAGTTTCACCCACCATCTCATTCCACCGGTGCTCCATATTCCATGTATCATCAGTGTCACTGCCTGCGGTGCCTAATGTAGTAAAAGCGGGCATTAATCACTAAAAAAAGAAAGTGTAAAAGAAAATGAAATGCAGACCAATAGAATGGACATTAGCATTATTGAAAACCCTATTGCAGAAAAATTTTAATGGCATTCCAAGCCAAGTTCGCAAAATGTTTTATTCCTGTCCGTGATTTCTTGGAGATTTCTTTGGGTTTCATTCTAACTTTTCTGTAGTGCCACTGAGTTTTTCCTTAGTGAGAGCATGGCAATTTACTTTTGATTTCTCATTGATAAATCTGTTCACAAAGTTATGAACCATTTCTCTGTCAGAATAGCAGTAATCATCAACAATAAGTTTGTTGGCATAAATAAATAATAATTACCATATGAAGGTTATTTAATCCTGGGATATAAAGTACTTACAATAGTAAGTCACCATTGGGGTAATTGTCTCTGATGTGAGACTGCCTTTGTGGTTTACCAGGAGAAATACGAACTGGTTTGAGAATTCAATGCCATTCTGGCAGATTGTCACAGTAGCCCAATGGTTAGAGCACCCGCCTGATAAGCGGAAGGTCTGTGGTTCAAGTCCCAGCTGTGGCATTGAATTTTTAAGTTCCAGTTCTACCTCTCAAACATTGCCCACACACGGCTTGTGTGTTTAAAAACACCAACAGTAAGTTTGTTGGCATAAATAAATAATAATCTATAAATTGCTGTCTCTCTCTGAAAGAGTTTGTTGCGCATAGGAGTCATACATGAAGTATGATCTGCTAAGTATACAGACTTTTTGGCATTATAACAGCACTAACACACTATAACACTGAAACATGTTGTCTTACAGTGTATCAACCTTTGTACAGCATAGACTATGCATCAATTGATTAGCCAGCACATGGAGGTGGAACAGAACCATTTAGAAACAGTGCAGTGCAGGGCAAAAGTTCATTGCAATATGGCCAAGTGAACAAATGAAAACTCTGTATATATGACAGTATAACTGTTGCTCAATGAATACAAGAGCTGTGAGCAGTACAATAATATAAGTGTCTTGTTTTGCAGCTATGTGATACGTATCCTAGGTACTTGTATGTTCCTTCATCGGCATCAACCACAGTTCTTCTGGGCAGCTCACGTTTCAGAAGCAAAGGCAGACTTCCAGTGTTATCATACCTGCATAGAAATAAGGTAAGTTTGACAATCCTGCACAGCTCCTTTAAACTTTGCTTTCTATAAAATTGGATCATGGTTGAATCGTGTCAAGAAAAATATTTTCATACCTTTTTCATAGAATTTGTGATGCACAATAGTGTCAAATGCTTCTATTTTGCTTTGTTTAATCTTTGCTACATTTATCACTTTATCTGAGAAAAAAATACTTTTATGTTGTGTTTAATCAAATTATGGTGGTAATACAAAAAGAAAACCTTAATCACAATTTAAAAATAATGATGTCAGCCACTTTGACTTGTAAAATACAGTTTCTGCTTTGAAATTCTCTCTAAAGATTCTTTTTACTAAGCACATTTTCCTCAACATCAAAAGTCTCAACCTGAATACCTTCATTTAATAGCCCAGGCGAGGTATTACTGTCAGCACTTCCAGGTTTTGATATTATTGTTAACATTACCATTTTCAATTTCATAGTTTTCTGGTACTTAAAATAATGCCCAAGTGACATCTTATTGACATTATGATAGAATTCCAAGAAAGAGAAGGCTCAAGAATAGCAATATTTTAGTTTCTTTACTCCCTGACAGCGAGAGAAAATAGCACAACTCAAAAATGAAAAGTTGAATGAATACTAAACTTTGTATGCACCTTTCAAATATGCAAAACAAAGCTTTTCACAAAGTATGCCCCACCTCAAACTACTCTTTAGATAGAAAATTTTGTTTTTAATTTTTTTTTTTTATTTAAAAATGGCTCTAGCAATTTTTATTAAAATACTGCTTGTTTTAAGTTGTTGTATGATTAGAAAAATTAATAATTATGAGAATGTGGCATAGTTTTTTCATGATAACTGAGGTAAAACTTCATCAGAATTGAGAAAGAGAGTAGAAACATTAATAACATTGTTGGTGAAGGTATTATAAATGGAGGAAATGCAATTGGAAACTCAGAACCAAACCAAAATAAGATTTAGAATTGTTGACAAGCTAGCACCACATCATTCACAAATTAGAGACAAATAGTGTTGTGTCAAATGGTATTAATGTGGTAGTAGTGTCTGTGCACATTTATAAAGAGTGACTGACTTGACTTTGGAGATAATATATAACAGTTATTTCGAATTTGATGTTAGGTTTTCAGCTGTTGGTGTATAGATGGAAGGTGGGGTGGAGTAGAACCCTGAGACAATGGAGTTGGAATGAGCAGCGGAACAAGTGTTGAAAAAAGCTATGGATCGAATAGAAGAAGGAAGAATGGTATAATATTTGGAGCAAGATAAAACCAAAACAGAAGGCGAGAAAATGTAATAAAAGAAATTAATGAAGTGGAGATAGGAATGAAGCTGTATGGCTGGGAATTTGAAGATGTGTGTAGAATGGGAAGAAAAGGAAACAACCCCCAGCGCATATTGTTGAAACTAATGACGATGGTAAAGAAATGGGAGATATTAAAAAATATAGAAAGTCTAAAGGGATCAGGAATATATATGAGTCATTCCACGTGTTTCTTCGTTTTATAAAAAAAAAAAATATTTTGGCAGATATTAATTTTTGAAATGTCCCAAAAATCGTGCGCTCCTCACTCTTCGATCAATCATACCTCCGATTGTAAGGAAGCAAATTACTTGATCTTTGGCTCAAATTAAAGAAAAATCGCAGTATTTTGTGAGGTATTTATTAGAAAATTTTATTTATTATTATTATTATTATTATTATTATTATTATTATTATTATTATTATTATTATTATTATTATTATTATTATTATTATTATTATTATTATTATTATTATTATTATTATTATTATTATTATTATTATTATTATTATTATTATTATTATTATTATTATTATTATTATTATTATTATTATTATTATTATTATTATTATTATTATTATTATTATTATTATTATTATTATTATTATTATTATTATTATTATTATTATTATTATTATTATTATTATTATTATTATTATTATTATTATTATTATTATTATTATTATTATTATTATTATTATTATTATTATTATTATTATTATTATTATTATTATTATTATTATTATTATTATTATTATTATTATTATTATTATTATTATTATTATTATTATTATTATTATTATTATTATTATGTTTTATACGATTAAAGTTTTAAAGTTAGATAATAACATACACTCGACCATTTAAAAATCTGGAAAAAAAACTAAAAATACAATGAAGTTTATTCAATATTCTCAGAGAAAAATCAGAATGGAGTCTCTAATAGTTCAGTTGTAATTAACTTACTTGCAAATCAGTGCAGCGGACTCGCGTAGCAGTGGTGATGGCTACCGCAACCTCACACAATTGCCACCTTCCATTACGGCAGCTGTTCATTGCTTGAGGTTCCATGAACGTTACAACAGTATAGTAAGGAGAACACTGCTAGCTGACACTATTATATGTACACTGTTAGCATCTTCAAAATGTTTTTAAAATATGCATTTTAAACTGTTTCCATACAACGCACAACTTTACCTCCTTCTTCGAAAGAAAATTGTTTCACTAAAGCTTCAGTTTTTGACAAAGGAATGAAGGATTGTAATTTTAAAGCACAGCTGGACCCATCGTTCTTGGCCCCTGACCTTGACCGGAAGTCCTGTTGGCAAATCCATAACTTTTGCCTCTTTCATCAGCTCATATTGTATAATTCTGCAAATAAAACCATGCACATGGGGAGGGAGGGGGAAGGTAGTGATGCCTGCATGATCTGAGACAGTCCTTGCTAATTCACAGGTGCTTTTTAGCACAGCGTGCAGTAGAAGACATAGATCTTTGCGATAAAGAGTGAATATAGTGAATTTGTGAGACATTGATCATAGCGTAAATCAATTATGCCACCGGTACGTTCTAAATTAGGGACCAAAACATTACACAGTCAGAGTAGAGAAATTATTTCAAATGTATGGACGTACATGAAGGAAGAAGCTAAAAGTAAAGAACTGCTTACATCAGAAGATTTTTTCAAAAAAATTCTAAAGTTCAAAAGCATGTATCAGATGCCACAGGAGTATAAGAAAGAAGGTACATTGTGGAGACATTTTTCTGCATGGACTGTACTGCCTTAGTAAGAAGAAGTCATCTGAGTAGCATAGCTGACGCACCAATTCGCATGCTGTTTGCAGTCGCCTGGCTTGTTACTCGCTTTCAAGAGGCCAGGAACGGCGTATCCAGCTGTACAAACGGATCTCTACTTCATGTCGTCTGTAAGCGCTTGTAGGTCTCCAGAAAAAAAATTGTAGCAAATGCACTAATGCAAGCTCCATAGTTTTCAACACCTAATTTTATAGATAAAATGTTAGGGAATACGTGTGTATTTTTTTTTTAGATTTTTAACACATCAACTTAAATTCTATTTTTGGTTTTACAAAATATACCATCAAAAAAAGTCCAAAATTTGTGTGTAATAATGATTGGTCGAAAGTTGTTAAAAGTGTTGTATTTAGCCTTTCCAGTGCGCCAAACCCCAACTTTCAACTCTATATGGCCTTAGAGTAACAAGTGATTTTATATTACGGTGCGCACAGAAATTGCTTAATTTCTAATAGCCATAACTAAGCAGTAATTTAAAAATACGGAAATAAAAGATACAGGTCTCCTTATTTGATGCCTATTATTCATAAAAAAAAATTTGAACCTCCTACGTGTTTTACGGGTGTGTAATTTGACATGGATTGACCCATATGTGTATATACAGAGAGATGTATAGAGAGTGTAGACAGAGAGAGAGAAGAGGACTAAACAAGAAAGAAAAAGAGAATTAAATGTATAACTCTCAACAACAGGAAGCAGTTGACACATCACTTAACAGGCCAAAAATAAGTAGACAGAATGAATCAAACAAAATCATACACAGTTGTGGCAGGTGGGGAAAAGGAGAATTAAGAGAAACAAAAAGTATGTCAGAAGGCAACAGTGAGGCTATCCCAGCAAGCAAAGGAAGAAGAAGAAGGAGTGGCAGGAGGAGGGAAAGAAACAACACCTGAAAGAAGGGATGGAGTGCAGATGACACAGGGAGAAAAGAACGAAGCAGTAGAGAAAGGGAGAAAAATAGGTGGTGCTGCAATTGGAGAAATAGGGAGGGAAAGAAGTTCTAATGATAGTGAGATGGGCAGAGGTCCAAGATATATTTGGGCAAATAGTGCAAAAAAAGCAAAGGAAATAGTGGAAAAGAGATGGGAGATGAACAAGTGTTTGGTGACAACATAGAAAGACTTGTGAAGTAAAGAAAGCAGTAGTCAGAAGTTGATGCCAAGATGCAAAAAATTAAAGAAATACATAACCTGGTTCAACAGCTATGATGACTTGACAAACAAATTGTTTTCAGTGGATTCGAACACATTGTGAAATAACAGAGGATGAAAAGGCTGACATGTTAGCAGAAAAGGATTTCATAAATTGATAAAAAGTACAAAAAGTACAAAAAGTACAAATTTTCCCCAAAATATAAGTTAGTAAAACATTAAAAATTATCATTTGAAGAGTTTACGGAAGACTGTGTCCAATTCCTGATTTATGCCGCAAAACTGCTGTTGCTATGTTTCAACTGATTATTAGATATGACTGCTTGGGCGAACATCTTCATAAGATTGGAATACTGCTATTACCAGATTGTTTATTGAGATCTGAATAAGTTGAAATGGACATGGAACATCTGGCAAAACACACAATTCCTCTGAAATCATCAGACTATAACTTCTAAATACTGAGAAGCTAGAAGGAAAATGACTGCTATTAACTTTTGAGCATTAGATACACACATACACACATGTTGCCTAAGTAGACAATGTTAGTTAACCCTATACACCTTATTTTAACAACATAGATTAGATTAGATCTGTATTCATTAAAAAAATTTGCATAATGCATTTTGGTTACTATGTCTAAATGTAAATGTACACAAAAATAAATATGTTACATCGTAGTTACCATACTTAAAAGAGGTGTGTGCTACACGTTATACTGTAAACTTTATACTTAAACAATAATTTGTTCACTTTCAACTTGAAAATTTTACCTGAAAATACTTCCAAGCATCTAGTTATCTTATTGTAAAATTACTACTTTATGGGCTACAGTGTTGTTCTAGTGAATTGATGACACTGCAAATGAACAGAACCAGTAGCTCAAGATAATAAGGTTGATTATCAGAGATGTCTTTTTTGTTGATAAAACAACTCATTTTTGCAGGCTGTAATTTGCCGCTGCAGTCAACCATTGTCAGGATTTAGTGCTAGATGTCTAGAAGATGAACAGATGTTGAACTGTATCTTGCGGACCAATCCAAATAATAGCTATATGTATGTTGTAGATACCAGACCAAGGGTAAGTGTCACTTATTTCCTCTGCATGGAACATAGTACTGCATATTTGGAAAATGTTATTAATAGTTATTTTCTTTTGCAGATAAACGCCATGGCAAACCGTGCTACTGGAAAAGGCTATGAAAATGAGAATTTTTATGAAAATATCAAGTTTCATTTTCTTGGTATTGAAAACATCCATGTAATGCGAAGTAGCTTAGCAAAATTAATAGAAAGTGAGTATAAAATCAGGAACTGCAATATTCTTATTGTTCAAACACTTTCAGGTTAATGAAACTACTTTTTCATACCTGTTTTTAATATCTTTACCAATTACCTATGGTAGGGAGAGGAAGTATTGTGTTCCATCCAAAAATTTAGTATTGAAATTTCACTAGAAACCCACTTTTGAGATCTGTGAATCCAAAGGAAAAGCATTTTCATAAATAAAAAAAAAGTAAAATTGGTCATTCTGTGCACACGCACATGTGTGTATGTGGGGGGGGGGGGGGGGGGGCGGGCACATGCGCGCGCAGTACACCATGCATAATACTAAAATATTAATGCAGCAGTTGAACCTGATTTATACGTATATCAAGGGGAAGAGGCAAGATTACTTATAACTCAGAATTACTTACAATTGAGATTTTGATAAGGCATCATATTGTTTTTAAAAAGCAATACAGTTGGCCCACATGTGTAAAATTTTTCAAGCAACAAAGATATTCATGAAGAAAACATTATTTTGAACTTGGTCCTCCTTTAAAGAAATCAGTTAATTTGTCTTGTTTCACTTTTCTTGCATTAAATACATACACCTTATTTTGTTTCTGATGATTGTACGTAGCATGGTATAAACAATTCCTAATTCTGAACAGTTTTGGTTTTGTGTGGATTAAGGTCCACCTCGTATGAAGTTTACTTTCTGATCTAGTGTGTACCATTTCCTTTTCTTATTCTTCATTGCTGATTAAAAGCAACTGAGAACTGAAAGACAAAACTGTTGTTCAACAGTAAACACCAGATACCGAAAATGTTTGTTCTCTTGTTTGTTGCTACAACATTGTCATGCCAAAAGCTACCCACTCAGGTTGGGTCTTTGTCAACAGAGATAAGGAAAATATGCCTAGAGTTTCTTTAAGATAACATATGCCATATGCTCATTATAATTAGGTAAAACTCAGTTATATTTCCCTGAAATTTAATACATATAACTGCAAATTACATATAAATAAGGTTTTATTAACACATTTCTAAATTACATTTTGCCAGGACCTACAAAAATTTACATATAAATGTGAATTGCATAGAACTGGGTTACGTATAAAGCAGGTCCGATTGTATTTCATTTTGAACTGTTTATCCTTAACAGAAATACAAAAGGAGTTAGATTTAACATTAAGGGATTCTTCCTCTCCATTTTCAACAGTTAAAAAGTGGGCTGTTGAGTAGAAGCATGGTTGTACATGTATTCAAGATAGCAATGTGCTTAGGGCAACCTAAAATTGTAATGACCAACAAGATTGCAACAACAATTCACAATGGCATACTCAGTGATCGCCAGTTGAAGATGCAGGAGTTGGCTGTCATTGCAAAGTCTTTGATAGGCTGTGACCACTACATTTTACACAAAGGTTTTGGTATGAGAAAGTTATCTGCTCTGTGGGTGCCATGTGTGTTAAGAATGCAAAAACACGTTGAAAAGAATATTTCTTACAAGTGTTTAAGTTTGTTTCTTTAAATTCAATTCCAGTGAGATTCTCTGATGTTTCATAACAGTAGGTGAACCTTGGATTCAGACTCCATGCCAGAGACAAAAGAGCAGTCCAAATAGTAGGTAGCAACAGATTAAAGTGCACCAAAGAAAACAAAAGCAATTCCTTCTGCAGGAAAAGTCATGGCTGCTGAGATTCTCATGCTGTAGTGTTAATTGGCTACCTCCTAAAGAGCAGAACCATCGCTGGGGAGTATTACACTTCACCACTGAGGCAATTAAAGAATGGTATTATGGCTAGATGTCCACACCTTGCAAAAAATAATACATCTGGGATTGTTGTTCCAAAACTGCATGACCTTTGTTTCCAGTGTTTCCACTTCCACCAAATTTGTTGGATTGTCCTCCCATCAATTATTTTTAGGTTCCAGACATGAAGAAATGACTCAGTGGATGACAATGATGATCATTATAAGTGCTGAGGCTTTCACGGCCGGCATTGTCAACTATGTTGGGCTTGTGGGCCGTGGTCGAGTTGGAATGCCTTCCTCCGACATTTCGCTGAAAACTGCGTCCAGCATCTTCAGGGTGATCCAATTAGTGGACTCCCGAGTCCAAATATTAGAGGGACACGGGAAGCCTTCTCTTTTATACCAGGATCAGAGACGTCCCATTTGCCGATAGGCAGCCAATAGCTGCCATGCTCCCCCCCCTCTACAGGCCACGCCCTCCCTCCATGTGCGACTATATATATAGCGCTCTGGAAGCCATAGCTCTCTAATATTTGGACTCGGGAGTTCACTAATTGGATCACCCTGAAGATGCTGGACGCAGTTTTCAGCGAAACGTCGGAGGAAGGCAATCCAACTCGACCACGGCCCACAAGCCCGGAAAATCTACTTAACATAGTTGAATGATGATCATGATCATGATAAACTGAGTGGCCCCACTTGAGGCCTGCACATAGGCTCTTTGTGCCTCTTATACTAGGTAGATTATTAAAGTCTGACAGTCTGACACTCTTGATATCTGCCCTTTTTATATCCTCAAGTTCCAAGAAAGAGCCAAAGATAACATTTCTGTGCATAGCAAATACTTCACATTTACTTAGTGTATGTTGGGAAGATTCAAAATCCATCCCACATTTCCTGCTCATGAGATATTCTATGAGCCCCATAATGCATAAATGTCTGTGCAGGGTGTTGTGGCAGAAACTCAATTTGCTGCCAAGTTCCATAATAAATTCATGGGCTTGCTTGGCAGCAGTTTATTTACTCCAGACCCCAAGATGGGTCCAAGCTGTAAGCTGGGTTATCTCTACTTGACACTTCTGGGGGATACTCCTGAAACAGGCTCGGGTACTGTGAATCTAGGCCCAGACACCCACATAAGGGTAATGAAGCACTGGCACAGACTCTATCCAACATCCTTTGTCACTGCCATACCAATTTGGATGTGGTTTTGATCACTATGATACCAAAATTATAGATGTATAAAATTAATTATTTAAAAATAATAATAATTAGTGTAATAATTTACATTAAAAAGAAATGAATAGAGAAAACGAACTCAAAAAGTGGGTAGCCTCGCAGATTTAAATTTTTTTTAAGTGTTGTTTCAGTAAAAATGAACGATCACTCTTAGCTTGTCTGTTAAATGAACAGACTTAAATTTGTTGGTGTATCTAAGTACATGAAAACCAATGGAAACACAAAGTGATTGTTGTAAAATATATTATAATTGTGAGCATAGTTGTATGTGGTTGGTGAATTATATTACAATAACGTACATTGTTCGGCAATGTCTCAGTGAAAATAGTGAAAAGATTAAAGCTTTATTAAAAGACATTATCAGAATTGGTGTCATCCTTTCAAAACAACTTGCATATACCCAGGGAAAGAAATCTCATAGCTTTATTGGTGGCAAAGGACTGACTCAAAGGGACTTCAAGGCATTATTAGATGGCGTAAAGCATTGTTATTTCAATCATCAACATGTACCAACAAAATACTATGTAATTTGGCATCAAATTTGTTGCATCTATGATTGGCCTATCCTACTTCGAAGGTCACATTAACATGAAGCAAATAAATGTTTGTTTCAGCTATTAAGGCTTTCAAATCTGCCCTGTTATCTGTGCAGATTCTGATCTTCGCCCACTTGCATGATAAAGTATTTATATCCATTGTACAGACTAAAATTGCATATATCTCAGCCTGGAAAACAGTGGCAACACTGCCCCTGAAGTGGGATTCACCTGTGTACCACATTGAGACCCCTTACCTCAGGAGATACTTGGTCTCTGGGCTCCACTTCTCTCTAGCACCTCATTTGGGTAATAGGACACATCTCCTGAGGTCCAGACAGGATCAGTGAGTGTCAGTTATGGGGTAATTTAAAACACCATCCCCCTTATGTCCAGAGGTGACGTGCCATTACCCTTGCAACCTCTTTCACAAACAAGTGCAAAAGAGGAAGGTCCACCAAGATCTCCATGATGAGATAGTCCACACCAACCCCGTTATCATCAAACGTCAATCTTTGCAGCAAATTCAGTTTGGCAGTTACTGTCCTCACTGAAGAGGCAGGCCACCAGACCAATCCAACATAGGTTAACAAAGGCCTTATGACTGCAGTGTATAGCCATCTGACCACTTTGGGTTGGAGGCCCCACCTCAGTCTTATGGCCCTCCTACAAGACAAAGCATTGTGTGCCTTTTATACTTTATATGCCATATAGTTTTTCAAGGTTAGTCCTGCATCCAAGATAACTCCCAGGTACTTATCTAATTCAGTCATCTTTGACTTCTTCCCCAGAGGAAAGGGCTCTACCAATCTAGGCAGCCTCCTTTTCCTTGTGAAGATCATTATATCAATCTTGTCTGAATTAACAGGCAAGTTTGTTTCCTTGCATCATTCCTCTAGAGTAAGTAAGGAGCCCTGCAAGAGCTCCAAAACAGTACTTGAGAGCTTTCCTCTTGCAACCAGGCATGTTATCAGCATAGTCTTGAGCATGTATTTCCCCTTCTGTCGAGCCTGTTCAGTAGCTCATCTACAAACAGACTGCAGGGTGGACAACAAAACTCCTCCTTGGGAGCAGCCTCGTGATCTCTTCCCCTGGGACCACCATAGTCTGCTGGCTTTCCATGGTGGTCAACTTGGACAAAGATTCATATCAAATGATGAGGTTGAAGCAGATGCCTATTTTGCACAGTTGAACAAATATTGTTTTAGTAACAAGGAACCCTTCAATAAGCTCACATCGCAAACACCTCAAAAGTTTTGTTGTGTCATCTTTGTGCTATAAGAAGCTCAAGTTCCAAAAACTAACTGCTGTTTTCAACCTGAAGCACCTGTAATCGAACCTGGAATATGTCATGTTGAAGCAGTGGAACATCAGGCATTGGATATCCCTTACCTGCATGACTGCGTTGCGAATGCAGAGACGACTGCTCGACTAGTATCTCGCAAGGACGAAAGCAAAGCAGAAGTGACTGGTGTTGATGCAGCGATTAAAGCATAAGCTCACTTGGCACCATGCACAACAAATAATTGTGTCATTTTCGCACTCTTCTTCACATGCATGCTCTCACACTTGTTTGGAGACAGAAATTAGCAGGTACAATGAATTCAGAGGATCATTCCATTGTATATCTGATTCCAAACCATAAATATTTAATCATGTCCCGGAACTGCAGAGATGACATTTGGTAATGAATAAATGACTGCATTTTAAAAATATTGTCTTGCTAAAAAACCCTGAAACGTATGTCCTCATTAGATATCAAAATTTCAGTTAGATGGCGCTGAAGAGATTTCCACTGCCAGGAGAAAAACCTTCCAAAGGTTGAAGTTTCCCCGTGGTTCTGGGAGGAATCTGTAGAAGTTCAATGGTTTTTCCATCTTTTTCCCCATTTCCTTACCTTCACAATTATATTTTCAGCCCTAAACATCTGCCTTGAAACTTTAGGCGTGAAACTGTCCATATTCTTGTGCAGTACAACAAATAATTTAGGAAAAATAGACCCACCCATGCTAATAGTAGACTATATGAATGGCTGAGGGCGCTAAGAGATTCAACAGTTTGTGCATGTTTCTCCCCAACCAAAGGTAATGCCCATTTTACTCTCATTTCGCTCTCGAAACCACTTTGAACATTATTAGGTAGGTAGTTGGGATACTTTGACAGTAGCTCTCTTGCTAGTTTCCAAAAGTCTTTCTGCTACTTTGTCTTTTTCTTTATCTTATTTTATGAATGCTTGGGAAATGAATTTTGTTATCTTTCTGCTTTTAATTTATGTGATTTTTTAAAGTGAGAGACCCAAGCAGAGGATGCTCTGAAATTGACTTTTCCAGGTAAACAGTTCTTTTAAATTTGCAACGCCCAGAGCTTTAAATCTTCATTGGTTATGTTTTTCTTTGCTCTTCTTGTTTCTACAGAGCGTGCAAATAGTTTACCATACCAATATTTTTTATACTAATAGGGATTAACAGCGTGGTTTTCAATTGTTTCTACCATGTATACAGTTGCCTCACTGATGTCACCAAGCAAAATTTGCTACACACATTGGTCACTGAACGATGTTTCTTCCCACCTTCATTTAACCAGAAAGGTACAGCATTTCTTTTATACTCAATGCTAATATTCTCTTTCTCTTTTTTCTGCAGACTGCAAACATAACTAGAATTAATTAACTTAGAGACCGGTCTGTATTGTTAGTCACTAGATGCCAATATGGGATTTGAACCCGGTTCCGTTATACCAGTTGTGATTGCAGGGTGAATGTTACACTCTGGTTGTGAGAATGAAGATGAATTGTCACAACTGTCACTATCTTCTTTTTCTTCTACTAGGTCTACGTCTTGAGTTGTTTCCAGAATAACACCAAAACCTGTAGGATTTGTTTCTAACAAATTAATATGTTGGCTAATTGTATTTCTTCCAAACTTATTATTCCCAAGGAAAAACCATGTTCTTGAAAATGACACAATGTGAACTCTAGCACAGTAACAGGATTCATGTTTGAATCTTTAAAGAAGCACAAGGCAACTGACCCCTGGTAATGTCACATATCCACGGCAAGCAAGGGCTGTGCTATCTTGTTACTGTTATGCATGTGTGTCAGACAATTGCCACTTGGCAGGGTTGTCCACTCCCTTCTCTACAGTGCTATGTTATATTTTCTATATGTTCCATGATATTGCCAACTCATTTTTGGGTACTCGGGGTTGAAAACATCAGCTCTTTTTGGAACATGAGCCTTTGTAGCACAAAGGTGACACAGTAAGACTTTTGAGGTGTTTGCGATCTGAGCATATTGATAGGTTCCTTATGAGGATATTGGAAGTTGGAAGGTTGTTGGACTAAATGTGTTAATTTACAAGATGACTTGTGTTTGGGAGGGGGTGAAATTCTCTTAAATGTTGTGCTTTCTTTGTCAGTTTAAGAACTTTTAGAAAGTCACTCCTATTCTGATGGAATTTTCATATAACTGGGAAATCACAAGAGAGAGATGAAAACTTACTTCAGAAAAAATGCAGATATTCATAAAATATGCAATTTATAAAAAATTAAAATAAACATTTCTGTAGAATTAAGCCTTTGCTATCTCTTATTAAGTATTTATTGTATTATACTAATTTAGCTAATGTTTAAAACTGTGCAGAGGCACTTGGTGAATTATTGTACATTTTTATGTTTAATGTGTGTCTAAGTGCATATATTAAAGGCTTGCAAATTTTAGATTTTTTTTTTTTGGGGGGGGGGGGGGAGGGGGATGGGTCTGTATTATCTTTGTTCTAACTATGATACAAGGTACACAATCATGATGTTTGAATTAGTTTTATGTTTAACAAATGTGTGTATGATCAACACATTCTGCTGCAGCATGCGAATTAAAGTCGCCCTCCATGAGCAGTTTTCTGGGAGGTGTAGAATCCAGCGGCTGGCTGAGACACATCAGAGCCATCTTGGAGACTTCATGGTTCATTGCGCAGGCCGTAGATGAAAAGGGCATAAGTGTAGTGGTGCACTGTTCAGATGGCTGGGATCGTACTGCTCAGGTTTGCTCTATTGCCAGCCTCTTTCTGGACCCTTACTATAGGACAATACAAGGTTTTCAGGTGAGTAATTGACATTAGGATAAGCAGCAAGCTTAATCGCAATATATTTATAGATATTATTGCAGTACAAGTCATTGATAAAATGTGTCTATTATTTCCTGTTGACTACTTAGGCATCAAAGCTTTAAAAATAATGCAAGATGCAAATTAAGCATATGTTATAAAATTGGCCCTCAGAGGTGTAACAATAAAAATCTGACTTCTGAAGTGCTTAAAATAGGGCAGAAAATTGTTGAATGGAAAGGCAGTACCAAAATAAGCATTCTGAGATTAAGAATAGGGGGTCACAGAAGCTTTTTTACTGCATTTTATTTAGCAACTTTAAATCTGTCGTGTTAAGACTGCTTGATTGCAGAACGTGTTTCTGGCTTGTCAAATGTAAACAAAACATTCTTCTAGAGTACTAGTCAGTGTCACTAAGTCTGTTTGATGGGAAGCCTACTGGGTAATAAGGTAATGTCATCTTGTTCAGTGCAGTAGGTACATGCATGTAATGGTCAGTTTCTCACTGTGTACCAGTACTCTTTAGTTGAGTCAGTATGTACACAATTGTGTGAGTTTATAAATCTCAAGTAAGAACAAAATTAGAAACTAGTTGATTCCAACTCATTCTCAGCTTTGCACCAAAGAATTTGCAATATTACTAAGATAAGTGAAGTTTTTAGTTTCTAATTTTGTTCTTACTTTAGATTCTTGTTGCTTTACTGTTAATAGCTTCATTTTCCTTAATTATAAATCTCATTTTGATTCTTAAAATGAAGATGTTTCATAAAGTCAGACTTCAACTCTTTCAAGCAGTGCTCCTGTTACAGTGCATCTGCAGCCCAATGCTCCTCACCTCCAAATGCTTACTTCAATGTTACCTTTGTGCTCTATAATTTCCTGCACATTGTTTTCTGTGCCCTACATAATTTTATATTTGAGAATGTCTCTTGCAAGCATAATATGTTATTTATAATTAGCTACTCTGAATATTTATTATTGAGATTTACTAGAAATTTCTCCACATAAAAGATATATGTTACCTTTTCTCTGCTAAAACCAATTTAAAGATTGAAAAGGAACTTTACACTGACACTGCTACTGAACCTGGAAGCAAAGGAGACTGTATGTCACCAAGAAAAGCACCTTGTTGTTTCTAAAGGGTTATCAACAAGTTCCTCCACACTGTGCCAGTACATACTGCTCAAGATAACTTGGTATCCTGTTTATCTACATTACCTTTCTTGAATTATATACGTGATTCTATCATATACTTTATTTCGTGGAATGTTATAAATAACCATAGGCACATGGCAGTCAGTGCTGCCACCAGAATTCCTGTCTCTAGGGGAATTTTGGTTACACGAGACTGCGAAGTGACTTCTCGATAACCCTATAGATCCCTATATTAACATACAATGCAGATTCTAAATTCCACCTAAAGTGAATTTTTATTGTTTTCCCCTGTACTCTTCGCATAATTTTACTCTAAAGATCCTGATGGAATTTTAGAAGCTGAAGACAATATTTTTGCCATAAAAATCCATGAATCATGAATGTAAATTTATTCCATCATTACATTGTGTTATTATTTTTTGTTGCAGGCCTTAATAGAAAAGGATTGGCTAGCCTTTGGACACAAGTTTAGTGACAGATGTGGTCACGTTGCTGGGGACCCAAAAGAAGTGTCACCCGTATTCACACAGTTTGTTGACTGTACTTGGCAGCTTGCTCAGCAGTTCCCGGCAACATTTCAGTTTAATGAAAGATTCTTGCTCACCCTCCATGATCATGTACAGTCCTGCCAGTTTGGTACTTTCATTGGCAACTGTGAAAAGGACCGCATAGATCTCAGGTACTGAGTACTTTCATTTTCATCGGTGTTATAAACGGGGAGAAATGAATTAAACTGACAGTGACAATTAATTGTTCTTTCACACTAGCTACGTTTAGGACCAAGGTTGTAAAGGTAGAATAAGACTGAAAAATTTCATGTCATAGCCGGGTTATGGAATTGCTCTTTCACACTAGCTATGTGTGGGACCAAGATTGGAATATTATACTTTTATTATACTTCTGACAATACTATTATAAATATGTCTCTTTGTTTTGTTGCTAATATTTTTGTCCCATAGAATTCCATTTAGTGTTGAAATTGCACATTTCCCCTTATTATTTCTGTGTTTCCTGTCATCATATTTTCCATTGTTGTTTATTTTTACCCCTAAATATTCTACTTTGTTGCAACATATAATTTTATTTCCTCCTTCCACTTCTAAAACCTCTTTTGTGTCTCCAATCACCAAATATTTGGATTTAGATGTGTTGACATTTGGTCCCCATTTATTGTATTCTTCTAGTACTTTTCTAATCATATATTCCATATCTTCTTGATCTCTAGTCATAAGAATTCATATAACTACTAAATAATGGAAGTGTTTTAATTGGCTTAAAGTGCAGTCTGCAAGTGCAAGTATGAAGCCTGGGACTTAAAGGTGTTACACTGTAAGTTGCCACTAGGGTAATATCATATGAATTTGAGATCTTCTTGTGCAGGCATGTCAAACGTCACTCCGAGGGTGTGAAGAGAGAAGTAGACCCCCTCCTTAACTGCAGTAGCACACACTAGTAGAACCGGTTTTCGCTTTGTTTTTCCCGTTTTCCGATTTGATCATCACGGAGGGAGGGAAAATAGGGGAAAATTTTTCACGCCTGGTGAGTGCTGTTAGACACCCCTGTTCTTGTGGCTTACCTGGAAAAATGTGAGTCAGTTGGGGAATTTAATGTTGTGCTGCATGCATTACAAATATAAAATAAAGATAATAGGATTTAAAGGAAAACAACCTCTTAAGGGGGAAAAAATCATTTTAGAACAAATTACAAGCTGCTGTTTAAAGTATAAGACTAATAAATCAAGAAAAGAAACTTTTCACATTCATAGAACTAATTGTAACAATTAAAAGAACACTAATAAGAAAGTATGAAAATACGCTGTACTAAAATTTTATAAAACTATGGCCATCCCAACATTAACATACAGATCAGAAAATTGAATTCTGACCATGATGACAATGACAATTATGATGATGACAGTGATGACTATGACAACAGTCATTCAGGAATTAGTGGCAACATTTGAATTAACAAGAAAGAAAACAGTTTTGGAAGTCACATCCTTGCTGTGCTCAGAAGTAATCCCTTCCAACACGAATAACTCTCCTCCACACTTCAGGTAGATGATGGATGAAGCACAAAAACACAGTTCTCTTTTATCATTGGTACAGTCTACAACTCGTCATGATGTTGGAACTCAGAGCCGTTTTGTCCCCTTGTAACCTTAACACACACTACAAGCACAACAAATATTTTAGAGACTATAAGCTTCATATTTGCTGTAAGTTCTTGAAATTAAACACAAACTTCAGTTTTGTGACATATTTATCACATCGTTGGTGCTACATTGTTACATTTGTAGATTTCTATTGCTTCACTGCTATTAGCTTCAGTTTTTCACGAATTAACCTTAACACACACTTTTCTGTCTTTCAGTTCCACTGAAATCTACTGATTACACTCACTAAAACTGCTTCACACAACTCTGATGCAGTTAAATGTCCCAAAACTGTTCTGGTGAGACAGTCACACTTCTCTCCACACACACTCACTCTCACATTCACTCTCACACTCACTCTCACTCACACTCTCACACTCACTCTCACTCACACACTCTCACTCTCACTCACGCACTCTCACACTCACTCACTCTCACTCACGCACTCTCACACTCACTCTCTCACTCACTCTCACACTCACTCTTGCTCTCACTCACTCACACACTCTCACACTCACTCTTGCTCTCACTCTCACTCTTGCTCTCACTCACACACTCACTCTCACACTCACACTCACTCACTATCACACACACTCACTCACTATCACACCCACTCACTCGCAGACTCACACACTCACTCTCACTGTTGCTCACACACACTCTCTCAGACTCACACTCACTCTCACACTCACACACACACACACACACATTCACTCTCACACTCACACACTCTCACACCCACTCTCAGACTCGCTCACACACTCACTGTCAGACCCACTCACTCTCAGGCCCATTCACACACTCACTCTCAGGCCCATTCACACACTCACTCTCAGGCCCATTCACACACTCACTCTCAGGCCCATTCACACACTCACTCTCAGGCCCATTCACACACTCACTCTCAGGCCCATTCACACACTCACTCTCAGGCCCATTCACACACTCACTCTCAGGCCCACTCACACACTCACTCTCAGGCCCATTCACACACTCACTCTCAGGCCCACTCACACACTCACTCTCAGGCCCACTCACAGTCACTCACTCTCACTCACACCCATTCACTCTCACTCACTCTCACTCACACCCATTCACTCTCAGACTCGCTCACACTCACTCTGTCTGGGGGAGCGCCGTAGCCGAGCGGTTAGCGTGCTCGCCTACCACCTAGGCGGCCCGGGTTCGATCCCAGGGACCCGCATGTGGTATTCGTGGTGGACGAAGCGGCGTCAGGGCGGGTTTTCTCCGGGTGCTCCGGTTTTCCCCGCCATTTCATTCCACCAGTGCTCCATCTTCATTCCATGTGTCATCAGTGTCACCACCTGCGGTGCCGTAGTAGTAAAAGCGGGTGTTAAACACTACAACAACAACTCTGTCTGGCTCACACACGCTCTCTCTCTTTCATCCCTCTCACTCTCTCTCAATCTCAGTCTCTCTCACTCTCAGTCTCAATCTCAGTCTCTCTCACTCTCAATCTCATCCTCATTCTTTCTCTCACTCAATCTTTCTCACTCTATCACACTCTCACACACTCTCTCATACTCTCTCACACACTCTCTCACACTGTCTCACGTACTCTCTTCGACATGTTGGCATGTAGCTTAGTGGTTAGAGCAGCCAGATGGTAACCGGCAGATCCGTGGTTCAAATCCCAGTTATGGCATTGAATTTTTCAGTCTCATTCTATCCTTTCCAATCTTGTCTTACACACAGCTTTTGTGTGGAAGAACAATTAACTGTATTGATGGACCTTATAGTTGGTTAGCCTAGAAGCCCGGGACTTAAGTACTTACAATATTGTGTGGAGGAATAACTAATTATATTGCAAGATATAATTTGTTATTTAAAAGTCTGTCTTGTCCTTTCTGTTATGTAAAGTTTCATTGCCACATGTCTAATTCAGGACAATCCTTATGTACCAGAAGCATGAAGTAACAAACTTTATTACTCAATCAAATGATTTGCTGCTTTTCTTGCATTCTTTTACGTTAATACATTTAACATAAAACTCCAACTCAGTGCAATACAAATTACATTAGTATTCTAATGATGCAATTAGAAGCTGGTAGAGTACTTAGTTATGTAGCTACTCATTAGGAGTCAAATTTGGGACACATTTACTTCACTTACCTCTAATTTATACAGGACAATGTTTCAGAAGCTTTCATTTCGATCATCAGTTGTAGGTCAGTTCAGCTATGCTTGTTATGTTAGTTGTTTGCTGATCACTAGAACAATTACCAGGCAAAATTAATCTAATACCATTAAGGTACATAAGTGCATTAAAAAACATCTGTAGTTCAGTGTCATTTTAATTTCACTTTATGTTCATTATAATCCTGACTTAAAACTGGCAACATATTCAACCCCAGAGTTTGAATTGCTATTGATAAACTGAGAATCTATGATAAATATCTGTTTCCATTGTTCTCTGCATCCAATATTCATGATGTACTGTTTCAGACTCAATGAGCGGACATTTTCACTTTGGGGGTATATGGCAAATCATATGAATGAATACATCAACCCTCTGTATTCACCTGATGCTACCCCCGAGGTCTTAGTACCAAATATTGCACCACAAAACATTAGATTTTGGAGAGGAATGTACTGTCGATTTGAAAGTGGAGTACACCCAAGGGAACCATTGGGAGATTTGTTGCTTGCCACTTGTGATCACAGTTCTTCTCTTGAAGACCACATCAGACTGCTAACAAAGGTAAAAAAAATATTTGTCAAGGTACTGCCGAATTACTTTTTGTCAGTTGGATGCTTTAATTCAACTCTAAAAACATAAAGTATGAAAAAAGTTAAACCAAAATAGCTTGGGGGATCGTAAGGGAGGTAAAAAATAAACAGCTTTTTTCATAATCATGGTTTTCTTCAGATATTGTTTTGACCAATCTTATTCCATACTAATATTTTAATATCCTTTCCACTATCATGCCCTTATAACCCACACTTCCCATTTCCAGCATTGCTGCATCATTTGGTGATGATATGGGTAAGTGAGATGCAGTACAATCTGTGTAAAGTGTGTAGTTTACTCAACTGCAATTATACTAGTAATAATTTGTTCTCCGAAAACTTGTATTACTTCAGGAACCTGACCACCATCTCCTAACCTCTAGCATGTCTCTCCACTGTGACAACTTACCAATTACAAAATAAATAGGTAATGAAATTCCTCTGTGGAGTTCACGATCTTCAAGATACGACAATAAGATTAATTAAGGAAATAATTAAGCTATTAACAGTAAAGTAACAAGAATCTAAAGTAAAAACAAATTAGAAACTAAAAGCTTTACTTATCTTAGTAATATCAAAGACACTCAGGTGAGGTAAATTATTGTATAACTCTAAACAAGGTCTTTAGATTAGTTAAAAATGATGTAAACTCAGAACTTCAGTTAGTAAAGGTAAAGTGGGGTGATACAAATTTTATTATTTTTCATCAAAACATGCAGTATATTGCTAATAAAAGAGCAGCTATTGAGGTGTTAATTCTTGAGCTACAACCAAATATAATTGTCTTTTCAGAACATGGGCTAAAAGATATTGAAATAAGTGAAAACCACTATCAAAATTATACTTTAGCTTCTAGTTATTGTAGAGAAAACTATAAAAGTGTGGGGGGGAGGGGGGGTAAGCAATATATGCAAAAGAAGGTTTGAAATTTCAAAAAATTGACTGTGTTACGGGTTTTATTAATAAGTCTTTTCCTAGCATACCGGAATATAGCAGCAGGAATAATGTTTTTACTGAAAGATGGAAAGTTTGTTATAGCAGACGCTACTCTTATCTTCAGGGTTGTGGTCACAGAATGGAATGCACAAATCAACGTTCCTTTATCACAACATATTTATTCGTTGATTTACACTTCTATCACTATGTTAATTAGTTAACAACTTTCAAAATTCGATAGAATCTACACTGGTTAAAAGTTTGGGTGTAATTTACATGTTCACACGCTATCAGCAAATATACATCCTTTCACCTTGAGCTCACAGACGCTAATGATAAAAGAGTCCCAGGCGTCTCTATGACGCAACACCGCCATTCTTATGTATTCATCCGCGCAACAGTTCTCATTGGTTGAACTCAAAGTGACGAGAAAACGTTGTCTATCTTGAATATTGAAAAAAATAAGTCCCTGATACACCCAAATTAAAAGAATTAGAAATTTACACACTCTTACAAAAATATTTACATGAACAATTTTCTATTGATCAATATTCTGTCTCATATGCCCCTTGTTTTGTTTTTCAAGTTGTCACCTTATTTACAATCTTGAAACACAATACAATACTTCTCCGTACTCCTATGATTCAATCACTTTGTACAATATATATTTTTTTTTTTTTTCCAGTCTTCTTCACTGTTTGTCTTTGTCCTTTGTTTTGACATGATACAGCATGTCTTTATAAATTTCACATATTCGATTACCACAATGCATTCAGTTATTATACAATACATATCCAGTTATTGTACAACACATTTAGTTATTACACAATATGTCCAATTATTATACAATATATATTCAGTCATTGTACAATATACCCAGTTATCATATCACATATGTTGTTATTATACAATACACCTTCAGTCATTATACAATACATATTCAGTTATTGTACAACACATTTGATTACTACACAACATGTCCAATTATTACACAATACATATTCAGTTATTGTACAATATATCCTGCTATCATACCACATATGTTCTGTTATTATGCAATATATATTCAGTTATTACACAATGCACATTCAGTTTTTGCATAACACATTTAGTTATTACTCAACATATTCAGTCATTACACAATATATCCAGTTATCATACAATACATATTCAGTTATTGTACAACACATACTCAGTTCTTATACAACACATACTCAGTTATTGCACATTTGACATTGACACAAATATAATTTAAATGTATCATGGTTTATCATGTGGTTTTTGACTTGCATTCATTGCTATGAGGAGAGAAAAACAGGATACAAATTTTGAGCTAATGATTATGATCATGTTTATGGCAATACTTTATTCAGTTCTTTGCCTTCTTTGTCTTATAAGCTTATGTATAGGCAGGTTATTGAGTCGGTTCTTAAACTCTGATGGTACTAATTTTCTTGATTGGGTTATTATTCATTGTTGTTTGGTTCAACATTTCTTCGAGCTTAGCATTGGCTATATTCATCTTAATTCATGGGCATTGTTTTTCTGGTTATGGTTTTCCTCATTTCACTAATTGTCATTTCTTTGTCTCTTATTTCTATAAGAGAAAACTTCTATACTTACAATTATTCTGTAATTGTATTATTTTTCTTCTCAATTTACCCTCGACATCTTTGTGTCGAAATATTATATCTTTTTCATCATAATTGATTCATTTTTATTTTTGTCCCTGACATCCTTATGTCAAAAACATATTATCTTTCGTCGCTATGATTCATTTCTTTAATGACAATCAGTGTCCTCATCTGTCTTTGTTGACAATGCTCTTTGTGGTCGATATAGCCAATGACTATGTTGATTTTCTTCCTTGTTGTAATTCCTAATCTGAACATGATTTTCTACAAGTAACCCATTAAAAATTGTTATCTTCTTTCATCTCTACTATTCCTGCCTTACACATTTGTTGACAAAGATTATTTGGTCCTTTCTTTGTATGGCTTTAATTTGTTTTTATGGTATCTTCCTACCAACTTGCCATTTGTATTCTGTAGCTCATACGTGTGGTCACCCAGCTGTTTCGTTATGACCAGTGGTCCAGTATACAATAGCTCCATCTTTCCAGATCTTTTTTCAGATGCCTTGGATGCTTTGTGGCTTTTTAAGAGCACCTTTTCTCCAATTTGTGGGGACCATTTCCTGACGAATCTTTTCACTTTGTTCCTCCCTTTTTCAGCCTTCTGCTGTAACCTTCTGAATGCCAATTGACATTTTTCCTTCTCTGATAATTCTCTTTGGGCAGCCATCGTAGTGTCAATGTCAATTGCTAATTTTCTTGGTTTCGTGTTGGTCATCAGCTCGATAGGGGCGAACTTGGTCGTGGGGTTCACCGAATGGTTAATCACCTCCTCTATATATCCGCATTTTTCCGTCCAGGAAGTGTGGTCTCTGTGGCAGAGTAAACGAAAATAAATACTTATATCCCTCATGATTCTCTCGGTCGGGTTTCCCTGGGGATAATATGCTGAGGAATAGTACAATTTTATTCCTAATGTTTGTAAGGTGTTCTGAAACAACTTGCTCTTATGCATGGTTGCATTGTCCAATAGAATACATTTTATCCTCCCATATTTTGGGATGTAGTCCTTGACGATTTTATCTAAGCATGTTCTGCTTTTGATGTTCTTAATGGGGTATATTTTGGTGAATTTTGTGAAAACATCAAACATGACAAAGATGTATCTGTTTCCATCTTTACCCCTTGGTAGCTCTCCATGCTCGTCAATACACACCAATGCATTTTTCTCGTTCCTCACGATGGATTGTGGGATGACATCGTACTTTACATTAATTGGCTTGGCCTTTTGGCATAGGTCGCATGAGGAAATTAACTTCCTGACCTTCTTGCCAAGATGTTTGATGTACAATACCTCCTCGATGGCAAGCATTGTTCTCTCAGTACCGGAGTGAAGCATCGAGTGGTGGAATGCCAAAATGACCCTGTCCTGTAAGGAATTTGGTACCATCATTTTCCATTTCCTTACGTCGCGACCATGCAATTTAAATAGGATGTTCCTAAATTTGCCTATCTTGGCATCCAATCTTGGTATTATGTCTGGAGCCTTGTCGAATAGCCTCTTCAATTCAGGGTCTTCTTGTTGTAGCTTTGCTATGTTCTTGAAGTCTTGCAAGATCTCGTTGCTTTCTTTGCTATTTATCTGCATGATTTTAATCTCATGGTGCGGACTGTATATCGTCTCGGGTATGTGACTCTCCGACCTTAATCTTGACAATAAGTCACTGAAGATGTTCTCCTTCCCCGGGATATGTTTGACCTCTATGTCGTGTGACATTATCTCATGTATGTACCTTGAGATTTTGGAGTTGGTTAGCTTGCATTTTTGAATGAAGGACAGGCTTACGTGATCTGTATATATAATTATTTTATAAAGATATATATATTGTCTGAACTTTTGTAACGCAAAATGGATTGCACCTATTTCCAATTCGGTTATGCAGGCATTGGCTTCTATCTTGTTTAAAAATCTAGAAGCTGTGGCAATCACATGTTTGTTGCCATCTGCATCTTCTTGTGCTAATATTGCTCCATATGAGTGCACACTAGCATCGGTGTATACTAGAAAAGGTGAATTTGGATCCGGTCGTTCCAGGAGAATACTGTGCTTGAAAAGTTCTTTGATATTCTCAAAGGCCACCTGGTGTTCAGCATTCCATTCCCACTTAGTATCTTTTTTCAACAGTGCTCTAAGGGGTACCAATTCCTTAGCGTAGTTGACCACGAATTTTGACTGGTACTGTAAAATGCCCAGAAACCTTCTCAACTGTTTTAAGTTACGTGGGGGTGGTATATGCTCTATGGCCTTGACCCTCTCCGGATTAGGTTGTATACCATCAGGTGTAATGATGTGGCCTAGAAATTCAGCCTCTTTGACGAAAAATTCACACTTTTCTAAATTTAGGGTCATGTTGCTTTCCTGGAACCTGGATAATACATAATCTATGTGATGTAAGTGCGACTCGGGATTCTTGCTGTATATCAAAAAATCGTCGACATATTGCGTTACAAAAGTCTCGATGGTATCCCCAAAAACTTTGTCTAGAGCCCTCAGTAGTGCACTGCTACTGGTCAATAGTCCAAAGGCACACTTTAAAAAATGGTATACCTTTCCTTTGTGCAAGAAACAGGTATATTTCCTGACATCTGGATGAAGAGGAATTTGCCAGAATGATGCTGTCCAGTCAAGACTAGTGAAATGTTGACCTCCCTTCAATTTCGATATTAGTTGGTCTACCCCCTCAGGCCTGTAATGATCTGGCAAGGTATGTGTATTTATCTTCCTTGTGTCTATGGTCATCCTCAATTTTCCCCCTTTCTTATGGACCCATACTACTGGATTCACATAACATGAGTCCGACGGCTCTATTATTCCGTCCGCTAACATTTTCTGGATCACTCTGTCAGCTTCCTCCCTGATGGAGTTGGGGATGGGCCTGGATTTATGTGAATAGGGGGTAATATCTGTTACTGTAAAAGTATGTACGTACTTGTTACACGTACCTGGCTTTTTATTGAAAACTTTCCTGTTTTTAACCAATATTTTCCTAAGTTGGTTTCTTTCCTCTTCAGAGATGCCATGTGCCCCCCAGACCTTCTCATCGATTAGTTGTAACATCGATTCTTCTCCATCTGTTGGTAGTGGTTCAGGTTGGTAGTTGTCCCAGGCAACATACTCGTCTTCTGTGCAGATCCAATGGCTGCAAACGTTAGTTTCTTCATCGCTCGTCCAACCTGTTTTCTTCTTATTTACCCTTAGGTCTACCAACCTATTCTCGTGGACATTGATGTTCTCCACAAAGAATTGTTCATCCGGATGGATCCCTGTCTGGTCTGGTTCCTCCTGGCATGTTTCTTCCTCCAGGAACTTCGCAGTGCATTCTGAGGCTCCTTCCTTAATGATAAATTCATGTAGGTCATAGTTAATCACCGACCTCCAAAGGTTAAGCAAATCACTGCCAATGATTAGGGTAGCTGTTAGTCTAGGTATTACTAGGGCAATAAAATCGAATTTCCAACTTCCGATTTCTATTACCAGCCTTACCTGGTATTTAACATGTTCCTTTTTCTTGCCAATTGCTGTGCTGCAATACACTCCACACACAGGCAAGAATTCAGCATTTCTTTTAGTTATCAGTTCCTGGAATAGCTGTTCGTCACATACTGATGTGCTGGCTCCTGTATCAATCATCCTAAGCTCGTTTGGTATCCTTTTCACTTTAAAATATTCTTCCATCTCTTTAACAAAGAGTTTTGGATCGTCTCCCTTCTCCTCGTCAAATGTAGGTGGTGTGATTTCATGTAATATGCTGTTGGTGTAACATGTGTTATGTGTTGTGTCATTGTTTGGTTGTGAACCTCTTTCTCTGTATGGTGAGTCAACATTTTGTACATTACTCAAGTAACTCTCATCTTGTACATTACTTACATCTAAATCATCTTGTCTTTGTAATGCCTTCACAACATCATTTACATTAGCCAAACTTTCTTTCCCTTTTTTCATTTCTTCACAAATTGATTTTAAATCATTCTTTATTTCTAAGTGGCTTTGTTTCATATCATTTATAGCATCCTGTTGTGAAAGCATCACATCATTCATTGTCTTAATTTTAGGAATTACAATTTGTTCTACAGTTTCATTAATAATGTCTTTCTTTACTACCTCAATCTCTTTCCTTAATCCCTCAGTTATTTCTGCTTTTACATTTGTTATCTTACAGTCTACACTTGTATTACATTCTGTTATTTCATCCCTACATCTAGCAATTTCTCCTTCTAACACAATTTTATTCTCTCTCATCTCTGATTCTATCTTTCCCATCCTATCTCCTACAATTTCTATCCTAGCTTCTAAGGCTTCCTTTGTTTCATTTAAGTTTTTATGTACTAATTTTAAATTAGTTTCCATTACTTTCATATTTTCTTTACACTCCTGTCTTCCTAATTCTATTTTCTGTTCTAGGTTCTGTCTACCTAATTCCATTTGCTGTTCTAAGTTCTGTCTACCTAATTCCATTTTCTGTTCTAAGTCTTTTCTCACTTCCTCCATTTTCTGACCTATTTCCTTCATATTCTGTTCTAGTCTTTCAAACATGATCATCATTAACCTTTGGTCTTTGCTTATTTCCGCCTGTTCCTCACTCTCTAATTCTACCTGATAACTAGACCTATCTGCCCCTTCCCCCACTCCTGTTTCTATCTCTTTTCGCGACATTTTAATTTCTTTATCCAATTCACTTAATGTTGAAAGCCCCAATATTTTTCCACTTCTCAAAAACATATACAATGGAAATAAAATGTATGTAAAAACAAAAATTTTGGATCCTACTTTCTTTTCCGTTGGTTCTTCGTCCAGTTATTTACGTCTCCTGGGTAGTTGGCTTCGCTAGATGATCTCCGGTGTTTTTCCCACGTTGATTCTCCGTATATCGATGATATCAAACGATGTTTAATGGCGTCTTTTTCCTGCGCGATGGGATGGCGTCATTCGATGATAACACTTCGTACTCGTAATTTTGCATTCCATTCTAAATTCGCGCTCCACGTTGGGTAAGCCATTTTGTTACGGGTTTTATTAATAAGTCTTTTCCTAGCATACCAGAATATAGCAGCAGGAATAATGTTTTTACTGAAAGATGGAAAGTTTGTTATAGCAGACGCTACTCTTATCTTCAGGGTTGTGGTCACAGAATGGAATGCACAAATCAACGTTCCTTTATCACAACATATTTATTCGTTGATTTACACTTCTATCACTATGTTAATTAGTTAACAACTTTCAAAATTCGATAGAATCTACACTGGTTAAAAGTTTGGGTGTAATTTACATGTTCACACGCTATCAGCAAATATACATCCTTTCACCTTGAGCTCACAGACGCTAATGATAAAAGAGTCCCAGGCGTCTCTATGACGCAACACCGCCATTCTTATGTATTCATCCGCGCAACAGTTCTCATTGGTTGAACTCAAAGTGACGAGAAAACGTTGTCTATCTTGAATATTGAAAAAAATAAGTCCCTGATACACCCAAATTAAAAGAATTAGAAATTTACACACTCTTACAAAAATATTTACATGAACAATTTTCTATTGATCAATATTCTGTCTCAACTGTAAACAATATTGTGAGGAAAAGTGTTGTGAACTGCTGTCAGCAATTATGATTACCATGCAAAATATGAACCTTATCATACTAGGTGTCTATAGTCCACCAAATGCGGACAAAGATAAGTTTCTAAAACTATTAGAAACATGCCTAAATGATATTATAAAAAATAATATTTTCATTGTAGGAGATGTGAATATTGGCCTACTTACAGAAAGTAAACAAAATAGGCTGTTACTGGAACTGCTCGAAAGAAGTAATCTGAAAATCTTAAAAACTGGCCCAACTAGAGTAACTCAGAATACATCGACCTAATCGACCATACATATACCAACCTAAAAACAGATAGATATAAACATAGCCCTAATAAAAAATGGACTCAGTGACCACTATGGTCAATTAATAGAGGGCAAGACTTTAAACATACAAGCAGCTAAATTTAAAACTCTAATTGATGTTAAAAGAATTATTAATAAAACCACATTGGAAGCATTGAGAGTTAATCTTAAGCAGGCAACTTTCAGTAATATATTCGAAATAACTAATAGAAATGAGAAATTTGAACTCTTTATGAATATTATTATTTATTTATGCCAACAAACTTACTGTTGGTGTTTTTAAACACACAAGCCATGTGTGGTTCAAATCCCAGTTGTGGCATTGAATTTTTAAGTTCCAGTTCTACCTTTCAATCTTTATGAATATTTTAACGTCATGTTTAGAACAGTCAGCACCTGTGCAAAAAGTATTATGTAATAAACAAAAAAATTGTAACTGGTCCATAAAAGGAATAGAAAAATAAAAAAAAAAAAAAGAATGAAATTCTTAAACAGTCTAAAAGCTATTAAATTAGGTGAAAATTCGTACATGTACATAGACAACTACGAAAGCACACTAAATGCAGTGATAAAGGAAGCAAAGAAGCTTCACAATAAACCCTTGCTGTTAAATTCTGAAAATAAAATTAAGGAAACGTGGAATATTATCAGAACAATGCATAAAGAAAACTGCTCTAAATGAGAAGAGAACTTAAAAATCCTAAAAGATGACTGCCTAATTTTAGATCCAGTGATAATAAGTAATGCGCTTAATGATCATTATGTAAACATTGTAGCAAAAATGGGAATTAAGATAAGAGACTACAAAATAAAGGAAAGCTCTATATGTAACTCGATGGTGATAAGAGAAATTGATGTAATTAAACAAATAAATACACTAAAATGTAAAAGATCTAGCGGCTTAGATGAATACTCCAATCAAATGATAAAATACTGCAAATATGAATTAGTAGACACATTTACACACACAATAAACGAAAGTTTCAGTTTAGAAACATTCCCTAGCAAACTAAAACAGGTGGTAGTTAGGCCTATTTACAAACAGAAAGGTTCCAAGCAAACTATAGAAAATTATCGTCCTATATCTCTTTGCTCAGGATTTTCTAAAATCATGGAAGGCCATTTCCTAGAACAATTACAGAGTTACTGTAACAAATTTAACATCATATCGTCAAACCAGTTTGGCTTCCAAAAAAAGAAATCAACAATACATGCAGTTAGCAAAGGAAATGATAAAATCCTTCAGGCCTTAGATAGAAAGGAGTTAGTCTTGGCAATATTTCTTGATCTTTCAAAAGTGTTTGACTGCATTAATATTAAACATCTGTTGACCAAGTTGGAAAATCTTGGGGTAAGAGGTATACCTCTAGAATGGTTAAGCTCGTACCTGCATAACCGAGTGCAATGTGTGGAAATAATGCATACCACAGGAAAACATCTGAAAAAAATTAAATCAACATTTAAAAGCATAACACATGGTGTGCCACAGGGGTTTAAATTGGGACCATATTTATTTATCTTGTATATAAATCACCTATTTAAAATTATACAAGACGCTGGTGGTTTTGCCATTGGCTGCGCTGATGATACAACGATTGTGGTAACACGTAATAAGAAGAAGAAGTGCAAAAAAAAAAAAAAGCAAACTCCCTATTAGAACAAATTAGAGTTTATCTAGAAGCACTTGGAATGGCACTGAATGGAAATAAAACCGAATGGATGCAAATTACACTTAGTCATAAAACTAAAAGTAACATCACATCAGCAATACAAAATAAGCAAATCTCGCAGGTAACACAGACAAATGTTTTAGGAATAATCATAGACAAAAACTTAACATGCCACAAACATATAGAAAAGGTTAGTAACAAAATTAATAAGGGTATATATGTATTTAAACAGATAATACAAATTATGGATAAAGACAGTACACTAAAAGTTTATTATGCATTTGTACATGCTCACCTAAATTATGGGATTATTCTATGGGGAGCAGCGGGTAAAACAAGTATATTAAGAATATTTTGATTACAAAAAAAAAAGCAGTAAGAGTAATGGAAAATATACAAAGATAATAATCATGTAAAAGTATGCTATAAGAAATTACACTGAAGATAAAAATAGGGATATGCATAAATACAACATAAGAACAAAACAGAACTACTTTAGGAATAGATTAAGGGGATCATTAACTTCCAAATGTATTGAAAATACTGCTAAAGACCTGTACAATTCACTTACCTCACACAATCAAGGAATTACGTGAAGTTGAGAAGAAAATTAATGCAATAAAGACTTACCTTATAAAATATGCTTTCTACTCAATTGATGAATATAAAATAGAAAACTGATAATGTTAAATATGAACTATATCTTTTACAAAATTGACGATGCTTTGTAAAAATATTGCAATTGGCTGAATAAAAACTGAAACTGAAACTGATTCCAAGTTTGAGATTTGAAATCCCAGTTGTGGCGTTGAATTTTTAAGTTCCAGTTCTACCTCTCAAACTTTGCCCACACACGGCTTGTGTGTTAAATAAATAAATAAATAAAAAAAAAAAAAAAAAAACCAACAGTAAGTTTGTTGGCATAAACAAATAATGATTCCAAGTTGTTAGCACCAAACAACTTGGAATATTACTAAGGTAAGTGAAGCTTTTAGTTTCTAATTTGTTTTTACTTTAAATAAGTTTAATTGTTTAAGTAATTTCAAACTGTTATATCTGTCACCACTCAGTATCATAACTACCTATGAGCTAAGCAACACAGGAGGGTAATAGTGCAAGGGCCTTTGACTGCCAGACCTTCCTTTTTGTATAAAAGCTAAAAGTTTCTAAGCGCATGCCCCAACACAGGTAGAAACGATGATACTATAAATTTTGGATCATCATGGCTTTGGCACGTAACAGGTAGGAAAGGTGTGTAAAATAGTAACCTAAAACCGTCAAAGCATATAGCCTAACTTTCTTACATTTTTTTCGGGATAATATTTGAAACCACATCATCCATTGTCAGACACTTAGTATCGCAATAACCCCTTGCCGCACACCCTTAAACATAAATTGTGAGTGTGCTTATGCTATAGTGTAAAAGCTGAATTTTATATATGTTCCTTGGGTGACTATTAGAAGATCTTTCCTTAATAAGTGAACAGTTTTGACAGTTCTAACACCTGGCGAGACAAACTCAACTCAAACACAAAGTAAAATGTCTCCCATTATGATACTTAATTAAAACTGGATCACATTTTTTTACAAACAGCTGAAACAAATAGTAAAACTTATACCACATGTTTAATAACAACCATACTGAGTAAACTAAGAATGCACAGTAAAAGATCGCAACCTAAGTCACTATCTCACTAGCATCCATGTGGATGTATATTGCCTTATGCTTGCACCTACAGCTAGCCTTTAAGTTTGTCTGTCCAGGTGTTAGAACTGTCAAAACCATCTGGCTATTAAGGAAACATCTTCTAATAGTCACCCAAGGAACATGTACAAAATTCAGCTTTTATACTATAACATAAGCACAGTCACAATTTATTTAATTTTAAGGGTGTCCAACAAGGGGTTGCCACGATACTTTGTGCCAGGCAATGGATGACATGATTTTTCATACTATCCCGAAGAAAATATAAGAAAATTGGGCCTTATACTTTGACAATTTTAGGTTGCTGTTTTATACAACTTGGCTGGCAGTCATGGGCTGTTGCACTAAAAGTTTAAGTGATAATATTCAGAACTTTTCCAATTCCAAAGCTTAAACAAAAGTGCAGTTAATGCACTACCTGTACCATTCTGCCTTTTGCTTTTTGTGTATCACCTTAAAAAGAAGAGTTAGGTGGAATGCCCTTGCAATTGTATGCCCTAACCTCATAAGGCCATTTCAAGCACAAATTAATACTAGATTTTCAACTCAGTGTTGGAGGTAGCTGCCATATAGGGCTTTTTTTTTTCCTAATGTTTTTGTCCGCCATTTAGCAGAACTACTACTTCAGTTGGCACTATCAACCGATCACACCTGCTGCGTGCACTGCTGCCCCCCCCCCCTCCCCTGATGCTTTTGAAATGTATGCAAGCGAACTAAAAGACATGCAAGTTTCAAATAAAATCACCAGCGCTTTTAATGACTTTCCCAAACTGCCAAATTGCAGAGAAAACCATTAAACACACAGTGACTTTATTCAAAACCTGCACTCCTTTAAGTTTGCCTCATTCATTTGCTGGAATATTTAGATTACCTTTTTAATTGTCTTAAATTGACAATGATTTTATTCATACACAATAAGGTAAGAAATTACAAAAGGCTGTGGTTTGGTACTATGTAATGTTGGTACTTTGTATACAGCAGTTTACTGTTCATTAATTTAAAAGTTGTTAATCTAATGACAGAAATGTCATCGATTTGCATACTACAATAATATACAAAGCACAGAAATGATATGGTACTATACACAAAGAATATCAGCATTTAGTTTTACATAAAACACATATAATAAATGAAGATATGTATTGAAACATAATTTAAATACAAAGCAAAAACAAAATTAATTATTCAGATAAAAAGTATTTAAATAAAGCATTAATATATGTTACAAACTTGAGCAGTGAGTGAGTGGGTTTTAAGGGCCCATCAACAAGGTCATTTGGGCCCAAAAAGCTTGAGCAAGTCTTATATTGTTGTCACTGGATGTAGAATTAACAAACTATTATACATTTTTAATTGCTGCTTGTTCATTAGTCAGATCATAAACTTCGTAGCAGTTAACGTGTGATTAGTTATTGCTCTTTGTTGGGTTTTTATTTGGGATATCTGCTTCAGTCTACTGCCAAAGAACTTAAACATGGACACATGAATTCTACGTCCTTTTTTGAGTGGAAGAAAGTTAAAAATATTTTAGAGCTATTTATTATGGTAATGCATATTTCAAAATATATACACGAGTCCAGTTTAAACGTAGTACAAAGACAGAATGGAAAAAACATGTAAAGTAAAAAATTATTTTCAAGTTTGACTTTGGAATTATAACATTCAACAATTTTAAGCGTAAAATGTATTCAAACTAAATAACTGTTTTTAGTAGTTGTATACATGAGGACAGCGTTTTCTGAGCACAATCTTAGACATGGCTTATTCTTTTTTCTTCACACTGTTATATTCTTAGTGCTTAAATACATAATGTTCTTTCCTTCAACAGCAGCAGATTAAAATATTTTTCTAATGTGCAGCAAAATCATAATAAATCATGAAATATGAGGGCGGTTCAATAAGTAATGCAACACATTTTTTTTCTGAAACAGGGATTGTTTTATTCAGAATTCAAATACACCATGTTATTCCCCATTCTTTTAGCTACACAACATTATTTTTCAACGTAATCTCCATTCAATGCTACTGCTTTATGCCACCTTGAAATGAGGGCTTGTATGCCTGCACGGTACCATTCCACTGGTCGAAGTCGGAGTCAACGTCGTACTGCATCAATAACTTCATCATCCGCGTAGTGCGTCCCATGGATTACATCCTTCATTGGGCCAAACATATGGAAATCCGACAGTGCTAGATCGGCACTGTATGGAGGATGCAGAAGAATAGTCCACTGAAGTTTTGTGAGCTCCTCTCGAGTGCAAAGACGTGTGAGGTCTTGCGTTGTCATGGAGAAGAAGTTTGTTCAGATTTTTGTGCCTATGAACACGCTGAAGTCGTTTCTTTAATTTTCAAAGAGTAGCACAATACACTTCAGAGCTGATCATTTGACCATGGGGAAGGACATCGAACAGAATAACCCCTTCAGCGTCCCAGAAGACTGTAGCCATGACTTTACCGGCTGAGGGTATGGGTTTAAACTTTTTCTTGGTAGGGGAGTGGGTGTGTCGCCATTCCATTGATTTCTGTTTTGTTTCGGGTTCGAAGTGATGAACCCATGTTTCATCGCCGGTAACAATGTTTGACAAAAAACTGTCACCATCAGCTTCATGACGAGCAAGCAATTCCGCACAGATGGTTCTCCTTTGCTCTTTATGGTCTTCGGTTAGACATCGAGGGACCCAGCAGGAACAAACCTTTGAATATTCCAACTGGTGAACAATTGTAACAGCACTACCAACAGAGACGTCAAGTTGAGAACTGAGGTGTTTGATTGAGATCCAGCGATCATCTCGAATGAGAGTGTTCACACGCTCCAATGTTGCAGGAGTCACAGCTGTGCACAGCTACCCAGCACGAGGGAGATTAGATAGTTTTGCTTAACCTTGCGGCAATGATGACACACGCTTGGCCCAACGACTCACCATGCTTTTGTCCACTGCCAGATCACTGTAGGCACCTCCGTTTGGAATGCACCTCCGTTACAGACACCATTTTAAAACTTCCATATAGCGCTGTCACCTATCGGAAGTCAATGAAACTTTACAAGACAAAGCGGGAATGTTTGAAAATGTTCCACAAGAAATGTCAGGTTTTTCCAACCAAAATTGGCCGAGAAAAAACATGTGTTGCATTACTTATTGAACTTCCCTCGTAAATAGTAAACTGCAAAATATGATTTGAAGCTTTTCTGGCGACGAACATACTCAAGATGTTCTCGGGCTTCTAGCCAGGTGTAGTGATGCAGAGACATCAACGTTTCGGGAGTGTACATCTCTCCCATCATCAGGATGATAAATGACTAGCGAGAGTGGAGGGACCAGTATATGTACTGTCCGCTAGTACGTACCGAGTAGAAAACACCCAGTCTAATGTGGAGGTGGTTCACCGCTCCGATGGAATCTGTGTTTTCTGAGTGGGTCGATTTCCAACTTTAAGGCTGGCTTCCAGGAGGGACTAAACTGCAATCCAGCATCTCGGTTCAGTGTGTTCTTCTCGGAGGAGATGGACAGAGCCTCCTTAACCCTCTGTTCCCATAAACCGCTACATTTGAATGGAGGGTTAACCCTTTCAGTCCCGAATTATTTTGCTACTTATGCCGTTCTTCCTCTAATTTGAAACCGGTTTTGATTAGGCGGTCTGGAACACCTTCAGCCTGCTGGCTTGAATAGCCATGATTGTTAAGGCAACACGTAGTGCACTGGCCATGCACTCAAAGCCTGAGGTCGTGAGTTCGAGTCTCAGCAACTGCAGTCAAATGTGCCTGTGGTAAAGGATGCGGAGGGCCCACGTAAAATAATCTGTGTGATGGCACGCGTGGATGATGACGGGGTATCATTTGACTGTGGTTGCATGGATTTTGCTTCTTTTCATATATGTTGTTAGCTAATGCTGGATTTCTGACAATGAAGTCATTAATCCTCTTGCTCTCCAATATAAAGAGAGCAATAGCAGTAATAGTAACCGCTTTTTAGAGAGCACCATATTTTTATGGTGGCATTGAATTTTTTAGTTCTGATTCTACCTCCTAAACATTGCCTACACACAGTTTGTATGTTGAAAAACACCAGCAACAAGTTGGTTAGCATAAAAAAATAACAAATAATATAAATTTTCCCTTGCATTATTCATAACTCACAATTTTTAAATGAAAGGTTTATTTTCTTCACAACCACTTAATGTGTACCATTACACACTATACTTGCTATGCATGGCATCTGAGAACTATTTGCACTCATAGCCAAGAAAATGCTACAACTCAAACAATTAGCCTATTGCAATATTCTTGTTAACAACAAATAGTAAACACTATGACACACAAAATTAAGTTAAGCTTTTCAAACAGAAACTTCAGATAAATTCACTAAATCATGAGGCTGCCAGTTGGAATTTGCCATTAATGGTATGTTAGGAAAACCTGACGGACAATGTTTTGCTTTCTGTGTCTGTAACATATAGTAAATAGGAGAAATACTGTATTCCATCCAAAAATTTGCTTTGTTATAACTGGTAAACCATAAGACAGAGACAAAATCTTGGCAGACAAAAAATGTAGATCTCGTTGAAACAAAGGATTTATATTCATCACAGTTGTTTATAGAGTGAACCATTTCCGAGATATTTCTAGTTATTTGCTTGAATTTTCCAATACTTATACATTTCTCAAATAGGAATCCATTATTCATTTTTTTATGTCCTGACCATGCAAAGAGAACAGAATATCAAAGGCATTACATGCAACTGGCTCTTATAAGAGTTGGCAATCGCTTAAAGCCTACTATATTTCCCTATTCCCCTTGCACCCACAAGAAAATTACCAAAAAGATATTTTCTGCTTATGTTTATCTCAATTAACATAAAGTGAGTGAGAGAGGGAGAGAGTGAGTGGGGTTTAAGTGCAGTCAACAACGAGGTCATTTGGGCCCACAAAGTAGATAGAGGAATAAGTATATATAAGAATAATTATTCTTGTAGTTATTCTTATTCTTCTTTTCCTGATTGTATCTGAAGTCTTTTCACATTTGTTACTTTTATATAGGTCTTCATTTTTCCTGAGACTAAACTCTCCTTTTTACTTTCTCTACTGGTAAGTAGAGGAAGCATTGTATTCCACCCAAAAATTTGATGTCAAGATTCCACCAGAAACATGTTTTGAGCCCCCTGAATCCAAAAAAAAAGCATTTTTAGAAAAAGGTCCATATGCCTGTCTGTCTGTCTGTCTGTCTGTCTGCCTGCCTGCCTGCCTGCCTGCCTGCCTGCCTGCCTGCCTGCCTGCCTGCCTGCCTGCCTGCCTGCCTGCCTGCCTGCCTGCCTGAGTGTCAGTCTGTGGACAGCATAACTCAAAAACGAAAAGTCGGTTAAAAACCAAAGTTGGTATTTAAATTTGATGTTTTTCAAGGATGCGACACGAAGATTTTGAAGAATATAGCCCTACCCTAAACTACCCTATACATGGAAAATTTTGATTTCCTTAAAAATGGCTCTAACGATTTTGATTAAAATGCTGTATGTTAAAGGTATTTGTATGACAAATGAAATGCATATTTTGAATTTTCTGGCTATAGCCTATGTAGCCCTGTTTACTCTGGATGACTTTTGAATAACTCGTAAACCATAAAAGATAGACAAAATCTTACTATACAAAAATGTAGATCTCGCTAAAATACACAATTTATGTCTGAATAAATTTTTTTATAGAGTGAACCATTTCAGAGATATTCCTTGTTATTTGTGTCAGTTTCAGAAAACTTAAAATTTTCATGCAATGGAACATCGTTCATGTTTTTATATGTTAAGCATGCAAAGAGAATGGGATCTTGAAGCTTTAAAAGATTTGACTATCGCTCAAAGCCTACTGTATTCTAATATTCCCCTTGCACCTACAAGGAAATAAGCAATAAGATAATTTTTACAAATGTTTATCTCAACTGACATGAAGAAGATATAAGAATAATAGTTTGTAAGAATGATTAGTACAAGAGTAGAGAACGTCATGTGAGTGCAACACATCAAATATTTCCCCATAGACTACAGATAAAACTGCTTTAATAATGGTATTAATGTTTTATCCCTTTGAACTGTTAGCTCTTGCTTAATCATTTATTTAGTTTGCATAATACAATAGACTTTCAATTATCTGCAATAATGAATGGAATTCTACTGCAGATAAAGCAAAACCATGGTTAACCCAATAATTGGTCTTAATTTCTATAGTATATACTAATGTGAGGTATGTTTATACACATACTATGTTAAAATAATTAAAGTGTGAAATTACCATTTTGTAGAAATTTCTGTGAGTGTGATCTATTTAGCAAGCACGCATTGTTGATCTGTTTTGCACATCAAGTATTTTTAACAGTATTGTAGTTATGTCTTACCAAACTAACTTATTTACACTTCACAAAACTTAACTGTGTATTCTGCTCTAATCGCATATAAACACACCAGTAAAATCTTTCACATCCTACTGAAAAATAGAATAGAATTTATTGCGATTCAATACAGTGAGATTCACAATTGAATCATGTCAATAATATATACATTGGATTGCATTGCAGCTTAAAACACAAATAAAGTGGAGAAATCAATCAATTATCTTCCTTTCATAATTAAATAATCAAACAATTATTTACAATAAATACTCTTCAATAGTATAATAGGCTCTATCTATCACAAAATTATGCAAAGCTTTTGTAAATTTACAATCATTTTTTACAAGTTTAATTTCTTTTGGTAAAGCATTATAGAATTTTACCCCCATAAAACTAGGCATCCTCTCATAAAGACAAAGCCTGTGACCCTTAATGTAAAAATCATTCTTATTTCTTGTATTGTAATTATGATTATCAGAATTAATTGACATTTGTGTTTTGAACTTTTTTAAGTACAGTCTTATACCAGCTTTTGTTATAAAAAAGCACATTCTTTGGGTGTGCGTGCACATGCGTGTGTATCACACTTCTTAATTTATAAAGCTATAATTTGTTAGACAGCAAGGAATTATTTTTGGTTTCAAGATAATGTAGCAAATGTGTGCCCATTCAAGAGCTGCTGAGTGATTTCTGGAATCATCATTACTGGATTCGTGCAAATCTGTCTTCTTGCCCTGACACATCAAAATTTCTTCATTAATACCAACCTCATGAACTGCCATTATCCAGTCAACTGCATAGTATCCTTCCATTTTCTCACTGTCCATGCTTTCAGAGCTCAAGTTACATATTTCTATTCCTTTAGATATACTGACCAGTATTGCCAGGTTTTTGGTAGAGAAATAGGCCTTCAAAATCCCTCAAAATCAAAATAAATCCCTTTCCATTTATAAAACCTATCTTTAAAACACATATTGGTATGAGATGTTCCACACTTTTGAAACATACAAAATAAATGTAGAAATATGTAGGTATTCAGTTTAGAAATGTGGTATCTCCTTGTATGCTTCTATTCTGTTTATACCCAATCACTGTCTTCATCACCGTCTTCAGCAACCAGCAACTTGACAATTTTGGCATCCCTTGTGTACTTGTGCAAATTTTCATTAAATAAATTCAACATTTCTTCACTAGCAGGATACTCATAACATGCCTTTTTTGAGTCCTTCATGTCCATTTTCACACGCACAAGTGCGAAAACTGTGAAGATAACCTGTTTTTAATATTGGATACCATTGAGAAAATGTTCCACTGAAGCATTAGAATGGTGCAAAGAAAGGCAGATTTTAGCTATTTATGTTAAATTTCCTAATAAATACTCAGAATTAAAATTTGTTTCCAAAATTCCAGAGTTGGCAAATTTAAGTAAACATTTTTCTCCTCAGCAGAGAAAAAAAATAGTCAAAAGACACCATTCATTTTCAACAAGATTTGATTTGAGGAAATTTTCATTTTAAATCATTCAATTAGTGCTTTTAAAATTTTACTTGAAAAATCCCTTAATTTTCTAAGAATTCCCATGTTCCCTTTTGAGTTGAAAAATACTTATTCCGGGGGGAAAATCCCTCAGCCTGGCAATGCTGGCTCTGACCAAGGGATTCCCATATGGAGGATGAATGGATAGAGAAAACAAGCAACCATAAAAGAGATAGCTATACTAGGGAGGATCTACTGCACAATCCTTAACAAATCACAGTCCACTGAAACACTTTGAGATCCATAGAACTCACTTCAGAATGCAAAGTATGAAATAAAAATAAGTAAAAAAATTTAAAAATAAACTAAAATAGCCACAGATAAACTGCAAAGCGGTTAATCGTCTGCCTATAATCGAGAATCTATTATATTTGTTTTACAGAGAAGAACTAAGCCTAACATATTACTAATAATGATGTTTTTCCCTCACTATTCAGAGAATCAACACACTAAAGCAACAGCTTGCTGAGTATGGGGACATTAAAAGAAAATTGCCATCCCAACCAATAGATGGCAGCATTGATGGCCTTAAGGGTATGATGATGGACAACAAGTATTTATATGAGAAATGTGGAGAAGATGGTTTGTCTGCAAGCAATTTGGCGAAGTTGAAGCTTTCTCATGCTACTTCAAATGGTAACCATTTTTTATGTGATTGCTAATGGCATATAATTTCATATTGCTGCATTTTCTCACTTTTGTTGCCTTCTATTAACGTAACATTCAGAATCCAAAACAGTTCATGTAAACTGTTCATAGCCTGAAAGGTAGCAGTACTTTGTCTTAACACAAGATCATCATACATGAAATAATGATTATGATGCAAAAAAAAAATACTGCCATTCCCATTTGCAGATATAAATATATAGATGCAGAAATGTTATACATTTTTTAGAATCAATCTGGGAGCTTATTGAAAAAATATAATATTTAAAGAATAGTCTATTCATGGCACTGGAATTTAAAATAACTGCAGAAAATGCCCAGAATTCAAAATTACCAATCTAACCCTTCTGCACATGACTGAGGTTTCAAAATAGCACTTTAGCTGTTCACTTGTTTGGCCCCTGCTTTGCAGTTGGTTTCATATTTGGTCCTGCTGCTGCTATAATTATCATACATTGCAGATTAATATTAATATTCAGCTTTTGCAGGAAAATTAGGAATTTCATTGAAAATTATGTTTCAGAATTATTTATTATCAGTGCAATGGTATGAAGATCATTTTATAAGTATTGTACACAGTTTTATTTCACTTATACATTTATTTTTAACTTTCTGTACCATTTCTACCATTTTGTTGATAGAATTACCTAGTGCATTCTACCCAGAAATGTGCTATTGGGAGTTCCACTGAACCAAAAAAAGAAGCATTTTTAGTAAAACACACTGTGTGTGTCTGCAGGCAGCATAATCAAAAGCAAAAAGTCAAATAAATACTAAACTTTGCATCTGCTAAGGATGCAACACAAAGATTTTCAAGAAAATTCTCCCATCCCAACAATACCTTTTGTATGCAAAACATTTTGCATTTACATTTTATTAAAAGTGATACCAGTAATTTAATTAAAATAGCATATATTTGATATATCGTTGAGGGAAGTAAAATTTATACCTTGAATTTTTAGTGGTAGCTGAAAAGTCGAGTTTGTATGATTGAATTTTTTATAATGTTCTGTAACTAGGAAATCTTAAAGCTTGTAATCTAAATTAAAAATAAATTAGAAACTAAAAGCTCCGCTTATCTTATTAATATTGCAAGGTGGTATACCGCTGACCATAGTTTCAAGTTGTATCCAACTTGTTCCCAAAGCTCAAAGCCCAAAGCTTTGAGAATAAGTTGGATGCAACTTGAAACTATAGTCATCAGTATACCATTTTGCAATATTAATTAAACATTCTAACCCACCTTCTCACCGTTTCATCACTCATCGCATCTTCACCATAAACATGTTTAACTTGGCAATAAATTTTGGCTGGTTTCATATTCCATGCATTAAAAAATCGAATAACAGCAGGAATCCCACAGTCTGTGGGACCACTAATTGTCTTAAACATTTTAAATGTGCCCAACAAACAGAAAACACAACGTAGAGCAACCAAAATGGCATCAGATGAGAGCCAGTAAACAAGGAAGACTGGTGCACATGCACAAAATGCTGACTGCAGCACTGCGGCAGCGCTAGAATGAAACAGTACTTACTTTCCGAACACACCTCGTATTGTTTTGTCCTGTATTTAGTCACAAAGTATATTATGGGTCAATACAGTTATCTACTGTGCAGCATGTATTTATTTATGATTTTTATGTGTTAACTAACTCAGCTAGACAAGTGAAAATATGATTTACAGAAATATTTCTATAAAAGTGTAGAAGTGTAAAAGTTCCAGTCCATTTAACAATCGATACACTTTATAATAAATTTCAGGCCACAGGAAATGTTCAGTCTAAGAAAGCTAAAAGACAGTGTAAGGTTCTTACTGAAGAAATATTTTATGATGTTGATCATCATTTGGAGACTTCCCCCCAGAAATTGCGTAGGTGTCTTTCACAACAGGTAGGCATTTCTTATGGCTCTGTGTGAAGAGCTACTAAATTGTTGAAATTAAAACCATATAAAATAACTGTTGCACATGCTCTTCAACCTGGCGATTCTGTAATTAGATGCATATTTTGTGAGTGGAGTCTCAGTAGAGTATACAGTTGCCAAATATACCCATATTTAACATCATTCTCAGACAAAGCTTGGTTTTACCTTCATGGACATGTGTGTACACAAAATAATTGTAATTGGAGCCCTGAGAAATTGAAGACTGTTTATGAAGTACCCCTCCATATTGAAGAACTTGGTGTATTGTGCGCCATTAGCAGAGGAAGAGTTGTAGGGCCAACTTCTTTTACTTTCTCTACTACGTATAGTATAGCAACTACTGTATTCCATCCAAAAATTTGATGTCAAGATTTCACCGAAAATATATGTTTTGAGGCTCCCTGAATCTGAAAGAAAGCATTTATAGAAAAAGGTCCGTCTGTGTGTCTGTCAGTCTGAGTGTCTGTCAGTCTGTGGATAGCATAACTCAAAAATGGAAAGTCGGTTAGCAACCAAATTTGGTATTTAAGTTTGATGCCTTTCAAGGATACAACACAAAGATTTTGAAGAAAATTCTTCCACTCTAAACCACCCTTTACATGGAAAATTTTGTTTTTCTTGAAAATGACTAATGATTTTGATTAAAATGCCATATGTTTGAGATATTTTTATGACAAATGAAATGTATATCTTCAATTTTCTGGCTATAACCCCTGTAGTGATATTTACTCTGGACGACTTTTGCATAACTGGCAAACCATTAGAGATAGACCAAATCTTAATATACTGAGACAGAATACTAAAAGACCCCAAAAGAAAATCATTTATGTGAATATTTGTTAAGAGTGTAATTTGTTTTTGATGTTGGTATGAGTTGATTAAATGACGAAAACGTGTTACTAATGTTCATTGTTACAAACAATTAAGTTTGTTTAAAGACGTCATAAATTATTCCATATTTGATTTTAATATATATGTGTAAATAAAAGAATTATATGTGTTCAATGTTGAAAACGAATGGGAAAATGGCTAAGGATCGCTTCCCTAACAATGCGGGAACTATTTGATGAACGCATGCGCGGATGTACACGTGGCAGTCGGAATGATAGACTCGCAACTAAAAACATCGGGACTAGCGTCTACGTGTTCAAGGTGATAAGACGTGTTTTGGTAGCGTGTGAAAATGTGTAGAACATTTACCAGACTTTCATCAAGCTTTTGTTCCGCTTTTTGAAAAAGTGGAAAGACTTAAATAATCTAAAATGGTGCTAAGAGGATTTATTTAAATGTAAAATAGAGAAAAAGTGTTAATAAAATAATACATCGTGGTGAAGTAACATCGTGTGATTATTCATTCCATCCGTTACCACGCTCTGAGGGAAATAAGAGTCCCATCGCTCAAACACAAAGCCGCATTTTAATAAAAACAGCACCAAATGGCTTGCCCAACGTAGAGCACGAATTTTGGATGGAATGAAAATCTACGGGAAATGAACTTACGCGAAATACCAAGTGACGCCAAATCTTCGCGCCAAAAAGGAAGAAGACGCCATTAGACCATCGTTTGAAATTTACGACTTCGGAAATGCAGATGAACGGATAATCAACGCGGGAAAACACCAGAGATCGTCTAGTGAAGCCAACCGCCCAGGAGACGCACGTAACTGGATAAATCAACGGAAAAAAAAGTAGGTACCAAAAATTTTTATTTTTATGTTACTGCGAAGCGGCAAAATAGTAGGACTTTTAAGCCAAAGTGAACTGAATAAAGAAACTAGAATGTCGCAAAAAGAGAGAGATCTAGTAACAGGAGATGGGGAAGGGGCAGATAGGCCTAGTTATCAGATAGGAACAGAAAGTGAGGAAGAGCTAGCAATAGGAAAAGACCAAAGGTTACTAATGATAATGTTTGAAAGACTAGAACAAAAACTAGAACAAAATAAAAAAAGAAATAAGTCAGAAAATGGAACAGAATAGGGAAGAGATAGGTCAGAAAATGGAACAAAATAAGGTAGAATTAAAACAGGACTTAGAACATAATAAAAAAGAGATAAGGCAGGATTTAGAACAAAATAAAAAAGAGATAGGTCAGAAAATGGAGGAGGTGAGACAGGATTTAGAACAAAGTAAAAAAGAGATAGGTCAGAAAATGGAGGAAGTGAGAGAGGACTTAGAAAATAATAAAAAAGAAATAGGTCAGAAACTAGAACAGAATAAGGAAGAGATAGGTCAGAAAGTGGAGGAAGTGAGAAAGGACTTAGAGCAGAAAATAGAATTAGGAAGACAGGAGTGTAAAGAAAATATGAAAGTAATGGAAACTAATTTGAAATTAGCACATAAAAACATAAATGAGACAAAGGAAGCCTTAGAAGCTAGGATAGAAATCATAGGAAATAGGATGGGAAAAATTGAATCGGAAATGAGAGAAAATAAGATTGTATTATAAGAAGAAATTGGTAGATGTAGAGATGAAATAACAGAATGTAATGCAAATGTGGACTGTAAGATTGCAAATGTAAAAGTAGAAATAACTGAGGAATTAAGGAAAGATATTGAGGTAGTAAAGAAAGGAATTATTAATGAAACTGTAGAACAAATTGTAATTCCTAAAATTAAGACTGTGTCTGATGTAGTACAGTCACAACAAGATGCTGTGAATGATATGAAACAAAGTCACTTAGAAATAAAGAATGATTTAAAATCAATTTGTGAAGAAATGAGAAAAGGGAAAGAAAGTTTGGCTAATGTAAATGATGTTGTGAATGCACTACAAAGGCAAAATGATGATTTAGATGTAAGTAATGTACAAGATGAGAGTTATTTGAATGATGTACAAAATGTTGACTCACCGTATAGAGAAAGGGGTTCACAATTAAACAATGACACAACACACTCTTTGTTAAAGAGATGGAAGAGTATTTTAAAGTGAAAAGGATACCAAATGAGCTTAGGATAATGATAGTTAAGAAGAGCTTAAAAAACAAAGCATTAGAATGGCTTAGGTTAACACTAGCTGGTCATGAATCATATAGCTCATTCAGAAATCCATTCCTATCAAGGTATTGGGGCCCAGCTAAGCAGAACCAGACAAGGGTAGAGTTAGCGACAGGAAGATATGATCCGACCAAAGGGTTATCACTAGTCGATTATTTTATGAAAGTAGCCAACAAAGGGAAGCTATTAGACCCTAACCTGTCGGAAGCAGAGTTAATTACCAGCATAACAAGACATTTCCCAGACACAGTGAGAACAGGGTTAATTGTTGCGAGACCAGTAGATTTTGCAGACATGATAGAATTATAACAGCCTTCGAAACACAAAATGGTCGGCCTAATGAACATAGACATAGGAACGGTCACCCAAACTCACCTATCTTAAACAAGAGCACGACTACGAACAACCAGAATGAGGGAGAAGATAGAAATACTAGGAGCACCCATGACAGGGGGAGAGGGGCACACCATTTCCCACAACCACACAATCATGGCGAAAAGATGGAGAACACGAGACAGTGGACACGATACCAAGGGGTGAATCGAGACACCAAACATATACATATGATCGTGGAAGACCAGGAGACCATACCCATCAAGTGAACCACATACGATTCTGTAGAGAATACTTAAACAACCAAAGACCGTCATACAACAGGGGTTCACACCAAAGGGGTGGAAACCAATGGAACACTGGCAACATAATATAGCAAGAAGTAGATGGAAACGTGCCAAATAGGGCGGATGTTGCACAGGATACAGAAACAACCACCACCACCAACACTCAGGGAAATTACCACAACTAATTATTATTTATTTATGCCAACAAACTTACTGTTGGTGTTTTTAAACACACAAGCCATGTGTGGGCAAAGTTTGAGAAGTACGAACTGGTTTGAGAATTTAATGCCATTCTGGCAGTTTGTCACAATAGCTCAGTGGTAGAGCAGCCACCCGGTAAGTGGAAGGTCTGTGGTTCAAATCCCAGTTGTGGCATTGAATTTTTAAGTTCCAGTTCCACCTCTCAATACCACAACTAAGTTCGCCCCAATCGAGTGGATGACCAACACAAACCCTAAGCAACTGACAATTGACATCGACACCATGATGGCCACACAAAGAGAAAATGGAACTACTGTATATTGGACTGCTGGTCATAACAAAACAGCTGGGTGACCATACATATGAGCTACAGAATACAAATGGCAAGTTGGTAGGAAGATACCATAAAAATAAATTAAAACCATACAAAGAAAGGACCAAATAGTCTTTGCCAACAAACATGTAAGGCAGAAATAGTAGAGATGATGAAAAATAATAATTTTTAATGGGTTTCTTATAGAAGATTATGTTCAGATTGGAAAATACAACAAGAAAGAAAATCAACATAGTCATTGGCTATATTGACCACAAAGAGCATTGTCAACAAAGACAGATGAGGACACTGATTGTCATTAAAGAAGTGAATTATAGCGACGGAAAACAATGTATTTTTGACATAAGGATGTCAGGGACAAAAAATAAAAAGGAATCAATTGAGGTGCTTAGAGTAGCAAGGGCGTATGCGCCAAAATACAATTTTTTTTTTTTCTTGCAACATATAGTATGAAGCCTACTCTTTAATGTCCGTTAAATGTGAATGGTTGATATGCCCTGGATATGAACGAATTCTCCATTTGAGTACAGCATGGTGTTAGACCTAACGCGCTTCAGCTGAATCTCGAGAATAGCAAAGGCACATAAGCCAACCTGCCAGACGGAGCCGATTGCTATGCTGTGACAGTTGCTCTTGAAGAGAATGTAGCAATAAACCACTTAAGAGAGGGTACTGTTTATTTTCAGGCCTTTACCCCTCATAAATGGTTATTCCTTAACCTTTCAAACATTTTTTGTGGTTTTGTAAATAGTTTTTGCCTAGATGTACGAGGCATTTCTTTAGTTCAGTCTGTTGCTTTTAAAGAAACCTGTGTTTAGTGGCTTGCAGCTCTGGGTTTAACTTCTGTTTAGCATTATGTTTCAAGAGTAGTTGTGTTGTTTACTAACAATACCATTGAACAAACCTTTAGTGCATTTAGAGTAGTGATTTACTTTTATTAAGCACTATGAGTGACACAGACTCGTCAAGTAAGTTGTCCCAGAAAATGCTGCATGCAGAAAAACCAACGGAAAATACATATGGCTAAGAAGAAGAGAAATACAGGTGAAGAACACGTAAGTTTAAAAACCAAACATGTAGTAAAGGCATGCACCAGAGGTAGAAGAGGCAGTGGCGGATGACGATATTTCACATTACTAACATACTCTGGTTCCTCACGGCACAGCACAGCGGTTAAACATCTTCGGTGTTCTAACCATAGTTTTTGTTAACTTAATTCTTTATATTCACTTTAGAAGTGAACAAAAAATCTCCAGGACCTGACAAGATCCACCCAGAGTTTATTAAACACCTTGGCAGGAAAGGAAAAGAAATCCTACTTAAACTGTATAACATGTGTTGGAGAATGACTGTGCCTTCCGACTGGAAAAAAGCCATTATCATCCCGATTTTAAAGAAAAACAAACTCTCAAACAATATTAATAGTTTCAGGCCAATATCTTTGACCAGTGTTATTGCAAAAGTGATGGAAAGAATGGTGGCATCTAGACTTAACTGGTTCCTAGAATATTACAACTGAATTAATAGTTCACAGACCGGCTTCAGACAGAATCATAGTACAAGTGAAAATGTAATCCTACTAAGCCAAGACATCAAGGAAGCTTTCAATAGAAAGGAGGATACCTTGGCAGTATTCATTGATTTTAAATCAGCATATGACTCAGTCTGGAGAAACAAATTAATTGAGAAGTTGCAATCAATAGGTGTGAAAAGTAATATGCTTAAATGGATAACTCAGTTTATTTCACAAAGATTTTGTGCCACAAAATATAATACATACATTTCCAAATATAAACACACACACTGAGGACTTCCACAAGATGCTGTTCTGAGCACAACACTTTTTAACATATATATAAATGACCTTCCATCAATAATAAAAACTTCAGAAACCAAAATTGGTTTATTTGCTGACGATGTAGTCATTTGGGCTCCAGGCTCTCCAAAAAAACCTGAATTAATTAAAGACAGAATAGAAGCAGCCCTAAACAAAGTACATGAATGGAGCTCCAAAAACCTCATGACTATCAATGTGGAAAAAAAAAATTATGAATTATTTACACTAAAATACAAACCAGTTAATATTAACATAAATTATAATGGTAAACCACTCAAAGCAGTTGATGATGCCAAATACTTAGGCATCACTTTCGACAGAAAGCTAAGTTGGAAAAAACATATAACAAACATCTCAGAAAAGGTTGAAAAGAAACTGCGAATCCTGAAAAGGTTAGCTGGTGCTAAATGGGGCTGCTCAAGGAGAGTCCTTAACACAACATACAAAATGTATGTTAAACCAAACCTCTTGTACTGTTCTGAAGCTTTAATAACAGCAGCAAATGCTAACATCAATAAACTTGAACAAATACAAAATCAGGCTCTTCGCCTAATCACTGGAGCAGTTAAATCCACACCTATTGATGCCATGCTTGCCTTAATACGGACCCCATCAATAACAACAAAAATAGAAGAACAAGCATTGCTCCAACATGAGAAAATGTTACGATTTCCAAACTCTAAATGGACAGAAGAGAACCTCCCCCCTTCAATCCTTAAAACTCACAGTAGTTTCCTAGAAAAGGTAACACAGATTAAATCCAAATTGAACATTCCTAACACCAGAGAAAATCTACTTATAAGAGAAAATCCATTGGAATTATTGCAACCTACCTTCAGTTTGGAATTAATAGAGGAAATAAGTAAATCAGACACACCAAAAGAAATACAAAAACTTCTAGCACTGGAAACAATCAATACTAGATATCCCACAGAAGAATGGCTGCACATATATACTGATGGATCCTCCACGGAAAACCTTACTGGAGCTGGAGTTACATGTTCACATTTTTCCTTTTATCATTCTGTTGGCAGAGACACAACAAATTATGATGGAGAAATAGAGGCTATATACATTGCTCTCTGACAATTATTAAATCTTCCCTTAAATAAATTTAATAAGGTAGTAATTCTTTCAGATTCTAAAGATGCAATTCAGGGAATATGTTCAAATACTACAAAGAAGTCAACAAAAATTAGAGAATGCTACAAAATGTTAACACAACTCCAAAAAGTTAATAAGATTGTTCATCTCCAATGGATTCCAGCACACTGTGGAGTCATGGGGAATGAAGCTGCAGACTCACCTGCAAAGAAAGGCACAACAATAAAACAAAAGTCTAAATTCAATTTCTCATATTCCTCAATAAAACGCTTGATCATTAAAAAATTTTCTCATTCATACCTACAAGAAATAGAAACAAATGCCAAAGATAAAAAATGGATTACACTACTTTCCAACCCAGATATAATCCCCCAGAGACCAAGGAAAACAGCGGTTGCAGCCTTCCGGCTACTGACAAATCACGACTGCTTAGCAAGTCATCTCTAGAGAATAGGTATCTCAGCTTCACCAATATGTGTCCTGTGTAACGATCCAGCAGAAATGAACGAAGACCACTTGAAGACCTGTGAAGCATTAAGATCAGAAGAAACTACAGTTCAAAAGTATTGGAAAGCACGAATGCTAATGGCTTCATTGCCAGATGCAAGGCACTAGAAAACAACAACAACAACTTTAGAAGTATTGTTTATTAGTATTAGAACAAATATTTACCAATATTAGTTAAAGTATTGCTTGCAGATTGCTAACTTTAGACGTAAACGTTTTGGTTATAACGTGCATGAAAGCATACATTATCTAAATTATATTGTCGATGAAATTAACCTTCTGAAATCTTAAATATCTGTCAAATAACATTTTACATTCCTAATTAATAGTATTAATGCATTAGATTCACATCTGAGCAATTTTTCATCTCTCTATACATGATTTTAATATGTGCTGCATAGTACAACTTTAATCGCATTTATCTCAAAACTAGCTTTTGGCGCATACGCCCTTGCTATTCTAAGGTCCTCAATTGTGATGACAAAGATAAAATATTTTTGACACAAAGGTGTCGAGGGTGAATTGAGAAGAAAAATAATACAATTGCTGAATAATTATAAGTATAGAAGTTTTCTCTTATAGAGATAAGAGGCAAAGAGGTGACAGTGAAGTAAGAAAAACCATAGTCAGAAAAGCAATGCCCATGAATTAAGATGGATATAGCCAATGCTAAGCTTGAAGAAATGTCGAACTAAACAATAGTGAATAAGAACCCAATTACATAATGGTACTATTAGTAACATCAGAGTTTAAGAATTGACTCAACGACCTGCCTATACATAATAAGCTTGCAAGACAGAGGACAAAGAAATGAATAAAATATTGCCATAAATATCATAATCATTAGCTCAAGATTTGTATCCTGTTTTTCTCTCCTCATAACAAAGAACATAAGTCAAAAGCCACACAATAAACCATGATACACTTAAAAAAATAATGTTTGTGTCAATGTCAAATGTATAATAACTGAATATGTATTGTATAATAACTGAACATGTGTTGTAGAATAACTGAATATGTGTTGTATAATAACTGAATATGTGTTGTATAATAACTGAATGTGTTGTATAATAACTGAATATGTATTGTATAGTAACTGAATATGTGAAATTTATAAAGACATGTTGTGTCATACCAAAACAAAAGACAAAAACATACAGCAAAGAAGACTGTAAAGAAAAAAAGTATTGTACAAAGTGATTGTATCAGAGGAATAGGGAGAAGTGTTGTATTGTGTTTCAAGATTGTAAATATAGGTGACAACTTGAAAAACAAAACAAGGGGCATGTGAGACAGAATATTAAAAGACCCCAAAAGAAAATTGTTTATGTGAATATTTGTTAAGAGTGTAATTTGTTTTTGATGTTGGTATGAGTTGGTTAAATGATGAAAACGTGTTACTAATGTTCATTGTTACAAACAATTAAGTTTGTTTAAAGACGTCATAAATATTTCCATATTTGATTTTAATATATATGTATAAATAAAAGAATTATATGTGTTCAATATTGAAAACGAAGGGAAAATGGCTAAGGATCGCTTCCCTAACAATGCGGGAACTATTTGATGAACGCATGCGCGGATGTACACGTGGCAGTCGGAATGATAGACTCGCAACTAAAAACATCGGGACTAGCGGTTACGTGTTCGAGGTGATAAGACGTGTTTTGGTAGCGTGTGAAAATGTGTAGAACATTTACCAGACTTTCATCAAGCTTTTGTTCCGCTTTTTGAAAAAGTGCAAAGACTTAAATAATCTAAAATGGTGCTAAGAGGATTTATTTAAATGTAAAATAGAGAAAAAGTGTTAATAAAATAATACATAGTGGTGAAGTAACATCGTATGATTATTCATTCCATCCGTTACCACGCTCTGAGGGAAATAAGAGTTCCATCGCTCAAACACGAAGCCTCATTTTAATAAAAACAGCACCAATACAAACAATGTAGATCTTGCTAAAATACACAATTTATGTCTAAATAAATTTTTTTTGTAGAGTGAATCATTTCAGAGCTATGCCTTGTTATTTGTGTGAGTTTTGGAGAACTTAAACTTCTGTCAAATGGAACATCGTTATTCAATTTTTTATATATTAACTGTGCAAAGTGAACAGAATTTGAAAGCTTGAAAACATTTGACTATCGCTCAAAGCCTACTCTATTCGCATATTCTCCTTCCACTTACAAGGAAATAAGCAAATAAGATAATTTCTGCAAATGTTTATCTCAACTAACACGAAGAAGATATAGGGATAAGATTTTGTAGGAATAGTTTGTAGAAGGGTAAAGAAGGTCATGTGAGTGCAACACATCAGATTTTTTAGTCAACAGTTGACACCCCTTCATACATGAATACAGTTATGCTTGAATTTTTGGCTAAACCTCGCTCTTGAAGTTCTTTCAGTGTGTTGTGTCAAAAGATCACTGACTTCACTTCGTAAATGTTGATTTGCTTTTCCATTTATTTTTCTCATTAACATAAAAAAATTGCATTCAAACATTGCTGTTCATATTGTTAGTGGGCCTAGGCTTTGCATTTTTTAGTTTTTTGTGTATAAGATAGCCGACAGATTCCTTGTTTACTCCTGAAGCACTTGTTTTATGTTTTTCTATGCTAATAAATTTGTTTTTACTTCGATTTAATAGTTTGATCTTAATCTTTATTTTTTCCTGTTTTAAAATTCAAAACAAATTTGATAGATATTTTCTTCTAGCCCTGTTCAGATCAGGCAGATTTTCAGATTTGCAGGGTTTGGATTGGACACACACCGCACACCACACACCACACACCACACTACACCACATCACACAACACCACACAACACCACACAACACACCACACACCACACACCACACACCACACACCTCACCTCACCTCACCTCACCTCACCTCACCTCACCTCACCTCACCTCACCTCACCTCACCTCACCTCACCTCACCTCACCTCACCTCACCTCACCTCACACACACCACACACACACCACACACACCACACACCTCACACACCTCACACACCTCACACACCTCACCTCACCTCACACACACCACACACACCACACACCTCACACACACCACTTTTTATTCTATCTTTTACTTTTTCTGGATTTAGGGAGCCTCAAAATGTGCATTGTGGTGAAATCTCAATATAGAATTTTTGGGTGCTTCTTCTTACTTTCTGTATTACTTATCTACCTTATCATAGGTAAATAGCAGTAGAGAAAGTAAAAGAAGCACATCTAAGGCTTGATGCAATGTAAATAAATAGTGCAGTTAAAAATAAATGTATGCATTTGCTTGCAGGAGAAATGACCAACCTGAATCCAGATTGTATGAGTGTGGAACAATTGGCTATAGAATTAAGTTCTGTAGCTCTTGATTGGAAAACATTACGCAACATTCGTGAATGTGTATGTTCTACACCCTTTGATCATTTCAGCAGAAAGGCAAGTATTATTATCATATTGTAAGATTTGAAGCTTTCACTGCGATGATTGTTAATAAGAGCTTCTCGGGTTATCAGCCATGTGATAATAAAGTTGCTCCAGCTTCCGGCCCTGTTTACTCTATGGCCTTCTTCAGGAAGTGATGAGTTTCCCCTGACCAGGCGGTGAAAGTACAGTTGCAGCAATTGAAATCTTTACATTGTTAATGCAAGGAAAATCGTTACGTAGACAATGTGCTCAGTTTGTTCTTCTCCTGCCACTATGCAAAGGAGCAGGCGGAGCTGCAGATCACGTGATTCTTGAGTGCACAGCAGCAGCTTGCTTCTAATAGCAGGCCAGGTCTCGGTCAGTCTCTGGTATTTGTACAGAGTGTTCTGTTTCCAGTTTGTCATCATTAAATTTTTAACCTGAGTGCCATTTTTAAAGCTGTGTATTTCTGATTATAATGCAAATAATGGAACGCAAGAAGCTTGCCTCTGAGGAGAAGACTCATGCTTTAACTCTATTGGAAATAGGTACCTCTGTAATTTGTGTAGCTGCCGATTTAAAGGTTTCAAGACAAGCTATTTATGACCTAAAAACAGCAGCAGCATCTTTTCCACCTGGCACCACACCAAGACGAAAAATAGGCTCAGGTGGTAAAAGAAAGACTTCAACAAGAACTGATGACCTGCCAAAACGTGAAGTGATGGCTGATCCATGGATTACAGCAGCAGGGTTAAAGAAGAAACACCCAGACCTTCTCAACAGTGTTGCAATAAGGACCATTCAGCATTGACTTCAAAAAGACTTAGGTTTACCAAGTTGGTGTGCAGCCAAGAAACCTCTTCTGTCTGAAGCTATGAAGAAGAAGAAAAGGGTATATTTTTGCAAGACGTATCAGCACTGGACATCAGAGGACTGGCGCAAAGTAATGTTTTCTGATGAAAGCACTTTCAAACTGGTCAGAGGAAAGCCCAAAATGGTGAAGCCAAAAAATGTGTCACAGTATGATCCAAAGTTTACTGTCAAAACTTAAACGTCCAGAAAGTATGATGGTATGGGGTGCTTTTAGTGGCAATTATGGTAGAGGTGGCTTGTACTTTCTCCCAAAGAATGTCACAATGAAGGGAAGTAACTATTTAGAAGTGTGACAACAGCATTTGGTCGCATTTTGGCCGATTCACCAGTGTCAGTACTTCATGCATGATGGTGCCCCTGCACATGGGACGAAGATGGTTCAGAAGTTCCTGCAAGATAATAATATACCTGTACTTGAATGGCCTGGTAACTCTCCTAACCTAAATCTGATAGAAAATGCTTGAAATCAAATGAAAAATAAAATAGAAGAGCCGCAACCATCAAATATTAAGGAGCTACTGGAAGTGTTGAAGTTGTGGGTGAAAATGGACAAAAAATATTTTGAATATCCAGCAGACTCAATGCCTAGGAGACTCCTGAAAGTGATAAAAGTTAAGGGAAATAAGACCAAGTACTAATTGTACGGAGAAGTTAAAAATAAAACCATGTAAAGTCAGTGTTTGTTTGAGAGGTAGAGCAAATAAATAATAAATAATAATTATCAGTGTTTGTTGTTTTTATTACCTTAAAGATTTCCATTGCAGTGACTGTATTCTCTGGGTGTAGGGTCAGGGCTAAATGACGCAGTCCAATGGGGAACCAGTGCTGACTGGACCAGGAGTAACCAATATTACAACAAGCTTATTAAAGAAGCAATTGAAATTAAGCTAGAGCCAAACAATTTTAATAGAGACAATGGTCTAGGGCTGACCACAGCATGGACAAAGATTCTCAAACATCAGAGAACTGGGGAAAATAGCTTATATACTGTCAGCACCTCTCCGCTGGCCAAATCAGAGAGCACTGGTTCCCCACTGGACAGCGTCATTTAGTTCCGCCTCTCTGCCCAGAGAATATATTCACCACCCAGTCAGGGGAAACTCACCACTTCCTGAAGGAGGCCATAGAATAAACATGGCCAAAAGCTCAAGCAACTTTATTAAAATCACATGGCTGCTAACCTGAGAAACTAAACTAAACCCCAGTGCAACAGCCCATGAAGGGCCAAGGTTTGCCACCCAGCCGCTGTACCCTCCAGCTCTGCCCACTACAGGCGTCATTTATGGGGTGCAGTATTGGAGGGTGGGAAGTGGGCAGTACCCCGAGCCCTCTCGGCCAGTTATGCAGCCTTCTCGACCTGGGGTTGCTACTTCTCCATCAAGTAGCTCCTCAATTGGTCCCCCCAGGACCTAACAAGGCTGAATGCACCCTGTGCCAGACCTCCCAGTGGGGGGAAAATCCCCATGCTGGTACTGTGCCATAGGCAAGCACGCTACCAACTAACTGCGCAACAGAGGCAGTCGCTAACCTGAGAAGCTCTTATTAATTTTGATAGCCCATTCTTCTCTGTTTTCGGCCTTCTCCATCTTCTAATCCCCATACTATGTAAGTCCTTCTCCACACAATCCACCCATCTTAATCTTGGTCTACCCTGTCACTTCTCCCTTCAAGTTTGCCTTCAAAAATCTTTTTGACAGACCTACTTTCACCCATGCGCATAACATGTCTGGCCCATTCAATCCTTTTAGCTTTAACAAGTGTGACTATGCTAGGTTTTTTAATATAGTAATTTTAGTTCCATATTGAACATATTCTCCACTCCTCTTTATCCTTGATCAGTCCATATATTCTTATTAATTATTACTATAGTTAAAACAAGTTTACCATACCATGCATGTAGGGATAGAATATTTTCTTCTTTCTATTCAATGTATATGCTGCAATTTATATGCACATGATAGAGAATTGTGTTCATGAGCATCTTGATGAATTATTATTCTTGTTACAAGTATCATACTACAGATGTTTGTTATGAACTTTACCTTTGTATGAGGGTAATTCAAATATAAACGGTACTTGTTGCATATCACGGAGGAAGCAGTTCAGAGCGGGGCAGTGGAGTGGGGGGTTGAAGGTTGGTGTGTTAGGGAGGGGGAACTAGCTTTGTTAGCTGCTTCGCTAGGTTCTGACGTCAGTACAGCCATGAGTGAGCAAGAGGTTCCTTCGTCTGTTGCACAACACATTATTATCAAGTTTTTAACCAATGAAGGGCTTAAACCTTCAGAGATTTTAACTCGTTTAAGGGCACAGTTTGGGGACACTACACTGTCACAGAATCGAGAGTTCACTTGGGCCAGACAATTTAAGAGTGGCTGAGAATTTGTGGAAAACAAAAGTCATGCTCGACGCCCAAGGTCAAATCTCACAGATGACAACATCTGTGCCGTTCGAGAGCTTATTGAAGGTGATCACCGCTCCACTGTTGAAGAAATCGCATCAGAAGTTGGTTGATTTTCTTCATGATCGACGTACAGTGACTGCAGCATACTATTGCCAATTGTTAAGGTCTGTAAAAGCTGCCTACTGAAGCAAAAGACGTCGTGTGTCCATCAGAGATGTCATCCTTCTCCAAGACAATGCAACGCCTCACACTGCCAATTTGACAATGGACACAATGGCGGACATGCTCTGGGAAACCCTTGAACACCCTCCCTATAGTCCAGACTTGTCCCCCACCAGACTATTTTTTGTTTGCACCCATGAAAGAATCGCTTGGAGGGAAACATTTCGAAAGCGACGACAACATCGAGGAGCATGTGCGCAATTGGTTGGTGACACGCCCTCAAACTTTTTTTGAAGAAGGATTGTTCAAGCTTCCGAAACGTTGGCAAAAATCTGTACAGTGTGAAGGAAGCTATATAGAGAAATGTTGATGTAGTCACTTGTGTATATATTTAATCAATAAATATTTTTAACAAAATTACTGTTTATATTTTAATCACCCTCGTACATAGTATATACATATTTAGTTCCTTAGATTTGAACTATGAAGGTGAATCAAATATAAACAAGAATTTTAAAGTAGGGCATTGGTAGCGAATGGAAATGGGTGGGGCAGGAATGAGTAGAGTAGGAGCATTGATGTGCCATACATCACAGAGTGGTCGCTTGCTTCAGTACAGCATGAGGGAGCAAGAGGTACACACATTATTGTGCAGTGCACATTCTACAAGTTCCTGGTAAAAGAAGGCACCAAAACTTCAGACATTTTGAGAAGGCTCCATGCACAGTATGGGAAAGTAACCCTTTCAAAGACCGAGGCGTATGGATGCCACAAAAGATTTTGGAGGACAAGAAACAATGGAAAATTAGCCCTACCAAAGGGTAGGTGCTTACAACTGTTTTTCTTTTTTGTTTGGGGAAGAGGGTGGGGGAGCTTTGCAGGCATTGTGGTAGTGGATTTCCTCTATGAACAAGGACAGTAAATACAACCTATTACTGCTGTCTTTTGGTAGAATCAAAACTGCATATCACAACAAACAACGCTGACAACCAATCCAAGATGTGATTCTTCTGCATGACAGTTCAAGGCCACACACTGCTGTCTTAACATTGGAAAAACTGGAGCAGATGCATTGGGCACCTCTGGAAGATCCTCCTTGCAGTTCCAGACTTGTTACCCTGTGACTACCATTTGTTTGGTGTACTAAAACAAGAACTGGGAGGAAAGTGATTTGATGATGGTGATGGTGATGATGATGCAACTGGCTGAATACACATTTCTCTTTTTCTTGGAGGATGACATCAAAAAAGTTCACAATTTCATGGCAAAAATGTGTCAAATTTGAGAGACTATGTAGAAAAAGGGGGCGGGGGCGGTGGTGGTGGCGGTGGCGGTGGCAGTGGCAGTGGCAATGGCAGTGGCGGTAGTGGCGGTGGTGACGGCGGCAGCGTTAATGGAGGACTCAGTAAAATTGTAAAAATTAATTGCAGTTTATATTTGATCTACCCTCATAGGATAATTACTGTATCTGAAGATGTCAAGCATTCTTGTAATTCTTCGGGCCCAAGTGACTTAGCTCAGTCGCTCGCTCGCTCGCTCACTCACTCACTCACTCACTCACTCACTCACTCACTCACTCACTCACTCACTCACCCACTCACTCCCTGTAATTCTGAAAGCATTTGTGGAAGACCATAGTAGTATGATATTGTTAATTTTAATAGGTACTGCCACAAGTGATTTAAAATTTATTTAGGGTATCTGAAAGCATCACTTATTAATAGCGATTTCTGAGTAAATAATATGAATGGTGGTTATCATATCCATACATAATAGCTGTATACCTCTATTTTCAAGAGCAGGGTGTGACATAAGACTGCAGTCAAAAATAAGTAAGCACAGTTGGTCTATTGCTATAACAGTCATCATGTTGCCAGCATTACTTGCACCACATTAACATGTTGTCATTATAGTTATCTATAACCCTTCTGTCCAAAAATGGGTCCTATCATAAGCAAGACATATAGTTTCACTCCATGCTTTAACATTTCATGAATGTATGGTGGAGCTTCCTCTCAGCTGTTTACTTCTGGAATTTCAAGATGCTGCTGTTGTTTACCTTCCAGTGTCTTATTAACCATGTGCTATCTTTCAGTTCACCAGCACTGAGCATTAAAGAAATGCCCCCGATAGTTGTAAAACTAAATGTATGTACTAATATAAGAATGGGTGAAAAAATGTTATGAAATACCTTTTATTGGTAAAAACTTGCATATTAATTGGAGTCTTTGGGTAAAAGTGTGACCCTCAGTTTGGAATTACAAGTGGTGATATTCCTCAAGTTGTATTCCAGGTTTATAACCAGCCAGTCTTACAACTTGGTCGCAAAGCATCCACAGACACACCAGTAGCTTCCGATGTTAATTTAACAGCAAGGATATTATAATGCTCAAAGAAAACATTGAATACATCCAAAACCATCATTTTTTCACCACTTTTAAAGGATTTTCTACCTTTTTAACTATACTGCTCTAACCTGCTACACACTCAGTTATGATCACATCAGTAATACTGATAACTGGTTAGCACAACTGTTGCTTCGCTCCAATAAACACCACAGGAACTGTAATGGCTCCATTGTCATAATAACAAATAGAAGCTAATTGTTTAAGTTGTGTTAAGTGAAATAATTATTGAAATATAGTAGAGCCTCGATTATCCGAGGTAAAGTGGATCAACATTATCTTGGATATTCAAAAACTCGGATAACATGGACTCTGTCAAAAATCGAGAGGGGAACATATGGTGAACTGATAAAATGAATGAAAATGTGATCAAAAATATGAAGAAAGGGCATCTACTGTATTATCAAATGAAAAGATGATGTACATGCAAATAAAAATCCAAGATAGAAAAAAAGGCTATGGACATGTTCCAGTTAAAAAAAGAAAAAGTTATTTCTTCAAGAAGTCCATAAGTGTTTTCTGTTTAACAGAGTTTGCTTGCTTCTTTGCCGTGCAATCGTCATAGCAGTAGAAAATCTGTTGAAGTTGTCTCTCACTGTTGTTCTAGGTACTCCATGGTCTTTTCTGTCGCTTCACTGTGGCTGCTTTTCTCATTCTCCATTTTAATGTCTTCATTCTCACTTTTACTTTCATCGGCCTCCACATTCAGTGCCTCTGCTATCATCTCATGAGACACTTCCAATTGTTCATCTTCATTCATCCACTTGGCTACATCATTTTTAGTGTTTGTTTCTTGAGCTAGCTGTGCAAGGCTGAAGTTGTCAGGCTCTGTGGGCAAAGTTTCTTGATTTTCCTTGATGTTTAATAGCTTTGCTCGGTATACTTCATAAAACTGGACCTTGGTTAATCGGGACTCAGATAACTGTAGCTCTACTGTGCTATCATTATTCACTGTCTTTATTATTTAAAGTACAAAAAGGGTGATAAAAAACATGCAGTGCAGTAACAAACTATTTTCATTTGCAGTGGTATGGCATTAATTTAAACCTGGACCCTTTCTTGGACCGAATGGAGCATAGTTACCTTGATTTATTGCTAATATTCATTCTCTGCATTGCACTCCTGACTTCATTTTGCAGTCACTTTTTCTTGTTTCTGCTCTGTGATGTACTTTCACATGTAACAGAGTCTTATATCTGAGTAAAGGGCTAATCTCAGTTATTTCAGTTTTCTGTCTGTGTAATTAGTTCTATGTAATGCTTTGCATACAGTGAATTATGGGGTGAATTATGATTGACATTAATGCTCCGGGTAAAGGAAAAGGAGAAGACGGGAGCTACAAGTTAGGAGAAGTAGACCTCTTGACAAGCTGGAAGGTCAGGAGGCCAGGTAATAGAGAGATTCAAAGGGAAAACCACAGCAAAGGCTGTTATTTATACATAGATTTAAACAGAAAATAAGTATGTGAAATATGTATATGAAAAAGGAATGTACAAATAAAAATAAATAAATTAAATTATATGGTGGAGCAAATGTGTATGTCTGACTTATTTGATTTTTGCATATTTCTCATGCCTACTAATTTCTTTATCTTATCATTTAATTTGTAGTTAAAATAAAAAACTAAAGCTGAAGGATATTTAGTATTAGCTATGGCCCTCTTTTATATCATAAATTGAATCTTAACACTTCAAAGCACGTGCAAGAGAGGCGCATGTACTGAATAGCATTATTTTCTCACCTCTCCTTTATCATGTAGGCTCTTAATAGCATTTCATAAACCCATGGCTATTAATTATGTCTCCATGATGAATTCATTACTTGTGGTCGCTGACTCTGTATTGTTTGTTTTGTAATTATCATATGCTGATAATTGGACATGTCAGACATATTGACAACATTGCACTGTAACTCAGAGTTTTGCCATTAACTCTTGAAAAAAGAGGTATAATCAAAATGTTTCAGATATTTTTGTTTTGAATGAATATATAATACTATTGTAGATAATGCACTATTGTAATCCTCTCCGCCGCCTTTTCTCTTTTCTTTCTCTTCTCTCTCCTCCTCCCTCCTTCCCTTTCACTCATTCTACCCCTCTCTCCCTGTCCCCATTCTCTCCCCCTCATGAAAGCCCACAGAAGTTCTATAGAGAGTTAAAATATGAGAATTGCTTATCCTCAACAGCAGAATAACAAATTTTGTACTAACCTTGCACAGCAATCAAATAAAAGAATTGCAAACAGTGGTACTTCCATAAAAATTACTGCTTCTGAGGCACTATAATTATGTTGATTTATATGTAATTTATGTTAATACAACATAATTTCTATGTATTTTGGGTTGTCCTACCTTTCAACACAATTTATTACCTTTCACTTATGTCTTATCTGGTAACCCCACAGAGGACCAACAGCTTTACTTCTATGCTGATGCTCAGGACGTGCTTAAACAGAATAGTTAGAAATTACAAAGAATTTAAAACTGTTTGGAGAAAGGGGATGTTAAAGTGATTGTAGTTTAAGAGGTAGAACTGGAACTTAAAAATTCAATGCCACAACTGGGATTTGAACCACAGACCTTCCGCTTGCCAGGCGGATGCTCTAACCACTGAGCAGTTTGTCACAATAGCTCAGTGGTTAGAGCATCCGCCTGGCAAGCGGAAGGTCTGTGGTTCAAATCCCAGTTGTGGCATTGAATTTTTAAGTTCCAGTTCTACCTCTTAAACTTTGCCCACACATGGCTTGTGTGTTTAAAAACACCAACAGTAAGTTTGTTGGCATAAATAAATAATAATTACCATGTGATTGTAGTATTTGTTTTTATGTTTCAGTATCATTGCTGGAAATGCGGAGAAGTATTCTGTACCCGCTGTATTGACAAGCACACACCTCTGCCTGGACTTCTATCTCAACGAGCAGTGCCTGTGTGTCGGCCATGTTATCGGGAGATAAGACGCTCTGGTTCTGTTGAGTCTCCCTAAGTCACTGAGGGGGATGTTAACAGCTGCCTCAGCTTAGTCAGCCTTAAAACCAAACAGTAGTTCCAGAACAGGTAACTTGTATGAATTACCATAACAGATTTCCCTTACTTATCCATAGTTCATGTTTTACAAATTTAATTTTAAATGGACAAAAAAAAAATTCAAACGTTATTACTAGGGTCTGGACTTTTAGGTTTTAACCTAGTTTTTTCCCTGCTACTTAACAAATTCTAATATACATTATTTATTTATGCCAACAAACTTACTGTTGGTGCTTTTAAATACACAAGCCGTGTGTTCCAGTTCTACCTTTCTAATATACACATTTGTTTGAAATTTCCCGAAGCAGAATAGTGAATTTTGTTGCATCTAAAAAATACCAGGTTGACACGTAATATAACCTAAACATTCATTTTGCTGTCTTCAAATGAAGAATGTAATTTTCTCCATTGAAACTCATTGTAAAATCATTTCCATCACTACTATTTTATGTATAAGCATTAGAACAGAGTTACACCCTGGGAGAAGTAACCTGGCACTTGATGTTTCAGCAATCTGCCAGCTGCTCTTTCGCAGCATTGCTGCTTTTCACTCGCTGTCTGTGGCCAGTGGTTCAACGTGACATCGAATGGCTTCCTTTTGAAATGAATCTAATTTTGTTACACACCTGCTGATTTTTCTTTTTTTTTCCCAGGAGTTGTAAGTACTGCTGATGAGCCGCATTTTTCCTGAATGTCCAACTTTTCTTTGCCTACCGTTAACACCATTCTTTTGGATATTTTTAGAGCTGCTGCGGTTTTTTTCTACTATCTTTTGCATGGGAGTAAGAGGTCCACCATTTTCCTTTTCTTTTTCAAAGTATTCTCTTACTGCACATACCATTTCCCGGGTCTGACTTCTTAGGGTTATTCCTGTACCCAATACACGCTTTTTGGCTTTACCAGGACTATAAGCCATTTAAAAACAAAACACAGTGTTACCGAGATCACTAAAATCTGTTATGAATGCCACAAAACCCTGAAATATGCAGCGGTAAACTATATAAATCATATAAAATATAAATCTACAATCCCTCCAGATACACCGTTGTATGTAATTTGTCCGTGAGTCACCTTCTTTCACTATGTACTTCTTAAACAATCAAACAATAAGAGGTAGAACTGGAACTTAAAAATTCAATGCCACAACTGGGATTTGAACCACAGACCTTCCGTATGCCGGGCGGACGCTCTAACCACTGAGCTATTGTGACAAACTGACAGAATGGCATTAAATTCTCAAGCTCAGTGGTTAGAGCGTCCGCCCGGCAAGCGGAAGGTCTGTGGTTCAAATCCCAGTTGTGGCATTGAATTTTTAAGTTCCAGTTCTACCTCTTAAACTTTGCCCACACACGGCTTGTGTGTTTAAAAACACCAACAGTAAGTTTGTTGGCATAAATAAATAATAATTACCATGTGAAGGTTATTTAATCCTGGGATATAAAGTACTTACAATAGTAAGTCACCATTGGGGTAATTGTTTCTGATGTGAGACTGCCTTTGTGGTTTACCAGGAGAAATACGAACTGGCTTGAGAATTTAATGCCATTCTGGCAGTTTGTCACAATAGCTCAGTGGTTAGAGCGTCCGCCCGGCAAGCGGAAGGTCTGTGGTTCAAATCCCAGTTGTGGCATTGAATTTTTAAGTTCCAGTTCTACCTCTTAAACTTTGCCCACACACGGCTTGTGTGTTTAAAAACACCAACAGTAAGTTTGTTGGCATAAATAAATAATAATCAAACAATATATTGTTGCCAGCAGCAAAACACACATAAGGCAGAAGCCGGGAATGCACGCACATATTGCAACATGGGTGAGTACACACCTCTGGTTACATGATAGTCACATGATGTATTTGTAATGCGAATGAATGTGATAAGGCAAGCCCCCTTACCTGCCATGTGAGCGACATGGCTGTCAGGTGCCAGGTTAATTCTCCCAGAGTATAGTTCAGGTTACTACCATTAAATGTAGCATGTCTAATGCCCCCACTCTGCATGTGACATCTGCTGGCACCGTGATGCAGCTGATAGGTCAGAAGTCCAGTGCTTTTACCAACTGCAAAACATGCATTGCCCTTGCACCAAAGTGTTTTCGTTGCCTTCACAATTGCACTATTTGTGATTGCAACTATAGCAGACAATGCTAACAGGCCTGCACATGCGTAATGCCTTATTAATGCAAGAATTGCAAGATGATTAGATAAACAACATAATGGTATTCAATGAAAAAATGAAGCTGTTACAGTGAAGCAATACAATTCTACAAATATAACAAATATATAGACTTTAACCTCTTGAGCGATGGCCATTTAAATGTCCGCGAGCCGAGAACTGCTAGCATTTAAATTCTTAAATGCGCTTCGTATATACACAGCTGTATTTTGTGTAAATATTAAGTTATTTTAATGAAACAAAAACTGGTATAAAACTCGTTATTTGCAGTATAAATGTATGTCTTCAGCAAAGTTGAGTTGTATTTACAAAACGTTGAAATGGCACAATTTTGCTTCACTGTGGTGAAAAGTCAACTTTGCTCTTTTGAATGCATCTAATATTCGTTCTCGGAAAGATTCAGTAAAGAAACACCCATTGTATGTGTGGCTAATGCGTCAGCATCCTGTGTAATAAATCGCTACTGCATGCGTGGCTTATTGAGTCACCAGAATAGATCAACATTACAACTTTTGCTTATGCGAGTTTCGTAACTGAGTAGAGTCCGTGTCTTTCTTTGTTGAAATACATACGTATTCTTTCCTGCTTGTAGCTGAAGGGAGAAGTGGTATAAAAAGGTGTTTTTGCACCAACTGGATATAACCATATACAATTGTTTGGGGATTTGGACAGCTCTCTAAACCCACACAGGACAATGACCGACCTTGACTACCGACTATAAATAACTCGCAGCCTAATTGAACAATATCACGTTGGGGGTTGAAAATCCAAAATCCCTGCACCCCTCAGACTTCAAGGAAAACATTATCCTAAAAGGATACCACCAACAGCAAAGAAGTCCCGCCCATTTCGAAAGTGTTTCGTGTGCCGCAAGAAGGGAATTCACAAATGTGGAGATGTACCTACCCTTGTGTGTTTATCCCTGTTTTGAGGTAAATCACTGCAGAACGAACATATTAAGGTAAGCCAATAAAGTATATAGACCTTACTAAAATGTTTCATAAAGGGAAAATTATAATAAGTTGAGTTGCATAAGGGATAAATAAGGGTTAAATGCTTAAACGCACAGGACGCCCACATCGCTCATCCGCCATTTTAAATGGACGTGATATCACGTCCATATCCCTCAAGAGGTTAAGCTTTACTTATCTTAGTATTTGCTGCAAATACTAAGATAAGTAAAACCTAATGGGTTTTCCTCCAGTTGTCCACAGAGAGTACAGTGAGAACAAAACTTGCTGAGTTGTTGCTGCAGTATGTTTCTAACTGTAATTGTTGTAAAGTGAAATAATGCCAAAATCACATTTATTAAAAAAATGGATTGCTGCAAATTGAAATTTCACTATGGATGGTTGAGTAGTCTTCTGTCAGGCATGCTCCAAGCAAAAAAGTTTCTGCAACTAAAGAAAAAACTGTACTGCAATACCCTAGAGTGCTAACTGGAATGCACTTGAAATTTTAATTCTTTATTTCGGGTTAAATGTGTACAAAAATCCTATCTTGAGCAGGAAAAATCTGCAGCTGCACACATTGCTAGTATAGCTAGGAGAAATAAGTTCAGCAGCTTATTTCTTCCACAGTTGGCAATCATGCAGATAACTATTAACTTTTGCTTATGCCAGGTGTGTCTGCCAATGTCCCATGGAACGTGCTCACAAATCTGACCATGAAAATACAAGACTTAGTGGCTGCAATATGCCTAATGAAGGCACTTCAAGGAAGAATTACTTGGTTCCTGTTCACCAGAAGACACTAGATGAAATAAGAAAAGATATAGGTGACCACTGTATCTGGTGTTCTCTTAAAGAAAAATCCAATAGTTGCGGTCACTTCATCGTGAATGTGATAGTAGGTATGAATAAAGTGAACTAAGTAACCTTCAACTAATAGAACTAACTAACAACATTACAACAGGCTGTGCAGTGAGGGATGCTTTACATGTATTGTGGCCATCAGAGAATCAGGACAGTAACAGACAGTGCTGCCTACATGTTGAAGGCATAGGAGGTTCTACACATTACTTGCTTGGCCCAGGGCCTGCACTGCCTTGCAGAGGAGATTAGAAACCACTTCAATGACGTGAACAGCATGATATCTTTGGTGAAGGTTTTCTTAAAAGCCCTAACATGTATACAGTTTGAGGCTCAAGTTTAGAACAGCTCACTTTCCACTTGCCAGCCAGATTCCAAGTCCGAACTTACTTACTGCGCATGTGCCGACAGTAGTTTCACAATCGCCCACTAGATTTCACTGCATGACTAGCAGGCGATTTTCACATCTGCCAACATTGCTTTTTACACTACACTAGTTTTCGTTGCCAACACATTAAACACAAATGCATTCACTCGCGTCGTTGCCGCCACAGACATACCGCTATCGCGTATGATGATGATTATTACATTTATATTATACATTCAAACAGTGATTCCTGAGTATCCTCGAAAAACAGCAGTTGCAACCTTCAGGTTGATTACAGGACATGATTGTCTGGCAAAATATTTAAACAGAATTGGGATATATTCTTCACCACTCTGTCCTCTATGTGATCTGCAAGAGGAAATGGACCGAGACCACCTTCAAATATGCCCAGCCACTTCTAGTGCCCCATCCATCAGTGAAAAATATTGGAGAGCAAGAGGATTAATGACTTCATTGTCAGAAATCCAGCATTAGCTAACAACAACAACATTTTTTGTAGAATCACTGAAGGCACTTTGTGTGTCACTCACTGAAACTGCTGTTTACTGGAACTTTGGCAGTATAACAGCACTAGCACACTATAACACTGAAACACATGGTCTCACAACTTATCAGCCTCTGTAAAGCACAAACTTGCATTAGGTAATTAGCCAGCACATGAAGAAGGAATAGAACAGTGGTAGGGTATCATATTTTTGTGCAGTCATTGCAAGATTTACCAAATGCTAAAGTTGATCTCTCAGTCAAAGACCTTTATTCCATTAGTTTCAAGTAGAACACATTAACTTTTATTACTCAGGGGTCTCCATCTAGGGGATATGTGAATAGCGACCACAAGGTACCCAAGCTGAGCAGAACATTACTTCCACTTACTGGTGGTTTGCTCCTCACTTTAACTTTTCTATCTGACCTTACCTTGGTCATCTCTTGTTCTCTCCGACCCCGATGTTATTAGGGTTCCTGAGGGCTAGGGAGTCTTTATTTTTCCAACCTCTCCATTTCTCTAATTTCTCTATAAAACCTTAACCCCTAACATGCTGACCTGCCATGGCATGTAATACGTCCTCTGATTGGTAATCAGAGGATATGGTCGTTGAATTTATTTTGATAACTCTCCCGGTCAGGTCGGTGAGACCCGTAAACCAACGACAGGTGTGGTCCTCCAGACATTCTGGGGGTTGTGAGAGAGCGATGTGACCACCAAAACATAAAAATATGGATATTTTATTATTTAATGTTATTATATATATTTATATATATATTATATTTATTATATTTAATATTATTATATTTTTATTATGTTTACTATTTATCGTTCTTTTTTATTTTATATTATATTATAATATAATGCTAATGGCTTCATTGCCAGATGCAAGGCACTAGAAAACAACATATATTATTTTATTGTATTATTATTTAATATTATATTATATATATTATATATATATAATATTATATTTAATAGTATTATATTATTATATTTATATTATTTTTATTAATTATCGTTCTTTTTTATTTATTTATTTTTATTTATTTATTTTTTAATTTTCGAGTGGAGAAAAAATCCATTTACGGAGCCCCATGTGCTGGGATGGCACAGATGGGGGACTGTAGGCTTCGCCCTAGGGCACATCACATTCCCTGCATAGCATTCGAGTCCTCAGCAGGCCCTCATCGTACAGGAACTGCATGCATGACTCCTCATTAAAGCACAGAGGCGCCAAATCTAATATACCGATAAAGCAATCCGTTGCACTAGTTGCTTCTAAGAAGGTCAGCAGCATACTGCCGACTACCGCAAAAACATTCAAACTTACTATTGGCAACAAACTCCTAGGGACATTCTGCTGTTGGCAGCGCTGCATTAACACAGCAACTTCAGCAACTTTCGTGACCATTCGTACACACTGCCAAGTGGGACTTAGCCGAAATTCTGACCAAGTGCTTGCGTAAGCTTTTCTAAACAATATCCCAGTTTGAGAGGTAGAATCATAACTGAAAAATTCAATGCCACAGCGGGGAGTTTTCAGTTCCAATTCTATCTCTCAAACATTACCCACACACAGCTTGTGTGTTTAAAAACACCAAAAGTATGTTTGTTGGCGTAAATAAATAGTAATGTATACAGTTACTAAAAGAGAAAGCACTGGCAACCCCTCTTCCTCCCGAGCCGATACGTACCCACTGGGAACTTGACTGTCTGCAGCCATTGCTGAACACCTAAAAGGCATAAAAAATGTTGTTGATGACTTGGGTGAAACAGAAGCTGCCTGCATCACCAAGGTGAACACCTAAAAGGCATAAAAAATGTTGTTGATGACTTGAGTGAAACAGAAGCTGCCTGCATCACCAAGGTGAAGAAATCACTTGAGTGTCCCAATCTTGTTGCTTCCCATGCATGTATTAAGACACATCTTTGTTTTATACCAGAAGTCATTCTCTGGTTGGAAAGTGCAAGCCTGTCACTTAATGATGTTCTCAATATCATTGGTGATGTGTCCAGAAAAGAAATAACTGGACCACTGGGAGTTGCATATTCATCAAAGCTGCAGAAGATTCTTCAATGCAGTCATGGTTTTAAAGGTATGTTGTTTTCTAGTGCCTTGCATCTGGCATAAATTTAGTATTACAGGGAGAAAAGTATTCAGAAAAATCCCCTAGAACTAGTTACAGTAACATGTACACAGTACACTTTAGTGCTGTCATGTTACAAGAATGTATTACATGATAATACGAAATCATTTACACCAGAAAATTTGGATGCCTATTTAGTTATCTGCTGTAATGCCTAAAAGAAAACCTACAAAAGAAACAAAACCTATTCTCCATGTTGTTTGATGGGTATCTTTCATAATGTAAATTTTGGCAAAAAAAGTTCATCACAAAACTAAAAAGAACATAAAATTGTTGGTGCTTGCACTGATCCACAAAGCAAAACCTACTTTAACCACACAAGTAACCTAAAATGAAGGTTAGGATTATAGCACCTAAAAATTCAGGCCCTAGTTATTACATTCCTTAACCCATTCACCAACTTCTATTTAAGTAGTACAAATGCTTCGGAGACATCTGCATCATCTACCTTTGACTGCTAGAATGGTTTGAAGCTTCCCCCCTGGAGTCTTGAGGCTTTCCTGATGGGCTTCTGATGAACTCATGAAGTGGGCTGTCTTTAACAGGAATTTCAAAATTGATTAACATTTACTCATATTTTTTGAAGAGTATCTTCTTCCAAATTCCAAGTTCTGTTGGTTTTTGCACTGGCTTCAAAAGATGGACTCTGCTTTTTATGTTGTGACTGAAATTCCAAAAATGGTATGCTGCTGCTGACTTTTCTGTGTTTGTATTTTGCATTGTACTGAGGTATTCATGGAGATGGGTTTCGACGTTCCTTTTGGTTTTTTCTATGTATATTTTTCACATTCTTGATAGCTGGTTTTGCAAATTCCTGGTTTCTTTGAAAGGTGTTTTACCTCAAATCTGTTTAATATAATTAAGTTTCTTAGTTAAGTTACTCAAAATCATATTTTTGCTTCAATATGTAACCATACAGCAGACAATTGTACAAAAATATAACCTAATAAGTGAAACTAAAGTGCAATCACCCTACTCATCAGTCTTAACTAATTTGACAATGTTCCAATGTTTTAGAAACTTTCATAAATCATATACAAGAAAGGTTTACATGTCAATAAAGTGTCAGTATCAAGCTGCTGCTGTTTCAAAACCAAAATGGTAATTAGAAGTGAATGGCAAAGTGCATAAATAACATTCGGGATAAGCAGAAATTATCTGGATCTAAATATATATAAGGTTCGTTTAAAGATAACATAAAAATATAATTATGATAATAAAACCTAAGATGTCTAAAATATTGGTGTACAAAAGCCTTTAATGCACTTCTCTGCAGCATTCAATTTTTTTTTTCACAAAATTACAAGTTACAAATTTTCCAGGTCTCTAGCAATAAAAAACTGAACTGTGTTGCCATGTGTACTTCAAACAGTTTATGAAAGACCCAGTAAATGTTATGAACAACAGATAAGCACTTAGTATACTAGGTGTTCATTTTTATTTGTTCCTTTGATGGTTGTGCATGACATCACCACTGTCTGGGGACACTTTAGTTGCAACAAGTTGAAGAAAACATATGACTACATAGAGAGCGCCCAGATTGAATGTTGCAGGGGCACTTAGTTGGCTATTGAGGTCTGCACTTGATGTTCACAAAGCTTCCCATAGAGCATGCAATACTATAGTGACCGGTAGCTAATTGGCAGTTGCTTGTGCAGAGACACAGCTGCGTTCTTATATTGTCACATGTGGCACAAGTACCCTAATGAAAGTATTATGATGTCTGTATGTACCAAATATATTTGTTATACTCCTTAGATCTTATTTGTTTTTAATTTTTTACAGTAAACATTTACTTTATTTACACAGATAGAAATGTAAAAATCATATAACAAAATGCAACGATTAAAAGACAAGGGATTAAAATGAGAATAACATTTAAAATTCATTCCTATAAAATAGCAAATCATAGGTGGCAATACATTCATTTATCTTGAAAATAGCATAAAGAGTTACATAACGCGCTCTAGCTTATGTTATTTAAAATAGTTGAATATTCGTCTTCTATAAATTATGTAATACCTCCTTATGCAAATATGTTGTCAGTTTCTGTTTATTATTATATCTATATTGATTTTGTTTAAACAAATCTTCACAGCCAATTTGGACTTTTTATATACCTTAATTTTATATTCAATAACAAAACACTATTTGTAATGTAAGTGGACAATATCGCTAAGTTAAGTTTATGAAATAAACTAACAGTTTGTAAAACAGCAGTAATGTTTTTAAGTCAGTTTTAGAAATCAGAATTTTTGGGGAAGAAGACATAGAAGAAATGGAAAATTGCGTAATAATGTTACCCTTTGTTTACAGCAAATTTAAATCGCAGAGACCTCAAAATTCTTAACACCACTTCCCTTATACCCTCTTGCTTCATTCATTTCTGATATTAGCTTTCTCACTGTAGAAAATTCCCCTCTCATAAAAATCTGAAACTTTACAATCGAGCACGCTTAAGTCAAATTTGTCCATTCCAGTTGCATGTTTCCGCCTTTGCCTATTTTTGTCAGGGAAATGAAATACGGAATCTGATAAATAATCTGCCATATCGAACAATTTGTTGCACAGTCCTAAGACCTACACCACAAGCCTCAATTGTGCATTCATCACATTTGGCAATGCTGCATAATGGCCTGCTGGCAGATGCCTCTCTCTTAAAGAAGGAATGCATTTTATGTATTATATACCTCATCTGCTTGTGTAAAACTGGCTGCTTCTTTTTCCTTTCTTCCATTACTTACACTAAGTAGTATGTGTTTAACTATTAATTTTAACACGTACTACCATTATACTAATCAAAAAACACCTTGATATATAAAAGGTGTATGTTACCTTAAGATTCATTTTAAATATTCAGCCTTAGCTCATTGAAGCACAAAACCAATCTTATTGAGCTATATGTAGCTATTTGCCATGTGTGAATGTTGAATACAGTAATGAGCAGTTTAAATAGAATTGTGTAGGAGCTTACAAGATTACCTGCATGCCAGAGGACATATGTCAGCATGCCGGAGCTTCCATTACATATTTCTTCTTGGGTATTGATTCTCATATTGAGTATGATCACAATGTAAACTTCTTTGAATAAAGCAGATGCTTCTTGCATATTGTTCAACATTATGATTCATACAGGTACTGCTTATTACAGCAGTAAGCTTGGCTGCACCATGGCTGATGGTTAGACCATTTGCCTATCACCAAAGTGGCCCGCGTTTGATCCCAGGCAACTGCATGTGATATTTGTAGTGGACAAGGCGACGCAGGGGCAGGTTTCCTCTGGGTTCTCCAGTTCTCCTGTCATCTCATTCCACCAGTGCTCCATCTTCATTCCATGTATCATTAGTGTCATCACTTGTGGTGTTGCATGTAGTAAAAGTGGGTGTTAAACACTACCCACCTCCCTATAATATGGTAACACGTGGTGTAAAGTCAGTAGGTTATGATCCTGCCATAATTTTTGTTACATTGTTGGAATTTTTATTTTAATAGTGGGTTGCTTGCGACTTCCAGTATGACCCTGGTACTTGCATTTCATTTCTGGCATTTATTTACCATTTAATAAATATTCCATATAAGAAAATGTTTTATTCAGAATTAAAAGGAAAAGCAATGCTTCCACCACATCCATAGATGCTGCAAACCTGGTTGTGTAGATTGAAATAGTAGAAAATTACAGACCACCCTCCATATACTGCTTTAGAATTTCTAGGTTATAGTCTGACCTTACCTTGCAAAACAAAGTACCATTAACCCGAGAGAGGTGGTTTGGAGTACTTTGTGACCCCAATCAGATTTATTTGCTAGTTATATGCAATGATTCTAGATACCTGCATTCTGTTTCTCCCCAACCTTTCGCTAAATTCTTTGGCCTTTGGTAGAGGTCATTAGTATTGGAGTATAAGCACCACATTCCTAGAAAATAGACTATTTGTGTTCTTTGAGCGAACAGAGGACAGGATTAGCCTATGCCACCCCTCTTGTTGCCTGCTGTGTGTCTAGTCTGTCATATTGTTTCTGTAGTTATATTTAGTCTGTTTACTGATCCGTCAAGTAGTTGTGGTTATAAGAGGTACATATTTTATGTTTTTATAAGACATACATGACTTTACATTGATGTGGTTTTTGTATGTAACTAAAAGGAATGGGCTGTGCTATGAGACTCGTTTTCTATCTACAAGGTCGTGGTAACAGATGGAATGCATATATCAATGTTTCTTTTTCTTTATATTCAGTATATTGGTGCATGTACTTAATTGAGTGAGAGAGGGGGCAATAGAAAGAGCCATTTTGGTTTTGTAATCAATTTACCAGTTCCCACCCATTATCCCAAATCAGCCTTGGCTTCCAAATATGAGTTTCCTGACTCCACAGTCCTGATGGGCCCAAATGACCTTGTTGGCAACGGGCCGTTAAACCCCATACACTCACTCACTCCACAGTCCTGAAGGCAAATTTTGGAAACCACTACCCTGAATTTGAATAGTGTTAAGTTTTCAGAATTTAAATTGCAAATTTTGTATTAAGACAGAGAAGACAACATTTGTAGATTAATATTAACTTATTTCTTCTTATTAGGAAGTTAGTAAAGAAATGAAAAAAATGAAATTGTGGAGTTAATTGAAAACCAATTAATTAGTTCAATTAATTGGTTGTTTCCAACCTCTGATAACGAATTGTGAATGTGATTACTGTGTTTGTGCGTGTGCAGCAAGGTCAAGTATTTGTAAAACAAACAAACCAGTTCCTGTGCTGCATTCATAGCAGTAGGATGTGTGTTGTCATTATGCCTAAGCAAATTGAACCACATTGGGAAGGCTACATTACTGCCCTTTCTTATGCATAGAACAGTTATTCTGCTATTATTGCAGCTTGCAAGAAGCAACATTTTATTTTGTCAAAATACGATATTAACTCAGTGTTGAATAAAAAGGGATTAACTTAAAAAAAGGAACAAAACAAACAAACTCATGAGATGATACTACACGCTCTTCAGAGAGGTGTTAAGGAAGGTCAAGGCCCCCATCTCTGGCAGTAATCCAGACACACAATGGAACATTGCAAACAAATTGGGAATGTCCCTCAAAACTGTTAACACTATTATAAGCAAAGGTTTAAATATGAAGAAACTTCACAAAGGTCGAGTTCAGAAGTTGCTGCCACATCACATCTTCGAGCTTTGCACTAATGGCAAGAAGCATCCATGAGAAGCACCCAGCAGGAGAAAAATGGAAATTTGTGGTCACATTACATGAGCCATATGTGTATCTTAGTGACTGCAACAAACCCTGTGCAATTTACTACCGACCAAGGGTAGAAACAATTTTCAAAATCGTATGCAGAATGAAGAGAAAGTTTCTCAAGGGATTTATTGTCATCGCTGGTTACCGTTACAATGGAAAACTGATCATTTGTAGAGTTGCTGAAAAGACCAAGATCAATTCCAAGTATTATCAGGATGAAGTTCTCACCCCAATTTTACCATAATGAAATCTCGGCTCTATGGGAAAGACCAAAACAATGTCTGGGTGCATCAAGGTAAGGTGTCCAGTCACACTTCTGTTTTGACTGTTACATTCTTATAAAGAATGGAGCACGAAACTGGAATACATGCTATTCGGTTCAGCAACATCCCAGTGTAATCTCCTGACGTCTCTCTGATCAATTTTTGTGCATTTGGATTCTTGAAAAGGGCATTGGAAAGAAGGTGCTCTCGAACAAGTGATGGTCTTTGGAAAGCCTGAAAAAGGAGTAGGAGCTTCTGGATATGACTGCACTATGCAAGAGCTTGCTCCAGTGGAAACTGAGGTGCAGGGTGATTGCTCGGATTAAGGGATAACAAATACAGCATGACTGGTGGTGGAGACATGGTTTTTTGTAAGGTAGGAACAAAGTCAAACTTGTTGTCAGAGATAGGAAATAACTCTTTGTATTCTGCATGAGCAGTTACAACTGAGTCACCTTATAACCTCTTAAGAGGTGAAAGGACCTGCCAAATTTTGCCTTACCCACCCCCATAATCAACAGAAAACCAGGGCAGAGCATGTGACACATTTTCTTGCAAAAGAGGAGAGAACTTATTGTGAAGTGTAACCAAGGAATATATGAGGAACAATCAACTAAAGTTTGATCATATGTTTGGAATAGTTGTATTTGGTAAATATTTTTAGTCTTCCCCACTTTTGGAGGCCATATAAGGAGTGTCATTTCAAAACGTATTAAATCCCCCTCGCAATTGAAATTTAGTTTGATACAACTTCCTACTCTACTAGGGTTGCTGAGGGCTAGGGAGTCTTTATTTTTCCAACCTCTCCATTTCTCTAATTTCTCTATAAAACCTTAACCCCTAACATGCTGACCTGTCATGGCATGTAATACGTCCTCTGATTGGTAATCAGAGGATATGGTCGGTGAATTTATTTTGATAATTCTCCCGGTCAGGTTGGTGAGACCTGTAAACCAACGACAGGTGTGGTCCTCCAGGCATTCTGGGGGTTGTGAGAGAGCGATGTGACCACCAAAACATAAAAATATGGTGCTCTCTAAAAAGCGGTTACTATTACTGCTATTGCTCTCTTCAATATCAAAATATTGGAGAGCAAGAGGATTAATGACTTCATTGTCAAAAATCCAGCATTAGCTAACAACAACATATAAAAGGTGAGCACAGCCTTCTCTGTATGAGAGCCAACAACAGACTGAATGTTATTGATGGACATGGTTGACATCATCAGTAAATGCCACTGCGTATCCTGTCTCACCCGCCAACTTAGTTGTTGGTTACTGTAGTTTCTTCAAGTGGTTTATTGGAGGAGTTTCTGACAGTGTAATTGAGAAGTAAAGAACAAGTGCATACCAGTGGCATATGCTGGGATTGTGACTTGGGCTGTCACTATGCCTACCATGGCCTCACCATGGCTGAGTGGTTAGACCTTTCACCTCTCACCAAAGCAGCCCAGGTTCAATCCCAAGGCAGCCACATGTGGGATTCATGATGGACAAAACGGTGCAGTGGCGGGTTTCCTCCAGGTTCTCCAGTTTCCTCCGTCATCTCATTCCACAAGTGCTCCATCTTCATTCCCATGTATCATCAGTGTCACCGCCTGCAGTGCCATATGTAGTAAAAGCAGGCATTAAACACTACAAAAAAAAACTAGGCCTACCAGATCCAGACAGGGGTTGTTAATTAAGTTTTAACTTCATGAACAGTGCAGTAAAATAAATTTGTCTTGGAACAAGCTAAACAACAATTATAAAAGTAAAATGAACAATTTTACCGTACCTGTTTATATATACATGCATTCCAGCCATCTTTCTTTATGGGTAAACTGCATTGCCACACTATCAGAAAACAATTTTTCATGCTGTCTTCTCAATGAAACAAGTATATCTTTTTCCATTGATAGAAGAGCCAAGTTGCTCAGACCAATTTGTCCTTGTGTTGCCTGTAAATAAAGATTTTATTTGTTTCAAAGCTGAAAAACTCGTTTCTGCACTTGCAGTAATGGAAGGAAATCTTAAAATAAGTTCACATAGTTTATAAACTTTATTGTACACAACATCAAGTCCATTTGATTTCGTATAATTTGCAATTGTTTGAATAGACTTGTTAGAAAATGTTTGAGGCGAGTATAACATTCTCAGTTCATTTTTGAAAGACAGTATATCAAAACACGAAACATATGGTTCTCTGAATTCACATAATAGATTTGTTGGAAAAATCTTATTGTAAGTTGCAAAATGTTTAGAATCCAATAATGTCAGAAATTTCAACTGTTTCTGTGATTCAAATCTTAATTTAGTTTGAGTATTTAATGTGTCCAGGATTTCACAGAAAATCCTTAAGCATGAAGAATGGATTTCATCTTCGCAACAATTTCTCTTTCTAGGCCTTCTTCATCCTCTTCATTAGCTATGCTCATAGTTTTTGACCATATTTCTTCAAAACCTATGTTTTTAACTGTTGATCTCTTATGCTTATCCAAAGTTGTGATTAAATATGCTAAAATTGCAAAAATTTCAGGGTGTTTTCTCAGTTGCAGACAAGCTTGGCCAGCAATAAAGTTTATTTAATTCGCATGAACCAGTCGGCCACCCATACTTATCATAATTGTTTACATTAATTCTTTTTTTTTTTTTTTCCTTTTCTTCACACTGAAAGTGTGGAAGAGCTGCTGTAGGCCTTTGCTGTTTTACTATCACTAACTTATCCTTGTATTTCAACTGCGACTATGGTTGTTTGATTAATTATTTTATTACAGATTGTTCATTCATTTTGGCGAATTAGTACTAGCAACTGTGTTGGTACACAGTACACTATGAACTAAAGAATACTAATACAGCTGTTGAGGATCATAACAATTGCACAATATTAAAAAAAGAGCATTCTTGCTATCTCCAAGCCAGTCGGTTTCACACAGCACATTTTGGAGACACTTGTGTGAGTATAGCAATGCAGCATTCGGAAGCCTTGGCATGCTTATTCCTGCATTCCCCCGTCTCACCCCTCCTTGTCCATATCATAGTGAAGGCTGCAGCAGCAAGCATCCGAAGCCCTATTGTCCCCTCTGTTTAATGGTAGAGAACGAAACATTCTATCCAACATGCTAATTCTTTATGGGGAAAACTGGCTAGTATTGCACTTATTATTATTACTTATTAATTTTTAGTTTACCCTAGATAGAGGCTTTGGTGATAGTTTTGATAGCCCACAATATATGCCACTGGTGCATACGTGTTAGGGCAGTGGCTTGATCGTTGGTAAAGTTTTAAAAACATTTAGTGTGATAAAGTGCAGAGAGATTTCAGTGAATGTGCATTGCATAGAAGATTTAATGGATTAGATTTCATTAGGTAAAACAGAACCATACATGAAAAAAGAATATTAAAAACTTCAGCATTGTTTAGGAGCGTTTGAAATTAAGCATTTGATCTTCTTCCACCTGAGACATGTTTTGAAAGTAAGGAATAAACTTATTTTTGGTTAGGCATCTCATTGATGCAAAATACCTGTGTGTCATTTATGTATGCCATTGCATAATAAGAGTACCGTAAAATAGTTGTGGTTACCATTCAACATTTATCTTAGAATTCTACAAGGTGTCTCTTGGAGTTCCTCATACCTGTCCAAAAAATCATCAGTGCAGTGGCTCATATTGTACTGATATCCTCCTTCATTTAGCAATCTGGTTCAAAAATAGCATGCCATTATGCAGACACGATGCTGCATTGTCAGCTTCATACTGCCCTCTACTACTGCATCGTACTAAAAATTTTGAAGACCTAAAATAAGAACAAATTAGAAACTCTGAAGACTGTTTTCATAACATGTGAACAGGTTCAAAGGACGCTCTCATGGTATAGTTAGGTAACTTCTGCAGATGATCACTAGGGAGCAGATCCAAGTGAAAAACACTCTAAAAGTGCACCTCATTCAGCTGCCAATACTGATAGAAATACTACAACTATACATTGTTAGATGGTGCAAATCTGAAGTGCATTTCGAGGTATCTGTAGACTTGCTTCAGCAAGTGATTTCATAAATTGGAAAGTGAAGGCACAAATAAAACTGAACACTGTGTAATTGCACTTCATTAGAGGGAGAATACTTCTGAAAGTTTACAACAGAAGCTGACAAACAAAATTGTTAGATAATAGTCATTAAATAGATTTTTTACTTTCTTTACTTACACATTCTTTACTGCTAAAAGAAGAAGATTCTGTTCCACCCAAAAATTTGCTTTCAAGACTTCATAGGAAGAGATGGCACTGGCTGAGTGGTTAGTCCAATTGCCGCTCACCAAAGTGACTTGGGTTTGATCCCAGGGGACCGCATGTGGGATTTGGGTGGATGAAGCAGCGTCTTTGCAGGTTTTCTCAAGGTTCTCTGGTTTTGCCTACCATTCATTCCACTAACTGCTCCATAATCAATTTTCCTTTCATCCATTGCACCTACATTTCATATCTTCCACTTCCACACACACACAAGATGGCGGCAGCATGTACAGTGTTTACGAGGAGGCTCTAAAAAGGGGTCAAAATAAAAAACAAAATGTGGAAATGTACAGAAAAGAAAGTGATACAGTGAAAACAGTGAACATTCTTGTGAGGGAAATGAAGATAGCTTTCGACTTTGTACAGAAGCCGAGAAAAGTACAAGGACCAACAAAGCAGCAGCGGTACCCAGACCACGTGAAGAGGAAATGGTTGCAACACTACACGTGGTGATTGATATCTTAAACAAGGACCTCAAAAAAGCTGCTGAAGAAATAAAGCTGTTGAAACAAGAAAAACAGGAACTTCAACTAAAGGTACACATATTAAGCGAAGAAAAATCATACTCCACGGTAACAAAAAGGACGCCAAACACAGAGCGTTTAGGTACAAAACGCAATCAACATCAACTTGCTTTGAATTACTAAGCAACCAAGAAGACGAAAACAGAGCAGAAGTTAAAAGTAGTACTAAGACGCAAAAACTGCTAAAATCAAGATACAAGATAATAAACAACCAGAGAAAAATTACACATCCATACAAAAAGAAAAGATTGCAATAATGTTGCACCAAATGCCAAGGGTGCTAAAGAAGATGCTGCAAAAGGGAACAACATGCTTGTGCTTGGTGAACCCATAAAAATCTGCTCAGTTATCCTCTAAAGTGAAAAAACCATTGCAAATGTGAAAATTTTACGGAAGATGCAGAAGTGATAGTGTTACACGTCGGAACAAATGACTTGAGAGGTGCAATGAGACCAGAGGATGTTATGGGTGATGTGTATAGCACTATAAGATCCATAAAAGAAAGGTTTCCTAAAGCATCATAGCTGTTAATAGTATAATTAAAAGACAAGATGTGTGTCAGGACTTTATCCAATGTGTAAATGAAAACATTAGATGGGCATGTGAATCCCTAAAAGTGTTATATGTAGATGTGGACAAATACCTAGACCCGTCTTGCTTAGGAAGGGATGGGTTGCATCTAAATCGTAAAGGTACATGGAGGTTAGGTCAAGTTATAAACAATGTTGTTGGTATCATAACCAGTAAAGTGTACATGGAAACTAACCTCAGCAGCAGTAGGTGACTTGGAAAACAAAACAAAAGCTATTTTTAGTAATACAAATACAAAAGCATCCATAGAGAAAGCACAAGGTGAGCAGACTGCTGATTGGCTGTTGCACTTAAACACCCAAGGTATACTATCAAAACTAGATGAACTTAACTTATTTATAGAGGATATAAACTTAAATCTAAAAGTAATTTGCTTTAATGAACATTGGCTAGAACATGAAGAAATAGCAGTTTTAAACAAATTGAAAGGTTTTTCCTTAGCAGACCATTACTCAAGGAGCAAATCAGCACGAGGTGGGTCTTGCATCCTAGTTCGTAACCACCTATTGCAACACACCAAAATCAGGGGTGACCTAGAAGCCTTAGGCGCAGACAAAACCTTTGAAATATCAGCAGTTGACATCAGTAGTCTGAATACCTTAGTAATCTCTAAGGTATTACAAAAGAATATAAAACAAAAGGTTATAATTGCCGTGGATTGCAATATCGATCTGTCCAAAACAAATGTGATTGCAGGGGAAAAATTAAGAACTAATACCAGGGATGAATATTAGGGTAACCACACAAACAATGTGTATGCCAGTGTTGTAGAGAGCCATGGTTTTTATTTCAAACATAGATATCCAACAAGGGTTACGAATTGTTCTAAAACATGTATTGACCACATAATAACAAAAAAACATATGAAGAGGGAGAATATATAGTGCAGGAAACGGGACTCACAGATCACAAAGCACTGCTCATAAAGCTACCAATCAAACACAAAACAATAAATAAAGCTAAAAAAGCAACCTCTAGGCATATCTATAGCATGGAAAATATTTCAGAATTTGGAGCAAATTGCGTAACATAAATTGGTCGTTCAGCCCGATAGATTCCGTAGATACCAATTACAACAACTTTCTGAGAGAATTACTAAACATCCACAACACATTTTTTCCAAAAATCCAACTTTCAAAATTGACTAAAAAATACTCATTAGATTGGTGCAGTAAAGGTATAAGACTATCTATTGCACGCAAAAGGTTGCTACATAAACAGTATAAAACAACAACAAATGTGGACTTTATCCAGTATTCCAGAACATACTGTAAGATTTATAAACGAGTAATTAGGAAAGCAAAACAACGGGCTATAGAAAATTTTATAAAAAATGCCAAAAATAAAAGCAAGGCAACATGGAAAGTAATTAAAGAGGAACTGGGACTAAGTAGCACCATCATGGACAAAATGGATGAAAAAGAAAATGTAACCGTGGAAGAATTAAATAATTATTTTGTCGATATAGGGAATCATATCCGCGAGCAACCTCCGTCTGTGCAAGATTCCAAATCAGTACTCATAAACAAAGCTGCAGGATGCTAACACCGTTGTTCAATTTCTCTACTGTCTCTCCAGAGTTAATAATAAAGGTAATAAACAAGTTAAAAGCGAAAACCTCAAAAGGCTGGGATGAATTACCTCCATTCCTTATTAAGGAAATAAAGCAGGAAATAAGTATGCCACTTAGCAAAATAATTAACCAGTCCTTACCCTTGAGTATTTTTCCAGACCAAATGAAGTATGCAGTAGTAAAACCTGTACATAAAAGAGGAAACATGGAACCAAAAAATGTTCAGCCAATCTTGATTCTCCCAACTTTTTCAATCATATTTGAAAAAATTGTTCATTTTCAACTCATTTCATACCTGGAGCATTATTCCAAATTAAATAATTCCCAGCATAGTTTTAGAGAAAAATGCTCAGCAATATCTGCTCTAATAAATCTAGTTAACTATGCTTCACAAATGTTAGATGAAAAACAACATACAGCCATTCTCATATGTGATAACTTAAAAGCTTTCAACTACTTAAGTCATGACATATTGTTAAACAAATTAGAATTTTACGGCATAAAGAATACAGCATTAGCCTGGTTTCAAAGCTATTTAAAAGACCGCAAACAGAGGGTAATACTCCGTAATTCAGTGAGAATAGCCCATTCGGATTGGAAAAGAATAAAAACAGGAGTTCAAGGGACTGTGTTGGGTGCTTTATTATATATATTGTACACAAATGATCTCCCAAAATGCGTAAATTGTAAAGCAGTCATGTATGCAGATGATACTTCTATTTTACTAAAAGGCATAAACAACGAAGACCTGCAACAAAATGCAAGAGAGACACTTAATCACTTAAAGAAATGGTTCGGCAGCAATGGTTTGAAACTAAACACTACAAAAACGTGCATTATGCACCTCAGTACTAGGGACAAACCCCATGAAAACAATCTACCAAAAACCAGACAGATACGGCAAAAATATTAGGAATCTATGTAAACAAACAGCTAAAATGGAAAGATCATATACATTACATAAACAAGAAATTAAACAGTGCCTGTTTCAGTATGCACTGCATAGCTCAGATTACCAATTTGAAAACTAGAAAAATTGTATATTTTATCTACTTTCACTCTATAATGACCTTTGGAATCATACTATGGGGCAACTCAGTGGGATGGGATGCCATTTTTAAATGCCAGAAAAGAATCATATGCCTAATGTCACAGGTTGGACCAAAAGATTTGTGTAGGAATCTATGTAAAAAGCTTAAAATACTAACATTACCAGCACAATATCTTTATGAGTTACTTAAATATATCCACTTAAATTATGATAAATTGTATGACTCACAATATCAGTACTGTCATGGAACCAGAACAAAAAGTAATCTGAAACCACCTATGCATAGGTTAACATTATACGAAAAGACTCCACTCTATGCAGGAATAAAGGCCTATAACAGACTGCCAACCCAACTGAAAACCATAAAGAACAAAGGATTATTTAATAAGAAATTAAATAACTTACTATTAGACAGGGCCTATTATTCAGTAGCCAAATATATGTGTGATAGTATATAACCTTAATTAACTTAATAATAGTACCTTAATTTTGTAAATAGGGATATGTAGATACATGTGGCTTCCACTGTTAGTATTGTATTTTCCAAATTACTAAAACCTAGTTATTATTTTTTTATGCCAACAAACTTACTGTTGGTGTTTTTAAACACACAAGCCGTGTGTGGGCAAAGTTTGAGAGGCAGAATTGGTAAGCGGAAGGTCTGTGGTTCAAATCCCAGTTGTGGCATTGAATTTTTAAGTTCCAGTTCTGCCTCTTTAAAACCTAGTTTATAATCTTATTGTAAATATGTGTAATGATTTTTGTTTTATCAATGTAGTTTTCACAATCTGACTAGTACAGAGCTCTTGTTCATTTTGTATGTAAGTGTTTGTGACAATAAAGCATCTTATCTTATCTTGCTCTTATACCATGTATCAGGCTAATCCCCTCTTCCTGGATGTTCTCTCAAATTCAGAATTCCTGTGCTCCTGAATAGGCATCTAACCCCTGGAGCCCTCTTGTAAGTCTTAGGGGGTGTAAATCCTCCATGCAAGGAGGATAAATTGGAAAGGAAGAAGAAGATTTCATTGGAAAGACATGTTTTGAGGCCTCCTGAACCTTAAAAAAAACATTTTTAGTAAAAGGTCTTTGTATGCGTCTTTCTGTCTGGTGTGTGCTTAAGCCAGAGCAGAATTTTGAAAAGATACCATATTTGGTATATAATTTCGGCATCTTCCAAGGAGGCAGCTTAAAGTTTTCAAGAAAATCCATGCCACTCCAAACTACCCTTTACATGGAACATTTTTCATTACTTTTTATTTTCTCAAGAATGTCTGTAACAATTTTGATTAAAATACCATGTATTTAAAATATTTTTATGAAACATAAAATGTATATCATATTTTTTTAAAAAAATAGCGTATGAAGTCCTCTTCATTCAGAAGAAACATTAAAGTGATATATAAGAAATTTAGATCTCTTTTGAAAATCATAATTTATTTAAAATTACTGTCTCTCGTGCTCTCTAGAAAGAGTATGGAATTTCAAAGCCAGCATATAGTGGCCCACTTTTGAACATGTAACTATTAATTCAGTTTCCTTTATATGGCCTGTACCTAAAACAAAATATGTAATGAAACTTTTTCTGCAAAGATTTATCTCAGTTAACATGAAGTAGGTCAAAAAATAAGCTTTCATATGAATAGTTTGTAGGTTATATAAAAATAAATGTTGTTGTTGTTTTCTAGTGCCTTGCATCTGGCAATGAAGCTATTAGCATTCGTGCTTTCCAATACTTTTGAACTGTAGTTTCTTCTGATCTTAATGCTTCACAGCTCTTCAAGTGGTCTTCGTTCATTTCTGCTGGATCGTTACACAGGACACATATTGGTGAAGCTGAGACACCTATTCTGTAGAGATGACTTGCTAAGTAGTCGTGATTTGTCAGTAGTCGGAAGGCTGCAACCGCTGTTTTCCTTGGTCTCTGGGGGATTATATCTGGGTTGGAAAGTAGTGTAATCCATTTTTTATCTTTGGCATTTGTTTCTATTTCTTGTAGGCATGAATGAGAAAATTTTTTAATGATCAAGCGTTTTATTGAGGAATATGAGAAATTGAATTTAGACTTTTGTTTTATTGTTGTGCCCTTCTTTGCAAGTGAGTCTGCAGCTTCATTCCCCATGACTCCACAGTGTGCTGGAATCCATTGGAGATGAACAGTCTTATTAACTTTTTGGGAGTTCTGTTAACATTTTGCAGCATTCTCTAATTTTTGTTGACTTCTTTGTAGTATTTGAACATATTCCCTGAATTGCAGCTTTAGAATCTGAAAGAATTACTGCCTTGTTAAATTTATTTAAGGGAAGATTTAATAATTGTCGGAGAGCAATGTATATAGCCTCTATTTCTCCATCATAATTTGTTGTGTCTCTGCCAACAGAATGATAAAAGGAAAAATGTGAACACGTAACTCCAGCTCCAGTAAGACTTTCCGTGGAGGATCCATCAGTATATATGTGCAGCCATTCTTCTGTGGGATATCTAGTATTGATTGTTTCCAGAGCTAGAAGTTTTTGTATTTCTTTTGGTGTGTTTGATTTACTGGTGCCCGTTAAGAAAACAGTTACATGAAAGCCACGTACATGAGTCCTAAAGATGAAAATAAATGTTAGTGGGTAGAAAAAGTTTTGTGAGTGTAATATCTCAGACTTTTATTTTTAATTATGAATTTCATTTATATGATCACCTTTACTTAGTCATATTGGCAATAGTTATTTGTTAAGACTTTAAAAACAAACATCCTTCATATCCAAGGTATCCATTATTTTTGTTTCAGGTTACTTGTGTTTGGCCTTCACATCTCCTGGTACTTGTTCAAAATTAATCATCTGGATGCTGTATGACTTCAAATGCAAATCAATATCAGCTTTACTAAACAACATTGACTGTGACGTTACAATATTTTTAGCTTTATCAATAAAATGAAACCATAACATTTCAACTATGCAGATGTTTGTTGTTGGAAATATAAATATGAGTTTTTATTCTTGTTTATTTGGCAATTTGCCTAAAGATAGAACAATCAAATGAGTAATATTTATTTAGTTAAAGAGTGTCGTAATTTTAAGGGTTAAACATTAAGAAGCTCTAACCCAGTGTAATAGGCCCATGTGAATAACTTAAAATATAACCGGGTAAAGCTAGCTTGGTCAAACAATATTGTTATTCCATATATGTGTTTGAGAGTGTTTATGTGAGAAAGAGAGAGAGAGAGAGAGTGTGTGTGTGTGTGTGTGTGTGTGTGTGTGTGTGTGTGTGTGTGTGTGTGTGTGTGTGTGTGTGTGCATGCATGCGTGCATGTGTGAACATTTCCCACGTGTAAAGAAGCCGAACCAATAGTTGTGATATTGAGTCAAATGTATAATAATCTTATTTTTTAAAGGAATCTAAGTTGTTATTAATTGTGATTTTGCGGTGGAAAACATGTTATCCAGCAATGTCTAAAATCATAAACATTTTAATTAATCTAAACTGAGTGTTTGTTTTTATATTTTAATTTGCAGATGGCATTTCGAAAAAAATAATTTACTATCTACATTTTCACAGCTTGTTGGTGCACAGGCTTGTCCCTTCTACCAAAAAGAAAAAAAGAAAAAGAAAAGGAATTACTTAAAGTGTTTGTTTTGGAGCATTTTTATAAAAAAACTCATTTTTGAAAGAAGAAACACAGATCCTCTATAATCTATCAATTGTATCACAGTTGACAATAAAGATGTTAGATATTGCTTATAAAAGAAAAGATTTTGGGCCAAAATACTGTGCTCTGATAAGAAAGTAAATCTATATTTGCTTTTAAGCAGACCTTTTCCAGGTATCCAAATTATTAGTTTCTAAAATTGAGCATTAAACATAAATATAGATGAAAAAACTGGCAGAGCTATTAAATTAGATGTTATTCAACACAGCAATTTCAAAGGGAAAAAATCTTTCTATCGTACTATATCCTGGAATTTTTATAATTTTTGTTTTAGAGCTCCATGTTGGTATGGAAAAGGTAAAATATTTTTCTGTACTTAAGTGTATGAAAACTAATGATCATAAATATGGCATTTTTGTTTGCATATTGTGTTGATGCATTGCAAGGGGGAAAATTAGAATGTATCTGTTATTCTGAATTTAATTATAAAAAAAAATAAATTTTGTTAAAGCTGCTAACAATTTAAAAGATGTATTAAAAGGAGCACAGCAATACCTCAGTGGTTTCATCCACAGCTGTAGTTTGATTCCTAGGTCCTATCTTGGCTTTCACCTCTAACAAGCTTACATCAAGTATCCTCTAGATCCAATATAATCCAGAGTCTTCAGAAAAAGCTGTAAGTCCACTTGTTCCTTTACTTTCGTCATTATCCTACCAACTGAGGTGTTGGGTGACACCTTCTGAGTGTCTCCAGACAATAAATTGGTTAGACATCTCTTAATGGAACAAGGTTCCGCAACAGATCAAAAGACCATACAGAAAGCTTTGGAAGCAACAATATGAATTTCAAAAATTCACTCTTAATATAAGTTAAAAGATAATAAATTATATTTAAATTACAGTTAACATTGTGTATGTTGGATATCATGACAGTGATGTGCACTAACAGTTTCGTTAATTATTAGTCAATTTTTGACACTGCATCACTCACTTCTTAACAAGGAAAAAATGTTTCAGGAGCTATTGCTCCCATCCTCATTTCCTGGTTGACTGCCTGGGTAGTTCATCGTGGTGGTTGGACGACCCTCTGCATAAGTATGTTGCTTGACAGGATTTTAGAATTGAAAACACATTTTCTGTTTTTCCAAATGTAAAAGCTTTCCCAAACTATGAGTTCTATTTTTCCTGAAATGTTTATTAGTATTATACGATTTGTGTTTATGGTGTGTTGGTCTTCTAAGTGCCAAGCTACTGCTGTTTGTCTTTCTGTTTTTGTTTTATGTTCTTGATAGGTACATTTGTTTTTGTCTGTTTCAGTTTCCCGATGTAGATTTTCTCACAGTCATTACAGCTAATCTGATATATTCCTGGTTTGTTTCTCCTGTGGGATACCATCTTTAATTTACAATTTAATATGTTTTTGATGGAGTAACTGGTTTTTGGGGCCACATGCTATGCTGCTTGAAGATTGTTTGAATGCTGTTGGGTGGTGTGTGAATTTCTTGTAGATAGTTTCTTTTTCTTTTTCATTAGGGATGAGTGTGTTGATTTCTTGTAGATAGTTTCTTTTTCTTTCTCATTAGGGATGAGTGTGTTGATTTCCTTTACTCTTTTTCTGTTCTTGGCTCTGTTTAACTTCTTATGCAATGTTTCCTTGCAGAATCCATTTTATGTAGCTGTGTCTATTATGTTGTTTAGTACACAGTCATATTCTTTGTTCATAGCGACATTTGCTAATATGTGTACAAGACTGTTGAATACTGCATGTGGTGGGAAATGGGATTGAAACTGTTTTGTTTTAGTAGCCATTGATGTGTGTGGGTTTCCTATAGATGCCGAGTGTTAGAAGATTTTCTTTCTTGATTTTAAGGTTGAGGAAATGTAGCATTATTTTCCCATTGTGAAATTTATAGTTTTCTTGAAGGTTTAGTATTTTTAAAGCATCTTCCAAGTGTTTGTCTGGGACTATTAAGAAATACTGTGAGCAAGGAAGTACCAAAGTTTGAATATCCAGACCTTGTGACTCTTGTTTCTAAAGTACTCATAAAATAGGTTTGCTGCTAGTGGTGATAGTAGGCTGCCCAAAGCTAAACCTGAATTCTATTCATAATACTTTCCATTGAAAGTGATAAAGTTCTGTTCTATGCACAGTTTAATTAATGCAATAAGTAAAACATAAAGGCCACAAGGAAGTAGGCCCACCATCTATACAGTATACACATATCAGATAGATGTGTTTTGTGCAAAGATCCAGACCTAATCATGGACAAACAACACCTAGTTTGTCCAGCTTTAAAGCCAAGTGCACAACTAACTAAAGATCTTGTTAGCTTGTACTGGGAAGCTAGAGAGAGGATGGCGTGAACATCAATTCTCACCATTGGAAAATGAATATTCTGGGATTTCCTGTGTAGTTTTCCCTGTTTGCAGACAGTTTCTGATGTGTGTTAGGTTTTTTTTTTTTTTCGGTATGCATGGAAATAGATTGGTGACATCAAACAAGACTAATGTATCTGTTATCTGTTTCTACATCCAAAATGTCCAAGAGTTACAAATTGTCTTATTATATCATGTTAAGTTCACTGTACTTATATCAATTGATAAATATGTTGTAAGATAACTGTTGAAATCACATAATGTAAGACATAAAGTTCTAAGTTCAAAATTTAGGGAGTACATTGAATAAATTAGTAAAAAGAATTGATTCTCACAAGGGAGTTAGTGCAAGTTGCAATTGTAATTACCAACAATTTGTGGTTTGCATGTATGAGTTTTACACGTACATTACACATATGTGCCCAGTATTTGCCATTGACAGTTAAATTACGCTGCGGCCAGGTCGGTGAGACCCGTAAACCAACGACAGGTGTGGTCCTCCAGACATTCTGGGGGTTGTGAGAGAGCGATGTGACCGCCAAAACATAAAAATATGGTGCTCTCTAAAAAACAGTTAGTATTACTGCTATTGCTCTCTTCAGTATCATCAGTGAAAAATATTGGAGAGCAAGAGGATTAATGACTTCATTGTCAGAAACCCAGATTAGCTAACAACAACAACATCCTTCATTTTATGTATTAGGTCCAGAGAATTTTTTATGCTTAATGTTTCAAATTTTGGAAAGGCAGAAAAATCTATGAGCCATTTTGCTAATTTGTAAGTGAGGGCATTTGCATTACCAGTACACCATAAAGAGAGATCTGATAATATTAAAAAACATTTTGGGAAAAAAGAACTCAGTTTGAAAAAAAACAGAAAACATTTGGAATAGCAGAAAATGTGATTTCAATTTTGAAATCCTGCCAAGCAATATAGTTACGCAGAGGTTTATCCAAACACCATCAGGAATGAGCCCAACTACCGTACTGAATGACCCAAGCAGTTGACGAAGAACCAAGTATGGGAGCAAATAACTCTTGAAAGATGTTTTCCTTATTGAAAACATAAGTGATGTAGTGTCAAATCAACTCAATAATTAACTGCATAGTAAATTATACTTAAATATTCTCCTAAGGTAAAGTCAATTAGTCCATCGCGTTGGAGAAATAAGCCATATAAGGGAACATTTTTCTTTAATCTTACCATGCATGTAAAAGTGTTGAATTTGTCCAGATAATTACATACAGGAAATGTTATAAAAGAGGAATTTCTTTTTAACCCACCTGGGTTAATTCTACCAGTCTATTCTATTTACAAGTCCAGCCATAAGGCATTTAGATTTGCTTAAACTTTTACACCTTTGCAGAGACATGTTTTCCATTACATTTCTGCATTTCAAATGTACAGTTAATTTTATGTTTTACAAACGTTTGTACAAAGGCATTCAAGTAAAAGTAAAGTCATAGTGATGTTTCTTATTTTTTTCTTTCTTTCCCTCCTTTCTTCCTTAGTTTTCTTCCCTCTTTTGATCAAGCTTCAAAGTTCTTTAAGAAGAAGGCCGAGTGTACATAGAACCATTATAGTGCACTTTTATTTCATACTTCAGGGATCACATTGTATTTAATGATTAGAGACATAAAAATGAAGCTAAACTTGAAATGGAATGCAAACTTCCCATTCCATTTGCAAAAAATGAATTTGGACCATTCTATTAATTTAATAATTGAAAGTTGTGCATTTTGTTGCATGTTTCAGTTAGCCTAAATCAAGATTAATTAAAAATACCTAAATTTGTATTATGAGTGCTAAGAAACATTGCTACATCAAACAGGTAACAAGAACATATATTGAGCATAAAAATCCCTTGGTAAAGAAAAATAAATAGCAAAATCATAATGAATTGAGGATGCCGTGGAAGAAAATATGTTGTGTTTTATTTTGCTCCTCATTTAATTCATTCTATGTAACTCCTGGAAGCAAAGTTTTGTTTGATTAGTGTGTTTAAACTCAACTTTTTGTTGTGTTCTTTGTATAAATAATTAAATTTCTTGAGTTACTTGGAAAATGAATTCACCAGAACAATCTGCCCCCACCAAGAAGCTAAAACTACTATTCACTATTTGCTTCCAATAATATTTCTCACAACCAAAACAATCCATCACCTATTAATATAACCAATTTGCAGACATAAATAAACTTTTAATGGAACTAAAAAGATTGAATGTTGGACGTTACAAATATATGACCGTGAGTGAAAATAAACTCAAGCTAAATTTTGGAATAATAGAAGGTTACAGAAAGACAGTTGGGGAAATTAGGAGAATGATGAGGAATAGGGAGGAATGGAGAAAGTGGATTGACAGGGCCACCCCTATGCTGCAAAAGGCAGAAGGGAAAGAGGAAGAAGGAGGAGGAGGAGGCTACAGAACTATTACCAACTATCTGGAAAATAATCAAGCTGAATTGTACACATTTCAATTACAAACTGAGAGGAACTTTAGGGTAGTAATCAGTGGGCTGTACCCCTCATGTGATAACAATATGACAATAGATAAACTAAAAGAATTAGGCCATCAGCCTGTACAAATGGTTCTAGTACACCATCCAGTTGCTAAGATGCCAATACCACTTTTTTATCTTGACTTGAAATCTGATTCAAACAACGCAAAGATATATTAACTAAATCGTCTTTACGATGCAGTTAAAGTACAACCATCAAAACCTAAATGCTTTGTAAATATTTTTCTGCATAACTTTATCATTAAGCAGTTGCATATTCCTTCTGTATGAGTCGTATATCAATGCAGCAATATTAATATTACTATACATAGCTAAACTTAATACACTTTTTGTATGCGAAAAAGAGGACTCATGCTTTTTAACTCAGTCGTGCATGTGTTATATGGCTTTCATTCCTCGCTTCACTTAAGAACCGTCTTCCCCAAAGAGTAGACACAGAAAACAATACAAGGTGTTACTATAGGGTATAGACAAAGGGAGACACCTTGTGCACCACGACCAACTCAGATGTATTGTGACTACCAACCCCCAGAAGGCAGGAATGAAGAGCCACAGAGATACATGGAAGTCCCTAACAAGCACTGAGATCTCTTCTTCTCGGAGCCAGACTCCGCTGAGCAGCCACCACATACTGCAGGTCCGGCATTGAACAGGCACCCCCACCCTCCTACAGAGAACAGTGGCTGCCCAAATGCTACCTAGTGCCAAGAACAGCAGTTACCACGTGCGAGTATCCACACTATCTGTCCGGCACCATCAACACCACTCGCTTGAAAGCACACCTGAAAGATGATAAGGAACTAGAATGAAGGGAAATTATGGAAAGGAAACCGTGGTATGAGATGATGCGCCCCAGCATTCACCTAAGTGACATGGGGAAACCACAGAAAAACCTTTGTCAAGAGTGTGTGGCCACGGGCATCAAGCCTACGACCTCCTGAATGCCGGCCACAGACTTTACCGCCTGAGCCATCCTGCTCAGTAAGGTGTTACTAACTTCACAGACACATAACCAATCATGCATTTCAGAAATTGAACCTTCTATAGAATGTTCTAGCTTTTGTTGTAACCATATAAGTTATATTAATGTTTGGCAGAGTCTACTCATTCGTTTCACCTAAGACTTTTCTTCAGTACTGCCTTAAGAAAATGCTCTTGCCAACCAAGATTGTACAATATTCAGTTTGCTAGTTGATCGCTAACCTTCTAATACAGAATCTTAAAAGTACACAAGAATAGTATAACACAATACACAAGCTTATTTTATTATACTGAGTCTGACAGGTAACAAAGTACTAAAACACAATCTCCTACGAGCTTGAAGTAATAAAACAGGCCAATAAAGAATAGCGTCAACGATTTGAACTACTGCCAAGTTACTAAATCACCAATGTCCAACGTTTGCAAAATAGGGGAGATTGGATTTACCTCCTGCTTTATGCAGACTGTGCCACTCTTTTAACACTCAGACATGTTTTACGTTGCAGTGGCGGGTTGGTTATATGTATGTTTACTTTGATTTACGAAAGCACTTTCAAATCATATGCACTACACATCTGTCCACTAGTGACTTCTGTGATACTGCTTATGTTTAAGAAGTCTTATCAAGATAGAAGATACACCAAGAAGATAGAAGATACACCAAGTGATCGTCACATAACCTATTGTGTTACAGACTTTCACTGTAGTTAAATTTGGAGAAAATGTTCACAAATACTCACTCTTATACACACTATTCTTGCATACGCTTATTTGTCTATCTACTACATTTTAATTGACATAAGCATTTTCAGAAATTATCTTATTGCTAATTTTCTTGTAGGTGCAAGGGGTATATGGGAATAGAGTAGGCTTAAGTGACAGTGAAATGTTTTACAAGCTGGTTGCTATGCAATGTCTTTGAAATTCCATTCTCTTTGCAAGGCCAAGAGATAAAAAAACCAGTAACATTTCTATTTGAGAAAAGTATGAGTATTGGCAACTTCAAACAAATAATAAAGGATATCTAAGAAATTGTTAACTCAAAAGAAAAAATAAGTATTTAATATAAAGTATGTTTTAATAAGATCCACATTTCTACTTTCTCTGCTATGTATAGCAAGTAGAAGTATTGTATTCAACCCAAAAATTTGATGCCGAGATTTCAACACGAATATATACTTTCAGACTCCCCCAAATCCACAAAAAAGCTATTTTTACTTTCTCTACTATGTATAGTAACTAGAGGAAGTATTGTAAGCCACCCAAAAATTTTATATCAAGATTTCACCAGAAAGATATGTCGTGAGGCCCCCTGAATCCAGAATAAAGCATTTTTAGAAAAAGGTGTGTGTGTGTTAAATAAGGAAAAATTGAAGCTATTAACAGTGAAGCAACAAGATTCTAAAGTAAGAACAAATTAGAAACTAAAAACTTCACTTATCTTAGTATGATTTGCTGACCCTGGGTTTCAAGCTGTGTCCAGCTCATTCTCAAAGCCATATAAACAAACTCGTTGCCAAGCTACAATCTTTTATTTTTTCTGAAAAACAATTACTCTTATTCAATTTTTATTTACCAATCTCTGAAAACAAAAATTTATAAATACAATCTATAGATGGTAATTCGAAGTTCATGACACGGTTCCTGTTTTTTAAAATAAAATTTTTTTCCCAAACCATTAAATCTATAGGATTACTTAATTGTTTTAATAATTTAACTTCTGGGTTAATTTCATGATTAAATGACCAAAAATGATCTGCCACAGCTGATTTATCAGTTTGTTTATATGTAATATTTCTAAAATGTTCTTTTATTCTGGTTTCTAGATGACGTTTAGTTTTACCAATATAAACTTTATCACAGTCTAAACAGCTAAATTGATAAATGCCGGATTTTTTATAATTTGGTATTTTACCTTTTTTTGAAAAATTAAGTAAATTTTGTATATTAAATTTATTTTGAGAAACAAAATTTATTCCATATTCTTTAAAAATCCTTGTAAATTTTTTATTAGCCCATGGATGGTAAGTAAACTTTTTAAAAATACAATTATCTTTTATTTTTTTAAGGGTTGAAACTTCTTTGACAGCTTTTTGATATTTAAATTCCCCTATCCTTTTATGTATAAAATCTGTATTAAAACCATTAATTACTGCAGTGTTAATAATATGTTTATATTCTATGTCAAATTCATCTTTATTAAGGGGTATATTTATTAATCTATAAATTAAACTATTAAAAACAGCAAATTTATGTGCAAAAGGATTAAAACTTTTATATTTTATGTAATTATCAGTGTGAGTATATTTTCTGTAAATACCAAATTTCAATTTATTGTTATGTCTTTTAATTTTTAAGTCCAGAAATGAAAGGGATCCATTATTCTCAGTTTCCAAAGTGAATTGTATAGCTTTATCTTGTAAATTTAAAAGTTTTAAAGCATCATTTATCTGTTTTTTAGGGACAACAGCAAAAATGTCATCCACATATCTATACCATATTTTAAAAATTAGAGGGAATGATTTTGTAATTTGAGTTTAAAAAAAACTCATGAAAAGATTAGCAAGAAATGGCGAAAGTGGACTACCCATTGCCAAGCCAGAAGTTTGTTGAAAAAAATTACCATTAAAACTAAAGAAATTTTGATCTAAACAAAGATTTGTAAGTTTTACGAAATCATCTATTAAGTCATTGTCTAATTCTAAAGAATTTAACCATTTTTTTAAAAAAATCAAAAGCTTTTTTCTAGGAATGCTAGGAAATAAAGCAATTACATCAAAAGAAACGAGTTTATCATAATCAGATAATATTAGGTTATTAATCTTTTTTACTAGTTCAAAAGAATTTTTAATACTTAAACTCTCAAATGTTTCAAAAGTACTAAATTTTTTAGTTAACCATTTAGCTAAATTATATGTAGGTGAATTTATAGAATTTATAATGGGTCTCATTTTATTTCCTGGTTTATGTATTTTTGGAAGTGCATACAACCTGGGTAAAACAGGATTATTGACTTTTAAAATACTTTTTTCTTTTTTAGGTATCATTTTCATTTCGTTGAGAGTTTTATTAAAAGTTAAAATACATGATTTTAAAGGATCATTATCAATTTTTAAATAATCTTTACTTTCAAGCAAAAGTTCTACTCTATTAATATAATCAGATTGATCTAAAATTATAATTTTGTTGCCTTTGTCGGCTTTAGTATAAATTACATCCTTTTCTTTCAATGATTTAATAATCTGATTATTATAATTACTTTTAGGATGATTTTTATTTATATCTTTCAAAATTTTAGTGCATTTCATTTTAATCAAAGATTTATTAATGTTATTTAAATCTTGACTGGCAATTTCAATATCTGCAACAAAATCATCTGTGTTTTTTGAAAAACTTACACAAGTTTTCATACCTTTGTTTAGAAAATTTATTTCTTTCTCGTTAAAGTTACAAGTTGATAAATTAATTACATTATTTGTTTGATTATTTGGTTCATTTATATTCAATTTCTGTTGTTTTTGGCATAATCTATTTAACTTGTTTTTTAACCTATTAGTTTTTCTTTTCATGCTAAAATTTAGATACTCAAATAATTTTGATTCAAAATTAACCCAAATTAAGTTTCCTAAAATACGTGTTAATTTTAAATGTAAGTCATATAACCTAAGTTCAATATTATTTAATTTTTTAAAATGCAAATTTCTTTCAACCTCAATAACTTTATTTTCTGCTGCCTTTTGATGAATACTATAATTATCTAGTTTAACATTTCTTCTAACAAAAACAGGGGTTACTTTTCTTTTTAAACAAATATTCAAAAACCTAATGTCTGCAAGAATGTGTCTTTTTTTCTCTTGTAATTTTAAATATGATTTAATTTGATATTTAGTTCCATATAATTTTAAATTAAAAAAATAACTATTAAATTCTAAATTATTATCCATCCTATAGATTTAATGGTTTGGGAAAAAATTTTTATTTTAAAAAACAGGAACCGTGTCATGAACTTCGAATTACCATCTATAGATTGTATTTATAAATGTTTGTTTTCAGAGATTGGTAAATAAAAATTGAATAAGAGTAATTGTTTTTCAGAAAAAATAAAAGATTGTAGCTTGGCAACGAGTTTGTTTATATGACTTTGAGAATGAGCTGGACACAGCTTGAAACCCAGGGTCAGCAAATCATACTAAGATAAGTGAAGTTTTTAGTTTCTAATTTGTTCTTAATTTAGAAGTGTGTGTGTGTGTTGACAACATAACTCAACAATGAAAGCTTGGTTAAAAACCAAAGATGGTAGTTTATTATCTTTCAAAGATGTGACACGAAGATTTTGAAGAAAATTCCTTCACGTTAAACTAACCCTTACATGGAAAATTTTTCGAAAATTTTGATTTTCTTGAAAATGGCTCTAAGGATTTTGATTAAAATGCTATATGTTTGAGATATTTTTATGGCAAATGAAATGCATATTTTGAATTTTTTGGCTATAGCCTATGTAGTTCTGTTTACCCTGGATGACTTTTGCATAACTGGTAAACCATACGAGATAGACAAAATTTTATATGTACTATACAAAATAGACTAGATCTTGCTAAAACACACACTTTATGTCCAAATACATTTTTGTGTAGAGTGAATCATTTCAGAGATATTCCTTGTCATTTGTGTGGGTTTTGGAATACTTAAACTTTCGCCAAATGGAAGTTTGTCATTCACTTTTTATATCTTAGTCATGCAAAGAGAACAGAATCTCAAAGCTTTAAAACATTTGACTATCTCTCAAAAACTACTGTATTCCCATATTTCCCTTGCACCTACAAGGAAATAAGCAATAAGATAATTTCAGCAAATGTTTATCTCAACTAACACAAAGAAGATATAGGAGTGAGAGTTTGTAAGACGGTTAGTACAAGAGCAGAGAAAGTCATGCGAGTGCACCACATCACAATTCTTTCCTGCTACTGCATACCTTTTACTCCATAGGTGAGTATATAATAAACTGTACATAGCATATGTGTAAATGTATTATCCTATAGTGTTCTTGACATATCTAACATCATTGTAATGGTCATAAGTATAAAATAAATCTGAAATTCTTCCCTACTGTTTCCACCTAACCCCTAGTCTACAGTCAGGTACCTAACCTTTACAAGCTCCCGTCCATTGGGTAGCAGCCAGCAGATACCACATAATGCAGGTGCTATACAAGACTCCAGAATTTTCCTTTGCGATTCTACATCCCATGCCATTACTGGTGGAGGTTTTTAGTGCAGTAGTGTCCTAGGGACGAAGCCCACACTCCCCACTGTGCACTCCATCACAACGGCAGTCCATAAATGAATTTTTCCTCCTCTCGAAAAAAAATGAGATAGAGAGACAAAAATGTTCTTTGTTGACAGGATGGAACAGTTTAGTGTTGGACTAAACCTTATAAATGATGAGTAATTGCAATAAGCATTTCAGTTATGACTCCCAAGGGTTGTGTCGTCATAGTCTGCATGCTTTTTTTTCAATTTTTAGTAGTATGTATACCTATTTAATGCCCATTTTTACACCATACAGTACCACAGAGGATACATGAAATGAAGTGATAATTGGAAAAGGAAATTTAGGATCAAAAGGTACTTCCCCGACATTTGCCAATTAAAAGGAATGAGGAAAACCTGGAAAAAGAAAACCCTTAATCAGGTCCTAGCTGGATTTCAAGTGCAAATCTCCCACCCATGAGTTCGTGCTTTAACCACCTACATGAGTCGGTTTGTCTTTTAAGGACTATGATTCGTCCTTATGACAATTGATTGAAGTATGAGCAATTTATTGTTGACAATGTTAAAAGCATAAAACTATATTGTATAAAGAAAAACTAAATATAAAAACACTTTACTCTCGGCAGTGTACTTTTAAAATGTACAAACACCTGAAGTTTCTGATCGCAAGTACACAGATGTGAGCTTAGCTAGAAATATTCAGCTGATTTTCCCATAGATTGCAAAGAAATTATTAAGGAAATAATAACAGGACTAATTACCTAATTCTAAAAGTGATTATGGTTGGATTTGATCAAAGTTATCTATTTTGAAATGTTTGTTTATTAACGAATAATGCAGATCATTTTTTATTTCATTAAAGTTCGAAGGAGGTGAGTATTACTGAAGCATTGTGAACATTCTATCGTACTACATTATGCTAAATACGCAATGTTTACAGTAGTCTAGATAGTAGAGGTTTTGTACATTAGCATAGTGGATTATTTTAATTGTTCCATTTATATGCTGCCTTTAACATCTAGGTCAAATCAGCAGCTTTTTACCATTGTAACAGGAATTATGTTCACTCGCTTTACAGTGGTTTTGACATTCAAGTTTCTGTTACTTTTGATTAACTATTACATCAAATTCACATGCGCGCGCACACACGCACGCACGCACACACACGCGCACACACGCACGCACACACACCACTCTCTCATTGATATTTCCAGACTCTTGGGGGGCGGAGAATAATCCTAGCTAAAGAAAATGTCCACCCTTAGTCCGGAATCGAAACTGGGACCTCTGAATTTAAAGGCTAGCATCACTAGCATGCTAACCACAGAGACAGTCCATTTTTTTTCATGGTATGTTTTCATTTGTTTTGTTTTGTTTGTATATTTTTTTCCTAGCCTTTGTTCAGGTTGCCATAGTAAGCTACCATCAGTTAATGTTAGACTGGTTTCAAAATTCATCCAGTATCTATTTGCCAAAACTCTTTAAAATGGGAAAACCTGAAACACACAAAAAATCAAGTGTTAAAAGCAGGAATACCACAAACAAGCAAGTTCTGTTAAAGGCATTACAGAAAAATCTTACAAACTACCCAACTGCAAACACTGAATACCAGTGGCTAAATATGGCCGAAGGAGAAATGAGAAAGCTAGTAAGAGCTTTAAAAGCTTCAGGCGCTCTGAAATTTGTGGGTGCTGCTTGTCATTGGAGATGGAGATGTTCCTATAGAACAAGATGGAGCTGTTCAAGAAGGAGGAGGAGAAAGAGATATTCCCATAGAAGAAGACCAAGTCGATCCAGGAGGAGAAGTTGTTCTAGAAGACATCAATAAGGTCTAAATGTCGTAGGTGAATCAAAGAGAAGGATATAGCGGGATCTTCATGTTCCAAATCAAAACCATGCGATGCATCAGCTAAATCATGTGAACTTAATGTTTGTGAATGATCACTGAGAAAATACTATAATGATTTTCTCACTTCAATAAATATATTTGGCTACACTATTTTACCTATGTCAATTTGTAAAGGTGAAGAAAGCTTTGAGATATAATGTTACAAATACTTGATTATTGAAGAAGTAGATAAAATTGTATACTTAAAGTTACCAACAACCTATCGAGTCTGGCCTGATGTTTTGCAGGTGTCACTTGCTCCCTCTCACTGTTGATGAACAGTTGCAGGACAAACAAAAACCACCATCCAACCGATTTAGGCCCTTATGCTGCAAAGCATAGCCGATAGATTGAGAGCTCTAGACCACAAAGCATGGCTGTAGGATCTATAAAGCTAAATCCCAATGATCCTGGACAGGAAAATTGGTTTCAAATAATAGCTAATATGTAAAAAAGTATGGTGAAAATGAGGAGTATGAGTATAAGAACAAAAACTTATTGGAAAAGGTCACACATTGGTTTAAAACATTACCAGTCTATCAGACTATCTCTGCCACCTCCTCACCTATCATGTTTCACCTCCCTCATCCCCTCTTACAGGCCTATCTGCAGGACAGAACCTTTTCCGTTGGTTACAAGGATGTAACTTCCTCCTCCCATCCCATACGTGCTGAGGTATCCCTAGGCAGTGTACTGTGCCCCACACTGTTCCTTCTCTATATTAACACTCTTTCCACATTGCCACGGTGCTCCCTCTATCTATTTGCAGATGATACCACCGTAATATCGATGTCTTCAAAATATTATATATATTAGCCAGACGCATCCAGCACTGTGCTGACCTGCTGACCACCTGGTTTAACTGCTGGCAGTTACGCATTGAGCTGCAGAAGAGCCACACTATAACGTTTGGCTATTTGTAAGAATAGTTAGTACAAGTGTAGAGAAAGTCATGTGAGTACAGCACATCAGATTTTTACTTTCTCTACTGGTAAGTAGAGGAACTATTGTATTCCACCCAAAAATTCAATGTCGAGATTTCACCGGAAATATATGTTTTGAGACCCACTGAATCCAAAAAAAGCACTTTTAGAAAAAGGTCTGTGTGTGTCAGTCTGTGGACAGCATAACTCAAAATTGAAAAGTCGGTTAAAAACCAAAGTTGGTATTTAAGTTTAATGTCTTTCAAAGATGTGACAAGAAGATTTTGAAGAAAATAGCCCCACCCTAAACTACCCTTTACATGGAAAAGTTATCGAAAATTTTGATTTTCTTGAAAATGGCTCTAATGATTTTGATTAAAATGCCATATGTTTAAGATGTTTGTATGACAAATGAAATGTATATTTTGAGTTTTCTTGCTATAACCTATGTAGTCTTGTTTACTCTGGATGACTTTTGAATAACTCGTAAACCGTAAGAGATAGACAAAATGTTACTGTACAAAAAATGTATATCTCGCTAAAACACACAATTTATGTCCAAATAAATTTTGTTGTAAGGTGAACCATTTCGGAGATATTCCTTGTTATTTGTAACAGTTTCGAAGAAAAAAAACTTTCGTGAAATGGAACATCCTTGTTCATTTTTTAACTTCTCTACTGGTAAATAGAAGGAAGTATTGTATTCCACTCAAAAATTTGGTGTCGAGATTTCACCGGAAATATATGTTTTGAGACCCCCTGAATCCAAATAAAAAGCATTTTTAGCAAAAAGTCCGTGTGTGTGGGTGTGTGGGTGTGTGGGGGTGTGGGTGTGGGGTGGGTGTGTGCGGTGTGTGTGTGCGGTGTGCGTGCGTGCGTGTGTGTGTCAGTCAGTCTGTGGACAGCATAACTCAAAAACGAAAAGTCGGTTAAAAAGCAAAGTTGGTATTTAAGTTTAATGTCTTTCAAGGATACGACACGAAGATTTTGAATAAAATAGCCCCACGTTAAACTACCCTTTACATGGAAAATTTTTCGAAAATTTTGATTTTCTTGAAAATGGCTCTAACGATTTTGATTATGTCATCATTTTGTACGGGCTATATGTTTTCTAGGAAACCAGACACTTGCTTTTGGTCACAGTGAGAATGGAGGATTTTCAAACAAAGGCAAGTATATTGAATGTTTAAATGAATTACCAATATGTGGCACGTTTCCGAAAGAATTCTTGGAGAAGTCGACTGTTTTTCACTGATTTCAGAATGACTTGATTTCAAGTGTGATTGCCGTCATGAGGCATGGAATTAAGAAGGAAATTTCTGATGTTTTCTTTGTTTCATTGATTAGATTAATAGTAAAGAGTAACTCTCTACCGTTCGTACATAAATGTTAAAGAGAAGCTTGTTTGCTTTGCAGGTGTAAATTCTGTCAGAATAGCAGATTCTCCCATGATTCACGGTCTCAGTATTATTGAACATTTCCTTGAGACAATTGTAGAGAATGAAAACTCCAGGACACTTCTGTTTAGGTTGGGTCATATTTTAACGAATTTTACAATATTTGTTGGGTTACATATGAGCCATTTCACGTCAAATCGCACATAATATGGCAAAAACTGACCTTGATCTCTCAGATTTTCTTGAGTTTTTAATTTTTTTGGTGCTTTGGAACAAAACATATTTGACCCGTGTTTCTTCGTTTTATAAAAAAAAAATATTTTGGCAGATATTAATATATCATATATTAATTCGATCAATACCTCCGATTGTAATAATTTTTTTTTAATTAACGCCCTTCAACATTGTGTCATTTCGGACGAATGAATGAAATGAAATGGGTGAAATGATGCTCAAATGAGCCCGAGATCCATGGAGCTTTAAGTTACCCGACATTCGTCTTCTCAGGGTAGGGAAAACCTCGGAAAAAACCCTTACCCGGATAACTTACCCTAGAAACTCGCGACCTCCTGAATGTGGGGCAGACACGCTAACCATCACGCTACCGAGGCGGGCGATTGTAATGAAGCAAATTACTTGATCTTTGGCTCAAATTAAAGAAAAATCGCAGTATTTCGCGAAGTATTTATTAGAAAATTTTATCAATTATTATTAATATTATATTTTATACGATTAAAGTTTTAAAGTTAGATAATAACATAAACTCGACCATTTAAAAATCTGGGGAGGAAAAAAAATACAATGAAGTTTATTCAATATTTTCAGAAAAAATCAGAATGGAGTCTCTAATAGTTCAGTTGTAATTAACTTACTTTCAAATCAGTGCAGCGGACTCGCGTGGCAGCGGTGACGGCTACCGTAACCTCACACAATTGTCACCTTCCATTAGGCAACTGCCCACTGCTTGAGGTTCCAGGGATGTTACAACAGTACAATAAGGAGAACACTGCTGGCTGACACTATTATATGTCCACTATTAGCATCTTCAAACTGTTTTTAAAATGTGCAATTTAAACTAATGTTTCCATACAACACACAAGTTTACCTCCTTCTTCGAAAGAAAATTGTTTCATGAGAGCTTAAGTTTTTGACAAAGGAATGAAGGAGTGAACGTTTAAAGCACAGCTGGACCCATCGTTCTTGGCCCCTGACCTTGACTGAAAGCCCTTTTGGTGAATCCATAGCTTTTGCCTCTCTCATCAACTCATATTGTATAATTCTGCGAATGAAACCAAGCACATGGGTGCATGGATTGCAGTTGAAGACATAGATCTTTGCGATAAAGAGTGAATATAGCGAATTTGTGAGACACTGATCATAGCGTAAATCAATTATACCACCTGTACGTTCTAAATTGGGGACCAAAACATTACACAGAGTAGAGAAATTATTTCAAATGTATGGACGTACATGAAGGAAGAAGCTAAAGGCAAAGAACCGCTTATATCAGAAGATTTTTTCAAAAAATTTAAAAGTTCAATAGCACGTATCAGATGCCACAGGAGTATCAGAAAGAAGGTACATTCTGGAGACATTTTTCTACATGGACTGTACTGCCTTAGTAAGAAGAAGTTATCTGAGTAGCATAGCTGACGCACCAATTTGCATGCTGTCTGCAGTCACCTGACTTGTTACTCGCTTTCAAGGGGCCAAGAATGGCAAATCCAGCTGTACAAATAGATCTCTACTTCATGTCGTCCGTGAGCGCTTGCAGGCCTCCAGAGAAAAAAATGTAGCAAATGCACTAATGCAAGCTCCATAGTTTTCAACATCTTATTGTATAGATAAAATAATACGTGGAATACGTGTGTATTTTTTTCCTTTTTTTTTTTTTTTTTTTTTTTTTTTTTTTTTTTTTAAGATTTTTAACATATCGATTTAAATTCCATTTTTGGTTTTACAAAATATACCATAAAAAAGAGTCCAAAATTTGTGTGTAGTAATGATTGGTTGCAAGTTGTTAAAAGTGTTGTATTTAACCTTTCCAGTGCGCCAAGCCCCAACTCTCAACTCTATATGGCTTTAGAGTAACAAGTGATTTTATATTGCGGTGCGCACAGAAATTGCTTGGTTTCTAATAGCCACAACTAAGGTAGTAATTTAAAAATACGGGTCTCCTTGTGTGATGCCTATTATTCATAAAAAATTTTTTGAAGCTCCTACGAAAAAGTCGTGTTTTACGGGTGTGCGATTTGACGTGAATTGACCCTTATCCGAGTCTAATAATTAAGAGTACACCACTGTTAACAGATATATCGTGTTACATGGTCAGAGCCCATGATCTAAAAACAAAGCTGTCTGACATTGATCCTTGAATTTCTGAATACTTTCTTCGGGATAAAAGCCTGCATTTGAAATAGAAGTAAGGAAGATTGTACAAAAGGCAGAAATCCTGATTAAACATCAAAACCCAATTACTTTTGCCACAGGTGTAGGGAGTTTCTGCAGAAACGTTGCTTAAAATTAATGAAAATGTATGATTTTAATGATACGCTCCACCCAATTCTGTCACCCAAAAGGCCATTTCAAACCGAGAGCGGGAGACTTTACCCACTCGTATGTCTTTTGTAATGCTGTTGCCAAGAATTGCAGTACAGACATTGACCTCATCCAAAATATTGATGACGAATGGCCTAAGTTGCTGTCGGAACAATACTATGTTAATTATTATTTGTATTTATATGTGTTAATTTCTCTGTAACTAAGAGAGCGATTATTTTTTATTATTGGATTTGAGGGGAAAAGAAGAGAAGTTAACACGTATAACTACAGAGAATAATTAACACATTGTTGTTCCTACATCGCAAATGAACGACTTTCCAATGGGTATTAAATCTTGTCTGGAAAGGAATGAATTTTGGTCTCAATTGATATAACTTTAGACATCCCGGTAGTAAAATGTGCAATCATTTGTCTAAATTTGCAATAAGAAAAAATATTTTGTTGTTTAACGACGCTGTCAATTGCCAGGATCACATCAGCGTCGCCGGTGTGCCGGAATTTTGTCCCGCAGGAGTTCTTTTACATGTCAATAAATCTACTGACATGGAGCTGTCGTTTTTAAGCACACATGAAAACCATCGGTCTGGGCCGGATTTGAACCTGCGACCTTGCGATTAGTAGGCCAGCGTCTAACCAACTGAGCCACCCAGACCGACTCTAAATTTGCACTTGAAGCCTATGAATTGCCACACTCTAATGTGGAATGTGAACGCGTTTTTAGCAAAATCAACCTCATAAAAGCGAAAAACAGAAATCGTCTGGACCTTGGGTGTGCTTTCGCCAGTCAACGTGAAGTAAGTGTTAGGTGTTCTTACGAGAACATTGTTCCGACCGACGACATGCGAAAGAGCATGTCAAAATGCTTATTATTAGAGTCCAGATTTTTATGTAATATCAAGGTGCGAAATATGTGCATATTTATGTAACAAAAAAACATCAAAATATGTAATGAAATATCTAATATCAACAAAATATGTAAAATTATGTAATAATCTAAATGCTAAGATTACAACCTCAAGTCTAAATGCAGGCTGCCAGTTACCTAGAATTTTGTAACTTGATCGGTCTATAAGTACATAAATTAATTACAATGGGTTAAAATTTACTAAATATAGAATTAATTATTGGGAATAATGCAGAATTTACCTAAAATTTATTTTCAAGTAGGTAATCACGAAATAAAAAATGTGTTTTGGATTATGTTTATTAAACTTACTCATTTCAAATAATTATTTTACTTAAATTTTATACGGTAAAGCAATGTTGAAATACTGAACCAATTTATCAATGAGTGACACAATCAATTCAAAATAATTAACTTTTATAATGTGGATGCATTTTCAGTTTTTTATCTCTTGACATATAATGAACCAGGCATTTTTATTTTGAGTCTTTTGCTTCTTTCAACGTAATGAATAACCATATACTTTTCAATATTTTCAGGAGTCTTTGTTTGTCTCCTATCGGATAAAATGCTCTTATAAGCAGAGAAGGTTCTCCCCACGTCACACGAACAGGAGCATATTTTAGCATAGGAATCTGACTTGCAGAGAAATGTTTTGGTAAATCGACACTGTCACCATTTAGCACTTAGGACACGGACACAAGCGCAGAGTATACTGGATTCCTGTTTAGCACAGGGTATTTTTATAGCACTGAATTCTGTGCGGTGCTTTCTCGAAGACCCTTCTTGTTGCTGATATCAACTTATTTGCACAGGGAAAATTACTTCTTACTACTTCAGCAATACGTTGCAACGCATGGGCCAAGCAGGCACATTCGGGTAGAAAATCTTAAGGGCAATAGCAGCTTTAATCATGTTGTACGCTGCGGCATCTGAATATATAATTAAACCTTTTCCTCACACACATCCCCTCTGGCCACAGAATCTTCATCCCATCATTTACAAATCTTGCAATTGTAGAATTATTTGTTTGTTCTAGCACCTTGCAACAGATTAGAAATGGATTTGCTGGACTTTCGGAATCCAGTTTTCCTACTACTAAATTTGTTATTAACCGACCCATGTCATCTGTAGCTTCATCGACGATAAACCAAACACAGGAGTCTCAATTGCATTCCGCATATAAGCAAGTACTTCTCCATAACACACATGAAGATACTTTTTCCTCAGAGTAGATTTATCAGGAATAACTTTCTTGCAATATTTTTCTAGAAAGGAACAAAATTGAGGAAATTGAAGTTTATGTTACGGAATATTAGCTGCACGGGTCTTTAAAAAAATCATTTCCGGACGGCTCCTGTTGCATTTGTGTCAACAGAACTTTCTTTCGGCAAAACTGTTGGTGAGAAGAGCACTTTTGATATATTGTTCCAATTGAGATTTCATGGAACAGCCAATTGCTTTACCGCATGCTTAACAGACTATTACTCTTCCATCGGTTGTAAAGGCGCTATCTAATTTCACCCATGAATTTAACTTGCAGGATAGCTAGGACGCAACTGTAGCCATTTTACTAAGACTTGCAGGAAACTAACTGCAGTATTATCGCCTCGCTATATTGATGGTTGTCCAGCGGCTCACTTTGTTTCCTCGCAGCTATTATATTGCAAGATGCCGACTACTGCGACAATAGTAACAATCAATTTCTCCAGTCCTTGAAAATGCCCAAAGCGCTGCGAGAAACATGACACTGGAGGTCAACATTGTCAAGCGGCACCTGCTTTGGTATAAACGGACAACAATCAGAACGAAGCGAGGCGCTTATTATAGCATTCTTAATTTAACTTGCATCCTATTTCGCAGATTCACCTACTACATTCTTACCTTAAACACAGATCCTATGTGGTCTCAGTGGCGGGGAATAAATCCACACGCAGGCCAATCCGAGGCGGAGTCCCCGAAGGTTCTGTTCTATCCCCCACGCTCTTCAGCGTCTACATGGCCGACCTACCTACAGAGTAGCACGTCAATATAGCCCAGTATGCTGACGACGTGTTGCTCTACAGAATAAACAGACACCCTAACAGAACCTACCTCCTAATACAGCGACACCTCCGCCTTATCTAAGAATGGCGTTGGCGATTGTCCATTAACCTGGAGAAAAGCCGCGCCATACTTTTTACTAAGCGCCGATTCCCCGCCAATCTCCCCACATTCACCTATCTGCGAAGAAGGATTGAATGGGTAAACTCCATCTCCTACCTGGGAGTGAAGCTAGATAAGGGCCTTACTTTTCGGGAACACATCAACGACCTGTCAGCGCGGGCCGGCGGGGCAACTGCCTCACTGTATCCCATGCTGCGGTCGGGGATGCCAATTCCCCTGAAGCTACGCCTTTTTCGGGCTGTCATAATCCCACTCCTCCTATACGCCTGCGAAATCTGGGGCATGGCCGCAGATTCCCATCTCCTGCGTCTGCAGCGTATACAGAATAGAGGACTTCGGATAATCTATTCTGTATGCCGCAGATTCCCTTCGAGACTACTGCACGAAGCCTCGTCTCTTCCGTACGTGGAGGACGAAATTAGGCGCCGGACAACAAAATTATACGACCAAATTCCTCAACACAGGAGTGCCCTGGTTAGGTCTCTTGGGGACTATAACCCCACTGAACGCACGCGTGTGGGACACCGGGTTCCCCGCATGGCTTGCGGGCATCCCCGGTAACGAAGGAGACACCCCTTCAACAGCGAAAGCTGAACACCACGACAGTCCTCCAAGATAAGCTTGGATTCAAAATTCAAACTTTTACGAACCTCCATATTTGGATCTCTACACCAGCAGTGCCCAACGGAAGTTGCACACTGAATAAGCAGCCGCTGAGGAGCATAATCTTGCTACCTCCTTACAACCCACTACCTCAATTCTCACCCGCCACCCTGCAAAACCCCACATCCCGTCATAAAGTGGTTAAGCCCTTAAAAGGGCAGGTACACGCATGACATACCTCGGGCTGTTCTCAGCCTGCCAGATAGTGTCGTCGTCGCAGATTGATTTTTGTTGCTTTCACCAAAACTTGTGAAAACAGTAGTTTATAATGTGACTACAATATTTTTTAAAAAGTGATACAATTGTAACGAAACCCAGAAAATGTGTACGTTTTATGTAACATCGTCAAAATATGTAGTAATGTGCAAAATATGTAAAAAAAAATGTAAAATAAAAATTTGTAAGGGAGTCCCAAATGACGTACTTCGCCAACATTTTTAGTTCTCATTGAAATATTATGCAGGATTTAAAATATGTAATTACATAAAAACCCGGGCTCTACTTATAATATAGTATCAAAGTTATTGGTTCATACCTGCATAATTCCTCATCCTCTAGTGACGCAGTAAGTATGGTCCAAACAGATGTAACAGATAAACTGAACGACAGTTTGGCTGCAATAGAATTTCCAAAAAAAGAAAAGAAAACTTGCAAAAACGCTATCCTAGAGAGAAGTTGCAGAAAATACCACAGGCAATGAAGCCGAAAATATTTCATGCTACAGACTCTGCTTCATATGAAACTTCATAATTGTGAAATGATACAAAAATGAACAGATTCTTTCCATCAAACGGATGACAAAAATCTTAAAATACAAATACTGATGATTTTTGACAGCTGATCGTACAATAAAATAAAACATTTTGGTGTCTCAACTCACATGATACGAATATCCAAACAGGTGGCCAAGGAAAGGGAAATTTTAGCAACCCCGTACCCCAAGTCCGGAAAACGTTTAGACCTTACAAATGGTTTCTGAATTTTATTCAGCGTTTAGTAATTAAAATATATTTTAAAAATACTACCCCCTAAAAGGGGCCTATTTTATATTTTGAGTGAACCTAAAACAATGGCATGCAAAACTGCAATTCTTTTTTTACTTTAGACTGCTGCAACCACGAAAATTCTAAACTTCAAATAGTATTCGATATAATGACTTTTATATAATAAAGTATGCGAATATACCGTAAAAATAATATTAATAAAGCGCAAAATAAACGTGTCACACCAAAAAGAAAACATACGGATTATTTAATCTCATCTATTGATAAGATTTAAAAAATGGAGAAAATAGTATGTCAAGTTTCAAAAATGTTCAATTTGACGTGAAATGACCCATTTCAGTGTTTATGCTAAGAGTGTGACCTTGGCGGAAGTACAACGCATGACTCGCAATCAGCTGCACGCGGTGTGTATACCTTCTAGCCGTGGATGCAGCGTTACTCAGTCTGCACGGCTTGCTAAGTTATTTAATTTCTCTGCATGTATTTAGAATTCCATTCTGAACTTTTTCTAGGATTACATGGCATCATCAAGCTACGTTTTAAAAATTTTCCCGGAAATATTTACTGTAGAGTAAGTATTGTTAATGATGTTTATAATGTTAATGGCCTTGTAAAAATAGGAAATATCAAACTAATTGTTTTTGTTTAACGTATAAATAAAGCGCACATTCCAATGTTCAAAATGAGCTACAGTTCATATTTATCTGAAAAATAATACCATGTTTATGTAGAACGGTGTGCGAGAAATATCCGAAAATATAATGCTTTATATTTACCAAAATAATTGATTTACAGACAAACAAAAAATAGGGGTATCATTTTTTCATTCACAGAACACATACATTTAATGTTAATGAAATCGGAGACATGAAGGTAAAATTTTGTGCGATTTGACATGGAATGACTCATCTGTGGTGTTGGTTAACACCCAGCAGCCACCAAAGATTAAACAATCAATAGTTATGTATGTTTCATCATTTAATGTAATGTATCAATGTCCTAATTGTGCTAAATATGTTGTTAGCTAATGCTGGATTTCTGACAATGAAGTCATTAATCCTCTTGCTCTCCAATATTTTTCACTGATGGATAGGGCACTAGAAGTGGCCGGGCATATTTGAAGGTGGTCTCGATCCATTTCCTCTTGCAGATCACATAGAGGACAGAGTGGTGAAGAATATATCCCAATTCTGTTTAAATGTTTTGCCAGACAATCATGTCCTGTAATCAACTTGAAGGCTGCAACTGCTGTTTTTCGAGGATACTCAGGAATCACTGTTTGAATGTTTGGTAGTTCCCATCTTTAATTCTTTGATTTTTCATAGTAATATTTTGCAATAATTTTTTTGGATTCAGAGTTGACTAATCTTTTAGCTGCATAAAATGGTAAATTAACTATAGATTTTTGTATACCGCTGGTACCCTTTTTTGCAAGAAAATCAGCTTTCTCATTACCACTCAGTCCACAGTGAGCCGGTGTCCAATGGAAGACTAAGTGTTTTTGAAGTGCTGTTAGATGGCTAAGCATCTTCCAACATTCTATAATAGTTTGGTTTTTTGGTGACAACTTGGAAGTAATTGCTATAATTGCTGCCCTGGAATGTGAGAGAATAACTGCTTGCTGAAAATGTGAAATTCTGTACAAAAGATTTTGTAGGGCCATTTGAATTGCTTCAATTTCTCCATCAAAGTTAGTAGTTCCATAACTTAAAGATTTGTAATAGGAAAAGAGGTGACATGTGACTCCAGCCCCTGCTCCATCTTGGTTTGATATAAATGATCCATCAGTATAAATATGGAGCCATTCGTGTTCTGGAAATCTAGTATAGATTGTCTCTAATTCCAATAATTTTAGAACACTAGTTGGAGTATCACTTTTTTTAACTTCTTCTGTCAGGTGTAAATAATATGTGATGTCTACTGTATGTGTTGGATTGACTTTAGATATGAAGTTTTCCTTTGAATTAGGAAGGTGTACATCCTTCTTGATGTCTTGAATTTTGGAAAGAAAGCTCTCCTGAGTCTTTAGTGTATGTGTAAAATTTCTCTTGTGCCATGCATTGAATGGGAGTCTGATCAACTTTTCGTGTTGAATAAGAGCTGCTTTTTCTATTTCATATTCAATGGGGTATTGGTTGGTTAGTATTTCCATAGCTGCTATTGGTGTGGTTTTGATAGCACCTGTAATTAATCTCAGACTTTGGTTTTGAAAGCTTTGAATTTTTTTTGTGTTTGCTGTTACAAGAACTTCGCTGCAGTAAGTAAATAATGGTTATATATATATTGTATGTTGTGTTAAGCGTTGTTCTGGAACATCCCCACTTCGTTCCTGTTAGACGTTTTAACAGTGAAAGGCGCCTCTCTGCTCTTTGTATTACATTTTCTATTTATTTGGTCCATGTAAGTTTGGTATCAAATGTAACTCCTAAATACTTTGCTTCCTTTGTTTCTGGTAATTGTTGACCCTCAAAATTTAGTTTTATTTTAAGTGGTTTTTTTCTTAGTGAAAAGATTTGGTAGTTTGATTTTGTTGTATTAACAGTCATTAAATTTTCTTTGGTCCACCTCTGTAAGTTGGTTAAGGATTGTTGCATGGTTTTTTTCCAGTTCTGTACTTTTGCTTTTTGGTTTTGAAGTCCACATTACCAAGTCATCAGCAAATAGTGCACACTTCACGCCTGATTCTTGTATTTGTTGTGGTAAATCATTAATAAATATATTAAAAAGTGTAGTGCTGAGCACTGCACCTTGTGGCAAGCCACGGTGTATTTGTTTATATTTAGATATATTTCTTCCATATCTGGTTGCAATAAAGCGTTGTGTTAGGAAATGACATAGCCATGAAAACATTGGACCTTGTATCCCTATTTTTTTTACTTTCTTTAGTAGTTTTGTTCTGCATATAGAATCATATGCACTTTGAAAATCAATAAAAACTGATAAATTATCTTCTTTTCTATTGAAGGAGTCTGATTTCTTGACTGAGAAGTAAGACTTGTTCATTTGTAGAGTGGAACTCTCTAAATCCAGCTTGATATGAGGATACTAAATTTTGTGATTCCAGGAACCAATTTAACCTGTTTGACACCATTCATTCCATCACTTTTGCTATTATGCTGGTAAGAGCTATTGGTCTATAATTTTTTATTTCTGATGCTGTTTTGTCTTTCTTCAAGAGTGGGACAATTATTGCTTTTCGCCATTCAGCAGGTACAGTGGTTTTCCAGGATAGATTGTAGAGTTTCAGTAGTTGTTTTGCTGTTTTTCCAAGGTTTTTTATGAACTCTGGATGTATGTGATCTGGTCCAGGAGACTTTTTGTTTTTTAGATAATTAATTGCAATGTTCAATTCTTGCATATTAAAATTTTGAAAAAAGATATTGCACAGAGTGTTAGGATTACATTCTCTTTCTTGTTTCGAATCTTTCTTAAATTCTTTACGTTCCCTTTTATTATTTCTTGTTACTTTGTGTGCATTAGCATAATATTTATTGAATGTTTCGGCTATGACTGCATCATTTACTAACAAATTGTGCTAAATATATGAGCTTTAAAAAAAGACATTTTAGAGTAGTACTCTCTTTGAAATGCATATTTCATCTAAAATATTTGAATGTATATATTGAAATATTTAGATAGGTATCTAAGATATTTAAATTCGCATTTCGTCTAAGATATTTCACTTTAATGTAAGACTTTAAGATAAAATATTGCTGGTACATGCGACGTTGGTAACATTGTAATAGATATGATGGATTGTATTCACACGAGTTTCTCAATCCACTATCACTTATGTTATATACCTTCTGCAAACTACTTTTATATAAAAGATTATTAGTTTCTGTACATCATACTTATTGTAAGTAGAGAAAGCACTGCATTGCACCAAAAATTCGATACCTAGATTTCACGGAAAGTACACGTTTTGAGAGCCTGAATAAACAAAATATCCATTTCTTGGAAAAATATGTGTATGCGTGTGCGCGTGTCGGTTCAATATCTTCCAAGGATGGGACACAAAGATTTTTACAAAATCCCCAACCCCAAATTACCCTTTACAGGGATATCTTGATTTTATCAACATTGTCTCTTAACTATTTTCATTGAAATAGCATATCTTTAAGATATTTTCATTACTAATGAAATGTATGCATTTAATCTTTTGGAAATAGCCTTTGAACTCCTCTTCAAACTGACTTTTCCATAACTAGAAAATTGTACGAGATAGACGAGCTCTTACTACCCAAAAAGTACACCTCGTTGAAGCTCACAATTTATGTCAAAAATATTTGCTTTTTATTTAAGGAGTTAACCACTTTCGAGATTTCCTTATTATTGATTTGAATATTCAAAATACTTATAATTTTCTGAAATAAGAAGTCAAGCGTTTTTATTCTTGGTCATGTGAAGAGAGAGAAATTTCTATCACATAGCGACCTTCCCTCACAAAATGATTCGCTCGCTAGCTGGCGAGAGGGAAGATCGTACACGTGTGCAGTTAAGCGTTTATACCTCAGTGTACGTATTGAGTCGTGAAACTTCTTTCTTTGTGTTTCGACTTTTGATGGTAACAGAAGTGCAGTTATAGATTAACGTCTAATACTCCATACGACCGACATATATAATGGAAAACCTACCAACGACTTTAGTTATAAGCTTTGTTGAACGAGATATAATTTGACCGACTGCGTTTGAAATTCATGAGTGGATTTTCGATACACTGAAATTAGATGAAGGTGATGTCACGGGTTTACAGGTAAATGGAATTTCTATGGGGTGAGTCGGCGAGATCTCCGATTGGAAAAACGAAAAAAGACTGTAGCAGCGCATAAGGAGGGGTCACCTACAAGAAAGACTAAAAAGACTCGTAAACCTGTGCAACAGTGATTGTGAATAAATGCTTCCTTCAGTGTTCCTCCTTATGGCGGTGATTCTTCAGACGTACAATCTTTGATCTCAAAAATCCGACTTGGCGTTGCCATTACACCGGCCTACTTATTTAAGATCCGCCAAAGGTCCTCCCCAATCTGTGATTGTTTTGCCTACGGCTATATCAACCCCATCTGTTTTAATTGCCCCTTCCATACATTTTCTGTTACGCAACTTACCAGCACTCTAGCCCAACGTTATGGCAAAGGTCCATGGAACATATCCTCTCTGGTTTATAGTGCTGATACTCATTTGTCCAGGCTACTACTTCATCATCTCGTTAATTGTGAAATGAAACTGTGGTCTGTGCTCTGATCTTCCTTTCGTATTTCATCGTTTCTTTTATTTGTATAATAATGCGTCGATAACCTCATAAACAACAACATCATCGTCATAGCAACAATATTTCGGCAACTCTAAACCAAATTGTATGTGTATTTGTATAAAAATTTTCAGTTCATTTTATCTTATTTTTATATACGAAAAGATTATGGAGACGTTTGCAACTACTCTACAAATATGTTCAGATTTACACGATGGTGATTATATTGTGCTACAAGGCCGGCCGTGCATAATACATTACATTAATAAGTCTAGTACGTCCAAACGTGGACTGCCTAAAATAGAAATTTATGGGAAAGATATGTTTCGTGAGCGCATGCACAAAGCAAAGTTCGATGCACGTGCAATTGTTAAAATTCCAGTCGTGCATCACGAAGAGTACAAAGTGATAGACATTAAGCTTGATAACCGCATGGTACTATTAAATGTAGATCAAGAACTGCGGGAGGATGTTACTCTACCTCGAGGTTACGACTATATATGGAAAAGATTCGCTGAAGGTCGCGACGTGTTTTGTCGTATAACATCAGTAGGCAATGAAGAAACTATCACCAAAGTGACTACAAAATTAGTGATAATAGAATGTCCTCCTGGCGTGTTTAGAAGAGTATCCAGTTTGGGCTACAATATGTACCTTGATAATTCCGAACGTATATTGAAATCAAATTTTACAGTCAAAAAGTAAATCGGATCTAATAGATCATCAAAACATCACTTGAACCTCCATAAGACAGTCTATTTCTGGTGATAACAAGACATGCCAAATATTTCACCATAAAAATCAGAGGAAAGTTGGTGACTATATTAGTGGATAGATTGAAACCTGCTTACCTTTGCTTTTAAGTAAAATAATGAGAAAGCTTCATCTAGACAATTTAGACCTCTACAATACATCACAGTTCTCCAAGGATATTAGTCACTTTAAAGAAAAAGAAAATCTTGTTGCCAATGCACTTTCTAGAATAGAAGAAATATCAATTAATGATTATGAAAAAATAGTCAAACAAGTAGAAGATGAGGAAAAGCAAGAACTCAAAAATAGAAATACATCTTCAAAATTCAAGCAGTATGTGCTACCTTCAGGTGCTGTGTTTTGGTGTGACACATCTAAATTAGAGAGACTTCACAGAACACTAAAAGCAGCCATTTCAAAACATGTACAGCCCGTTTCTGTTCGGAAGTTGGTCATACTGCATATACAGCTTTCTCTAGTTACCTTGCTTGTAAGTGTTTGGTGGTTGGTGACGCTGAGTTTGTTACTCGGGCTCATTGGCATAGCTGGCGTAGGTGTTCTGTGGCTGGCATAGCTGTTTTATGTTCTGTGGTTGGCACCTTCCACCTCTCTCATAAGTGTTTTGTGGTTGGCACGCTGTCATCCTCTGAGAAGGGAAGCGCCGAAGCGAGATGGTGAGTTATTAAAGTTTGAGAAGTAATCTGAGAAATCATCCACGTTTTCTGTAATCATCGTTCGTTTTAAATATTTTCAAGACTAGTTGTAAACATCAACATTATAAAAATTAAGTTATGGTAATATAGGAGTTCACTAAAGGATATCAAACTAGTTAACCTTAAATTGTGTATCGTTTAAATTCATTATACAGAGCATTTACGCAAGACATTTCTGCTTTTCAGTCCACTCACAAGAAGAAAACGAGGAAATTGAGAGGACATGTCAGCCACGGGCATGGCCGTATAGGTAAGAAACTTGCACCACATGGAGGTTTATTGTAGTGTTGTAAGCGGCCAGTGCATGTAGGAAACTGTCAACATGTAAGGCATATTTTAGCTTGCAAGGAAAATTGTCGGTCACTTAGGGTGTCTTTCCAAACAGATTACCATGAGAAGTGGCTTACTCCGTATGCATATAAGGTGCTTCCCAGCTACATACGTCTATACTGCTCAAAATTAAACTTTACCTTTACAAGCCATTTAACAAACTGTAAAATCCAGAAATCGTGTCTTGTGATTCCGTTGCATGCAACTACAACACATATATCCATACATATAACACCAGAGGGAATGAAAATTACCATAGAATGCACTTAAATAAGGCTTCAACCAAAAAGGATCCGATTGTAATGGGAATGGTAGTATATAATGCCCTACCAAGAACTATAAAAGAGCACTCAAGAAAAAACTCCTTTGCTAAAGAGTTAAAGAATTATCTAATTGAAAAGTGCCCATACAGGTTAGAAGAGATGTTAAATTAATGTGTACTATTAATGTATTTTTGCATATTCAATATTCCATGTTTGTGTTCCATAAGTCTAATTATGTGCCATGATGTACTTTTTATTCATGTATTAGCATTTGACAATGCTCCATGCTTGTATTACAAGTTTTATGAGCAATAAATTTGAATTTGAAAAAAAAAAAAAAAAAGATTGTTGCGTGTGCATCTCCATCTGCTATATTTTAGTATATTTAAAATATGTGTATACAAAGCAAAATATGAAATATACAAGAGGTACAAGCTTCAGTGTAGTTTTGGAAATAGAGGTTAATCTGGTGATTCTTTAGGTTGCGTGGCACAAAATTTTACTATATATAAAATCTAAGCCCAAAGGCACTTGCTGTGCATGCATTGCAGTCAGTAGCAGACACTTTTCATTGCTGCTTCAGGCACACTAGTTTTTTTTGCTAACACAACACAAATGCACTAGTCAACACTATTCTATATAAACTAATCTAATGCTTTTTGACCTGAGAATTTTATTGAATGGGGTAACCTTTTGATGTTGATCAGTTTGTGAACAAGCTCGACTAATCTGTTTCTCACATCTTGCCGCCGCAGGTACTTTGGCTAAATATATGTCCACTTGATTTTGCCTAATACTGCCCCTGGATAGAGATGCTGGAGAAATTGCCAGTGCTACTTGATATTGTTGGTGTGGGCATTTGTTATTGGGTCCACGAAATGCTGGCTATGGTTCACCGTTAGGTGCACTGTAAAACCCCCAGTCACTGTATCCTCCCCAACACTCAGCGTGGATGGTGCTGGTGTATTCCATGTGCCCAATTAAAGAAAACAGTGGCACCATCTCTTCTTTAGGGGCACACAGTCATCTGCACCTCATTGGTGACCAGGTCGATCATCCTTAGGATCCAGTTACCTTCCACAATGTGGCCGCGATTGTATTTTCTTCCAATCTTATACTTGTCGGTTTGGACTAAGTGGCCGGCACTGCCTGTTTTACTCCTGTTGAGGTACTTGTCGTCCATTGAGGAGATACACACCTCATGACAGTAACTTAACAGTCAGACATTGTTGGATGATTGACATTGCTATCCTGAAATGAACTCCATATGGCAGTTCATATACTCACAAAATTGTACATAAGGAGAAGTACTTGCTACGGATTCCGAAAACTGGTTGGTAGGCCTTCTCCTGCATGAAAATATTTGAAATTTACGATCCTGTTTTATAACAGGATGTCGCATGTCGCACTCCCTTCATAACATCCACGTTCTCAGCAGGCCTTCATCGTAGAGGAATTGCATGCACTCTCCTCATTGTTATATCAAGGCGCAAGATCAATAAAAGTAATAAACCGAGCAGTTGCTTTCAGAGACAAATTTTATCTTGAAACTCGCTATGCTGACTGCCAGTGTCCAGGTAAGATTCAGTTTCATGTTTAACAGTAAAGCTGCTTCCTTTCTAACAGTGTCACGTGTGCGCACATGTTGAGGTTGTAACATTTGGAAAACATGCTTCGGATGCTGGTGCAGAGATTGGCAACAAATTAATAGACAACTAGCAATGTTGGCAGTGCTACAATTACACTGCAACTTTGGCAGATTTCATAAGCCCTCGTGTATGCCTCCTGAGTGGGACTGACAAAATTCTTGTAGGACATAGTGTAAAGCACAATCACGCTGGTTATAAAGCAGTGTGTTCTGGAATACAAATATCCAAATGAATCTACTGCATTGTTTATAGGTATTGCAATAATTTGAGTAAAAATGTAAGGTGACCAAGGCGAGAAATGTGGCACAACAAAACTAGGAGCTAAGGTAGGCTGTCAGGCAACGAATTCCAGGGTTTTTATATTTTTTAGTTTTAACCTGAGGTTAGCTATTTGTGTGTGAGGGAGAATACAGTTATTGGTTGTGTATGTAATAACGGATAGGAGTAGGGCTTCATAATGGTGAAAAACCCTGGAAATCTCGAAATGCTTCACTGTACAAAAAAAATTATTTAGACATAAATTGTGTTTCAGCGAGTTATTCAAGTCATCCAGAGTAAACGACTACATAGGCTATAGCCAGAAAATTCAAGATATACATTGCATTTGTCACAATATCTTAAGCATATGTCATCGTAATCAAAATCATTAGCCATTTTCAAGAAAATCAAAATTTTCAAAAAATTGTTCATGTAAAGGGTAGTTTAAGGTGGTGCTATTGTCTTCAAAATCTTAATGTTGCATCCTTGAAAGACATTAAACTTAGATACCAAGTTTGGTTTTTAACCGACCTTTCGTTTTTTAGTTATGCTGTCCACAGACTGACACACCTTTTTCTAAAAATGCTTTTTACTTTTTCTACTGGTAAGTAGGGGAAGTATTGTATTCCACCCAAAAATTCAATATCGAGATTTCACCGGAAATGTTTTGAGACCTCCTGAATCCAAATAAAAAGCATTTTTAGAGAAAGGTCTGTGTGTGTGTCTGGACAGCATTACTCAAAAACGAAAAGTCGGTTAAAAACCAAAGTTGGTATTTGAGTTTAGTGCCTTTCAAGGATGCGACACGATTTTGAAGAAAATAGCCCCACACTAAACTACCCTTTACATGGAACATTTTTCGAAAATTTTGATTTTCTTGAAAATGGCTCTAACGATTTTGATTAAAATGTGATATGTTTAAGATATTTTTATGACAAATGAAATGTATATCTTGAATTTTCTGGCCATAGCCCCTGTAGTCGTATTTACTCTGGACGCCTTGCATAACTGATTATCTGTTAGAGATAGACCAAATCATACTATACAAAAAATGTAGATCTTGCTAAAGTACACAATTTGTCTGAATAAATTTTCTTGTCAGGTGAACCGTTCAGGAGATATTCCTTGTTAGGTGTGTGAGTTTTGGAACACAACTTTCGTGAAATGGATCTTTTTGTTATATGTTAAGTGTGCAAAGACCACAGAATCTCAAAGCTTTAAAACATTTGACTATCGCACAAAGCCTACTGCATTTTAGCATTCCCCTTGAACCTACAAGGAAATAAGCAATAAGATAATTTGTACAAATTTTTTTCTCAACACGAAGAAGATAGAGGCATAAGAGTTTGTAAGAATGGTTAGTACAAGAGTAGAGAAAGTCATGCGAGTGCAACACATCAGAATTTTTATTATTATTATCCAAGAGGTCTCAAAACATTTCCGGTGAAATCTTGATATCAAATTTTTGGGTGGAATACAATACTTCCTCTACTTAAAAATAGCTCAGTGAAATAAATAGGAACTTCTCCATTAAAAGTACATAGCTAAGACATTTAAAAATCGCATTAAGCGCATAAGTTTACACATACCAGAATAGAACTCCCATATAAATAATTACATCCACACATACAGAACATTTGATAAAGAACTAGTAAAAGAAGAAAGTAGGAAACGGAGATCATGAGTCTCGCATATTCAGTATCACACACAAACAAAATGGCGAGGCAAAAATTAAGACACAATATTCTCAAAATATATTCTTGGGATGTTGTTCATAGAAAACAAGCCTAGTTACTAAGAAGGATTAATATTTAAGAATTTATATTCATAACAAATGTTTAAGAAATACATTCAGCAAAGAGTGTTCTGTAAATAATTAATTCATTGCAAGAAGATTTATACAAAAGCAAATACTTGTTTGTCGGGAGGATTAAACCAAAGTTTTATTATTTCAGTGGACCTTATCCTCACCATGAACATGCTCTATGGATTAGCAAGCATTGAACACTGTCATTGTTACAAATTCTCCTTCAAAATAACATGCCATGTAAAAGCACATTTAATCACTTCAAATGGCAAAAAACAAGTAAAGGGCATGGGTAGGATAAGGAAAATCAAAACATATTAAAACAAAATACACAAACTAAACTTCATCCAGCCTTAGATTCACACCTGGTATCCCTCCGCAATAACCTGGTATTCGTATCATCTGCAACTAACAGAAACAAGCGCCAAATGAATTCGTGCCTCATGTTTATGATGCAACAGAACGATATTTACTCTGGAGTTTTAGGAATAGCACTGCTATCACGTTACACTCAAGGAGTGTTTACTAGGGTTACCATTGGGTTTGAAAACCTGATAGTCGCCAATATTTAAGGTACTATATTTTGTAGTGTGCTCTGGTTTTGTGCGAATCGCAGGTTAGTTATTGATGGCTTGTGTTTACATCAAGTGCGGATCTAAGGGTGGAGCCATTATAATTGTATGAGATATTTAAGACATTTGAGATCTTTGGGAAGCCAGAGGAACAATACAGCTCCAATGGACATACATCGATACTCCAGGTGAAATGAAAGAAGACATGCGTCGTCAAGAACGTCCGAAAATGAGTACAAATTTGATTAACTTTTCAGCGATCAAATTTTAGGATTCACAATTGCATGTGCAGTAGCAAAATTGTAGTAAAAGTATAGTGAATGCATTTGAGAAGTGGTAGGGTAGTAAAAGATCAAAACCAGGGAAATAGATACGGTAAAAGCTAATATGGGTATAACCACTGAAAATCTAGAAACTTGAGCTAATACACAAGTAAATGTGAACCAGGAACATCTGAATCTAATCCAGTTACTGAGACAGATGAAGCTGGTAATCACAGAAAATATGAAAAAGCTAATGAACCGAACAATTTGTTTGAAGAACAAGATAGGAAAATAGAACAGTTAGGCAAAGAACAAAAATATAGTTGAACAGATAAATACTGTCAAAAAGAAATATGAAATAAAACCAGCTTGCTACTGAGCTAAATGCTGAACAGAGTCATTTAGCAGCTGAGTTACTGGTTAGATTGCCAACTTCCAATGTTATTCCTGCTATGTTTGCTTGCAAATATGTCTTAATTTCAGTTAAAAATTGGACGATTCACTAGCGTTATCTTGGAAGTAAAGAAAAAAGGAATGTAGAAATAGCTCCCTGTCTAGGGGTGGTATGAAATTTGTGATATTGTGGTTGCAGAGCTGGGGGATTTTAGAGTGATGGTTCCATGTGTAAAACAGATTTTTACAGGATAGAAACAAACCTAAAGGGGTTCCTAAAGCGGATGCATTTTGGGTTTCATTGGGCCACTGTCGTTTGCATCCATACTTATGTAATCTCAATCCCATAGAACTAGCTTGGGTCAAGGTAAAATGAACAGTTAAGAGAAATGTAACAGGTAACTTTTCTTTACAGGAATTGCACGATATAATGCTCAAGAGTAGTCCTGTACTTAGTACTTCAATTGCTGCTTGGCGAGATGGGCACTTTTAACTTTGGTATCCCTCCATGCCTTTGTTACTGTATGACCTAAATTTACAAATGACTCGTCTGTATAAACAATTGATTTCCCCTGGTCCCTAAACCTTTTTACGTCTTTTAGATATTTATGTCGCCATCTGATGGTATCGTCTCTTTCTATTAATATGCACTTCTTACCCCTTCTTTCATATTCGGACCCCAAATCATGTAAGAACTGACTAAGAGTGGCCCTTGAGAAATTTGGTAGGGTGTCATCACTGTTGAACTGTGACTAAATTATATTCAGCGTGGGTGGAATATTTGCAAACAGTAAAGAATGAACAATTCGCCGCAATCCACCTTTGCACTATTCAATCATATTGCGTTAACCTAAACGTTCTTAGAGACCTTTCATTACTTCCTTTTTAATCCTATACACTACTGCTTCTGAACACTCAATAGCCTTAGCTGTTTCTTTTACTGCCTTACACGCATTTTACTTAAAAAATAATCTAACACATTCATAATTATTTGGCGTTCCTTACTTCTTAATTTACCAACATATCGTCTCTTCCTAGCTTCCCCCTCCATAACTACAAATATTTACAAAAATATTAAACAAATAACGCAATAACAGCTCACAGTTACACACACGGCTTCTTTCAAACTAATGTTAGTGCTGCTCCTTATACTATCTTCCGTGTCAGGCCTGGCGCTGAATAGATGAATACCTTTTGTTTGCCTTACTGGATAAAAGAAAGAGGTTACTGCCTTTTGGTTTATTTTAAAAACTTTCTCCAACCTTCCTCAACATTTGTTCTCGCTGGTTCCCTGATGTAAACTCAATAACAAAAAAGTTTCACACTGCGTAACTTTTGCAGTGCACAGATATAAAATTTTCCGAAAACATTTAATTTAAAAAATTATAACACTTAACTGGGTAAACATAGAGAATCCAAAGTAGGCAGGTAGTAACACTATGGTCTGCTCTACCTAAGTAAAAAATATAGATGCATTCTAGCAGTTAGTTTGTTAGTTAGCGCGTGATGAGTGTAGAAACAGCAAATATCGGACTTCTATTGAAAAAAGCGTTTTCTGAAGAAATTTGGGCCTATAGAAATGTATAATGACTCTGAAAAGGATACAACCTGATAGAGAAAACAATTCTGCATAGGATGTGTTCAAACCTGAAATTTATAACAAATGAATATTTATACCATGCTATTAGTAATCTGGCAACATTGCGAGGGTAGAAAAGGACACGGCTAATGGCAACTTGTATGTGCTAGATAGAGACAAAGATGTCCCATTTAACTCCATACTGTCTTCTAAGAGTGGAACGCTATATATATACACATAAGTCTAAAATTCGTACAGCAATGGTTTTTATTTACTTGTGTCTGAGGATGACGTATATGAAAACATTGAGGAAACCATGAGAACAATAATGGTGGCAATCCACTGTTTCTAGATCTGAGGTTCGACCCATAGTTTAAAGGATCCATTACGATTCAGCGACATTGTAGATAGGTCTTGCAACTCATTTCAGAGGCAAATGAATGCTTCAGTGCTAACGAAACTTATTAAATGCATTCTTGCAAACCAGCATCAGCCTTAAACTTTGTTGATAAAAGTAATCAAAGATGTGAAATTCTCCCGGCCAACTACTTTAGATGATCCTAATGCCACATTTGCAGATGCCAGTGCCAATAGTGAACTGAAGATCCATGTGCTCTTGCCCTATCAAATTGTGACATTACATTGATCTTTTTCTGTTTTTAATTGTGACAGTTCCTTGAAGTGAGTTCAATCTAGCCTTCTACTACTTACATAATGTAATATTAAATTGCACTTTTATAAACTTCAGAATCTTTTATAGTGCCTCGTAAGTTTGCTGTAGGAGTTTGAAGCTGTGAGTGTAATAGCCCCTATAAATGTGCTCCAGTAAGTTGTCATCAATATTTTGTAGTGCACTGGGCCTCTCCATTTCGGATGAGGTTGGTTTGCCTGCTTGCCCTTGAATGTTCCTTTTGCTCTGGAAGTGTAAGATTGTACTGTTGGAATAGCTATCTTCAGGTATGGGCTCTTCCTGTTCAATATCAGTATTCCTATCTGGTGTACCTTCATGCATTTCTGAGTCATTCCCATTATATTTGTACATTATGCTATATAACATTTGGGAACTCCATATCGACTCCTAATTCACTCCTAATATCACAACTAAGCCCCTTTAACAGTTTTGAGAACATTTATGGGATTAATTCTCCTCGTGATACAGTGTACACTGTTTACACTAATCAAACCTACAAAAGCCAGAGTCCTATTGTAGTTATACTCATAGCTTGAGTAAGTATTTGTTAATACTGATACATGCTGTTGAATGACACTAGCAGACAACGGTTTTGCATGGGAATGACTTATGCCACTGTTAGGGTGAGTATCCTATATTCTAAGCACACCCTCCTGCAGCTCTGTGTTCTAGATCGTGCATGTCCCTTATAAATAGTATGAAGCTACATTTATACTTAACCCTGCTGTTCCGTTCGGGTCAATATGACCTGAAATGAATCTAAATTTAGTTTCTAACTTACTAATTTCCAATATATATTTACAGAACTTGGTGACCTAGTCGGGAAATACTAGAACATATGTTTAAAAGCATTTTAATATACTCCAAACACTTTGTTCTTGAAATGTAAGAGTTACATATGTTACGTTTGGGTCATTATGACCCGACATACATATGACTACTCTTATGTCAATACTTCCATTGGTATTGAAGTGCTGAACATGTAATAATGTATGAGAACAATATATCCCATTCTATCAAAAATGAGGGGTTACTTTTTGTGGGGAAGAAATAGCAATTCTTGACAGTTATATGCTATGTTGTTTTTGCTCAGTTTAAATTGCAACACCATGGTGGGTAGATCATTACCTGATGCTGGAGGAGGAATTAGTAAATACCTCAGCAGATGAAGAATCATCAGTTTCGGAGTTCGAAGTTCATGTCAGTACTGAATAAGAAAGTGAGTTCTGATTGCAGCTACGAGAGTCCACAGACTGTACAAACAAATGTAAAGAATTTTCTTTCTAAAAATGGGAATATAGAATGGCATTTGAATCCACCAGCACAACTTGGCCACCTCTCAGTTTCAAACATAATCAAGAGTACACCAGGAATTACAAGGTATGCAGTCACCAGAATAAGTGATATAAAAAGTTAATTTGAAGCAGTACTTTTTACAGCACTTCAAAGTGAAATAATTGAGATGACAAACATCGAGGGGCAGAGGGTTTATGGTCAACAATAGACAAATATCGATTATTCTGTTTTTCAGGCATACCAAGGATTGTTAATACTTGCTGGTATCTACAAAAAGCTTGTGAGATAAGGATACTGAGCGAAACATTTCAAGCGACTATGTCTAATGAAACATTCTGTAAGATATCGCATGTCCTGTGATTTGACAAGAAACCTACAAGAGAAGAAAGTCGGCGTACTGATAAACTTGCAGCAATTCGTAGTATTTGGGGAAAATGGGTAGGAGTGCTTCCTAAACTGTATAAACCAGGAGAAAATGTGGCTGCAGACGAGCAGTTAGTAGCATTTAGAGGCCACTGTCCATTGAAACCATATATCCCAAATAAGCCAGCAAAACATGGGATCTGTTATGACAGCAAATCTTCATATGTATTGAAAACCCAAATTTATACCTGAAAGAAGAGTGGAGCTGCACCATGAAAAAAAAATCAGGGAATGAGAGTGGTAGCCGATCTCACTGCTGAGGGAGGGCAGAATATCAGATGTGACAATTTTTTTTACATACAGTTTGGGGCAACTACTTTTGAATCTGAAATTGACAATGTTGGGAACTATACGGAAGAATAAGCCTGAGCTTCCACAAAATATGACCAACAAGGAGGTACACAGCTCTCCATTTTACTTCACAAATGACACTACTGTGGTGAACTTTTCCAAGAGAAATAAAAATATTGTACTTATAAGCACTCTCCACCACAATAAGCCAATCAGTGACAGGGCTGATAAACCAAAAGTTATTTTGGACTATAATTCAACAAAAGGGTGGTAGACACGCTTGATCAGCTAACAGGCACATATACATGCAAACGTAAAGCCAATAGGTGGTCCATGATAGTCTTTTACAATATGCTTGATGTTTCTGCTTATAATACATATATACCTATTGTGGACTTCAGTTGACCCTAATTGGAATGCAAGGAAATTAACCAGCAGAATATTTTTGGAAGAACTTGGAAAATCACTGGTAAGACAGCACATTCAATCAAGAACAAGTTTCCCAAGAACAAAAGATTCTTTGAGAATGGTCAGCCGCATCCAAAATCCTGAAGACATGGTAAGCGTATCAAAATTAGCAACAACAAAAACTGAAAAGTGCTGGTAAGTTCTGTCCATCAAGCAATTACAATAAAACAAACATCTTGTGTGCAAAATCTAATAAACATATCTAAAATACATAACCATATTTGTGCCCAAACTGTCATAGGTAAGAAGAAAAACAGCTAAGGGAAGATAAAAAGAGCTGTATTGCTTTTGAAGTGAATGTTTGCACTGAAAACTGCCTGTTTAAAATTTGTATTAGCTACTGTTTTATCATAGATGTTCTTTAATAAAGTGTTGTGCACTTATTATTATTATTATTATTATTATTATTATTATTATTATTATTATCATCATCATATACAAAGCACGGCAAGAGAAAAGCAATGCCAATTGTCACCAACTGTACAAAGTGCATGTATTTGAAGTTTTCTACAGCATTTTGACACGTCGGGTCATATTGACTCGAACAGTACATTTATCAAGTAATATTGGACAGAACGGCAGGGTTAAAATTATATGTATGGCATCCATTATATGGCTCTTTAAGCTTTGTTCATTTCTACCTTGACTAGTTGGTGCTTTGTGACTGTTCTGTTTCTCTTGAAGAGCTACCAACATTTGAGGGGGGAAAAGCACTGCAAGATTGAAATATAACTTATGACAGCAAAAGAATAGGCCAGTGTGTGTATATGAATTGGTTTCAAATAGCACATAGGCATTGTACAGTAATTCATACAGATTAACTAAATTAACTAGTGTTGAGAAGTAAATCATTGCTAGCTTGCTTTTTTGTGAATTATGCTAACGGTTGGGTTGGCACTAATGCAGAGTACTATGTTTATAAGCCCACCGGCAAAAAAATTAGTCCCCCTGTGTAGAAATCAGCCATGAATCTTCACGACTCAACAGATGATGTGGTCAAATCATGTGGTTAACTGTACACCCACTGTTGCTAAATGATCAGAAGGTCGTGGCAAGCCATGAGATGTGGTGTGTCAAGCATTCGGTGTAGTGCAACATGAGGAAATCTCAAGGACGTGACGGCGAAAGGGGGATCATGTTTGGCCATGTGGTAGGTGAAGTATCCGGATTTGTGCTGTGTCGAAGCAGACTGTCCAACGGTCTACAAGCAGTGGTGTAATACATGTTGCCACGAAACACGTTGGAATTATGTTTGGAAAAGGATCATGACTGAGAGGGACTGTAGACAACTTTCACAGCTAGTAAATGCAAATTGCTTCCAAACCCAAACGGTCAATCTCCAGTCCGTGAATGCAGGTCCATCCCGACCTGTTACCGAGAGAACTACATTCCATGAACATTAGGAGTCAGACTACTCAAAGGAGGTCCTTGCTCACAGAGACACATAAAGTTGCACATCTTCAGTGTGCTAAAAATCACCAAACGTGGACAGTAGATGACTGGCAGAATGTCACGTGGTATGATGAATCATGTTTTTGCCTCAAGTGACATTTCATTGGGCGTACCACCGGCCACATGAAGCATTTCATCCGGATTGTGTACAGTCAGGTTTAAAGCCTTAGGTCAGTGATGTTTTGGTGATTTTCTTACTATGGGTTGGGTTTGCTGCATGAGGTGATCAATAGGGTGAACCAGCATGCTTACTTGAACATTCTGGATGAGCAGGTACTGCCATTTAATCACTATCTCCATGATTGTGCTGTTACCTCCCCTATATTTCAAGATAACTGCAGGGTTCATCGGGCTAGAAATGTGTTGCACTGGTTTGAGGAACACACCTTATCACATTTCAATGGTCTGCAAACTCACTCGCCTTGAAGCCAATCGAAAGTTTGTGGAATGTGTTGTGGGTGAAACACCGAAATCAGCATCCTACAATTTGGTGGGTTTGCACAAGCAACTCATATGCGAGTGGTGTCAGATACTGAACCTTGTGGACTCACTCCCTAACCGAATCCAGGCAGTTATCAGGTGTGGAGGTGGTTTTACGTGTTAATGTTGAGTTGACCAGGTGTGACAAATTTTTTGTCCAGTGAGCTTGTATTTTATGAATTTATTATATAAGAAAATACCTTAAAAAGGGAGGGTGGGTGGCTTATAGGCTATCTGTTCACATCTTCTCATAGAGCCATTGTTATATGCATTTTTGTTCCTTAAATCATGTTTTATCATAGTATAAGGTAGAAATGGAACATATTCTCTGTAGTTATCAAGTTTAAATCACACTAATTGGAATACTTGCTGAAGATATTAAATTTATTTTGCTTTCATGATAGCGTTTTAATTAGATATTAAATGTTCATCAATTTGTTTACAGGAAAGCACAGGAAGCACCCTGGAGGTCGTGGTAATGCTGGTGGTATGCACCACCACAGAATAAACTTTGACAAATACCATCCAGGATACTTTGGAAAGGTATGCAGATACTAAGTAAATTAGTGACGTTTGTGTTAGTTATTTTGTACCATAGTCTGAAGTTCGGGACTATGAATGACTTCAAAAATATGCTGCATATTTGCTTTGTATGAATAACATTTAACAGTGCTTGGAGTATAAGCAATCACATTTATTTAGAATTCTGAAGGTTCTCCAATGGCATGTGTAAGCAGGCTGAAGTGTCCAATGACAGTTTTGTTGCTTCTTGCTTGGCGGCCAACATGTGCTTCACTTGTAACAGCCATGACAACCTCTGACAAAAATCCCCATACATCTGCACAGTTTTATCTGGAAGTGCTCAAGAGCCGGTTGCTTTTGAAAAATCCTGACCATGTACTATGGCTGGAGGATTTGCTGCTCACCTTGCAGTGAAGTATTGTGTGCACTCACTTTATAGACCCACTGACATGTGTATGTGAATAACACTAAATCGCAAAATTCTTTGCTGTTTCTTCATCTCCTAATATAGCAGGATGACCTCACACGGACCTTAAACGAACTCCCTCAAACACACCGGCGGTGAGTGGCCAGATCCTCCTAGAAGGCTCTGGATGAAACCCATTTTGGTTCTGCCACTTTGTCATGAACACAGTTGCATGAGACAGCCTGCCTTGAACTCCTTTGTTTGCTTGCAGCCTGGTATGTGGTGTGAAGTAGCTTAGCTACCTCCCCGTCCGTTTTGCACTGTGTCTAACATCACAGTGTGCTTTGAAACTCCCTGTTAAAATGCCTATACTCTGTACATCAAGAGAGTAAAGGAGGCATAAACAAAGCACAGGTTTGTATCACTCCGTGGCCACGTGCATTTGCAATGACGGAACACAGTTACTGCTACACGTAAGCATATATGCATTCTACACTACTAAAAGGATACATTTACTCAATCTAAATAACATGCAGCACATGGAAATCGAATGCTACTTACGTCATCCCCATCCACAATAACACTTTCGTTTCCTGCTCACAAACTTGAAACCAATCTCCAGAAGCAGCTTAAGGAGGGAAGTTCGTTTTAAATCTGGAAGATTGGGGTCAGAGTTAATTGCCGACAGCACCTTGTGAACTTTTCAGCAGATTACAGATCTTGCAAATTCATCACAAACTACTCGTACATCCAACAAGGAGTTCTGACTCACCAACTGAGGAATTTTGTTTGAGTGCACTGTATATACTTGAAACTGACACACCGGTAAACTTGGATGTTAATTTCATCACATCAATAGCAAGTTTGGGATATTTCTCGCAGAACTTGTTAAACACGTTCAATAATGTCTTTTCACCACTTCGCAACACTTTCCCGCACATGTATTTTACAACACTCATTTCTTCCGCCATGTTACTTTCATACTGAATAATGCATGTGCTGCATCAGTTAGGCTGGTTACAAATTCACTTAACTGCATATTCTTACACTTCAACTATGCTTAGTACACTTAGTTCGTGCTTTAGCAAACATTGAGATTTCAGACCTTCGTATCAGTATTTTTTCAAGGGACTATTTGGATGGCAAAAACGTCAAAAATGTGTGCTGCGGTCAAAATACACATGGCTTTGTTTACATCTCCTTTAATCTCTTGATGTACAGAGTTTAGATTCTAGCAAATCAGTTGGGGGTAGCCATAACCATTGGCCCCTATACACTGCTGTTTGTGTCTTGGAGTGACCTTCCTCTCCTTATGAAAAATGGAAAATACACTGATTGATAGCTGACAGTGGTGATTTGATTTGAGACAAGGGAAAAAGTATTCATTTATATAATGTTAAATTTTACTCACGTGGTAGTCTTAATGAATTTAATTCTAGGTTACAAGTTTTATCAGATAAACTTGTAACCTCGTGCAGGATTACTCATGGAAGTCTGATATCTGATCCCCCTCCTGTAGAAAACCACCTACAGGAGTTTTCACATTATGAAGGCACAATGGCTCTTATGGAGAATCAGCACGGCGTTGCCAGGTATGTTGAGCCACTGCAATTACTGCAGGATTGTTAGTTGGTTTGTGAACCACTGTTCAGATCTCTGTCCATTTCATTATGATAATCAACAGAACCTTTTTTTGCCAAGAAAACAAGTTTTGCTCCCTGTACAAATCATACCATCGGCATGCAGTATTACAAATCGTGGTCCGTGAACAGTAGGTGATTTAAGACCAGTGGATAACCCTGCCAAAAGTGCTTCTTTGGGAGCTTTTTATAGTCCTATCCTTCCAAACTTTTGATACAGTGTGGCCTACATTTACCCAACTTTCATCAAGGTACACGATTTTTCTTACCTCTTTGCTGAAATGTTTTATTTTCCATAAATAGGAATGTGGTCACACTATAATATAATTTGTCTCAATCATAAACAATTTCCTCTCTTTTCAAAATGAAATCCCATTTCCTTCCCTAAGCTATAAAATTTGAATTTTTAAATTTGGCAAGTCCTCATCCTCATTGTCTTTTTTCAACACTGTCAGAATTGTAGGGGGAATACTTTGAAATATAAATTCATGAAATTTGTGCCATATTTGCATTCAAAATCATATTTTATCTTTCTGCTGGTTTTGTATGTATGCCACGGTGTAGTGATAGGACGCTTTTTACATTCTTTTCTTAATATAAAAAATGTAGGCCTACTGGCTCCAGTCACCTTATGAAGTTGACCAACAATAAACGAGTCACTGTGTCCGGGGTTCTGTTTCTTTCAATAATCATACACTCTTAAGAATTGTTTTTCGCTCACCGCTTTTAATAATTTTGCCCTTTTTTCTGCAATATATTCCGCACCAATCACTTAACTGCAATGCACATTATTACCAGAGAACTAGTCAAACTCGCTCACACCTCAGATTTTCAAAACCTATTGATAACCTGCGCCGAAGTACAATGCCTTATCGGCCCTTCAACTGTCACACCACGTTTGGTTTTCATTATCTCCAAGACTGGGTTTCGTCCGTGGCATGCTTTGTGGGCTGCAAACCTTCGCCTTTAAATGGTGATTCTTGGATACTTTGCTACTGGAGACGTTCTATATGTATATAAAAATAATTTCATTATTTCCTTGACAACTTGTCGCTGGAAGTTTTTACATGGACTTACAGAACAAGAATTAGCCAGTGATGGCATTTTCCACCGTATAAACGAAGAATCTTAACACTTTGTTTTAAACTTTATTTTTTTAAAAACATATGTTTGGACATAGATACAATCTAAATACCAACGTGGCCTATAAAAGCAAGCAAATAATCCAGATTGTTTTGCATTGCAATTATTTCAGTTTAAAGCTGTGTTTTGACATTCGGAGTGAGAAAGATGTTAAAAAATCTGCTTTCAACAAAATATTAGATTTTATTTTAAAAAGCATACAATTATATAAAAGTTTTATCGTGCATACCATAGTATTCAACACATCTCACACCGAAATGGATGTTCATACTTTATCTTAGTCGCAATTTAAAACACGCACATTTGGCAACGGCGCACTTGATTCTTCCATAAGAATAGCATGGTTCTTAAGAGCCCATTCTGCCTTCATGACATGAAAATTCCTATAGATACATTTGATGTTGTTAAAGTAGGAATTAATAAGTCTTCAGAAAGCTATACATTTGTAATACAGAAATCTAAAGCTTTTCTGGTATGGTAAGCTTTGTTGATATGGCAATTTGATCCCAAAGGTGGTTCTATAATATGCAGGTTATTTATTCAAGTCTTAGGCAGATTTCCCACCAATGAGCAATGAGAGTTCTACAATGTCAGAATAACATACAAGTGGGGGGGGGGGGGGGGGGGGAGCCTTACATAAGTTTGAGCTGGTTCATAGTTGACTGAGTGCACGTGTGAATGATTCACAATATGACAGCAATGACCTATCAGTATTGATAAATATGGATGTCATTTGTTATACAAATTTGTACTACCCCAGACCAAAAAGAAAGGTTTTATATTTGTATGAATAAACAAAATTCAGAGATTTCACTATACTGCAACTTAGTTGTTTATGATGACTATTTTGGTTAGTGAAGTGGTTACAGTTTTGTTTGTAATGTGGCGCATTTGTTTTAGCTTGGTATGCGAAATTACCATCTGAGAAGGAACTCCAAATGGTGCCCAACAATCAACTTGGATAAACTATGGACTCTTGTCAGCGAGCAGACAAGGTTGAAGTACAAAGACCATCCCGAGAAGAAAGCCCCCGTGATTGACATTGTTAAAGCGGTATGTACTAGATTTGTTGTAGCAGTATAGGATGATGCTAAATGAACAGGCAGTGTGTTCATCTCTGAAAATGCTTGCAAGATGTGTGGTTTCATTCCTAACTGTGTGATTTATTCATGGGGTGTATCTGTTTCATCACAATTTTGGTTCTCATTTTGACACCTTGCCTCAACTATCAACGCATGCTACAGAACATTCTATATGGCATTTGGCAGCCAGCTTCACAGTGTCAGCACTCTTTCTCAGTGAATGGATTCCACTATAATCGCTCCACCGTTAGATCCGCACTTGATGTAAACACAAGCCATCAACAATGAACTTGCAATACGGCGAAACCAAAGCACGCCATAAAATATAGTACCTTAAATATCGGCGATTATCTGTGAGTTTTCAAGATGAAGGATAACCCTGATAAAGAATACATAAATGTAACGCGATATTTCTAAAATTCCTGAGTAAATATTGTTCTGTTGCAAAATAGATACGAAGTATGAGTCCACGTGGTGTTTCTTTTGTGTTAGTTGCAGGAGATATCAGGTTATCGCGGACTGATACAAGGGGCGGATCTAAGGCTGGATGGAGTATAGTGGGCTAATAAAATTAGTTTCCATATTGACCTTGAGTAGAGGAGGGGGTGTTCAATGTGTACTTGTCATCTCCAAAGGAAATCAGCATTTAAGGATGCATCTTCATCTACTGTAACTCTCCCAACTTATACAATACTGTCCTTTTTAATCGTGGCTTGTCTTTGCGTAACTTAAAGTTCCCCATTAATAAAAATCGTGGGCTGTCACAGATATGAGAGGCCATAATCAAATGCGAGACTTTTTGGTAATAATTGTTTGAAAAATGTGCATTAATAATTCGTTAGTGGTGTTTTGGTTTGAATATTATACTTAAAATTCACATTAATTTCACACAAATTTTTGGGTAAAATTCAATACACCTACACATTATTGATATTAAAATTAACAGGTAAGTAATGTTACTGTAACATTGTTCAAAATTTCTACAAATTAAAACATTTTTTATGACATGAATCACTACTATATCATGCTTCAGACATCAGGGCCATTGCCCGTCAATCAGCATTGCCAAATTGCAACATCGTTGTGACACTTTCATTTTTCATACTTGTCCTGTCTGTTACAACCAAGTTGTATGTAGGAAAAAGTATCTCGCTGTCAGCATTTTATACGGGTAACCAAAGACATGAAAGGACTCTTCACAGTAAAGGTGGTAACATACACCTTTTGCTTTTAATCTTTAGTTTGCACACGCCAGAATCTATCCAGTCACCAGTCTGAAATCAAAAAGTTCTAAATGTCACAACAAGCTGTTTTAAGTTTATTGCAGTGGCTTTAACAACACGGAAAGGTGACCTTGTTAGACAACCTTTTATTATAGCCTCACTAATTGCATTTGTCAGGCAGCTTTCTTTGTCTCTGCCAATAATATTTTTATTTTGTAGTATTGTTACAAGTTGATTTCAAAAGAAGCCAGGTTGTTAAATTGGTAAGAATTAAACATGAATTCTTTCATTGTTATTAAAAGCAAAACTTAAACACCACGACAATGAGCAAAAAAAAAAACTTACTTTTCGGAGCAAAATTTTAATAATGTGGATATTTCTCATTTATTGCTAAAAAATACAATATTCTCGAAAACGTGAAAATTTTGCGGGGAAAAAAAATAATCCCATATAGCACTTCTAAACTATGTCAAATGCATGCCAACCCATTTGTTCTGTAATTGAACAACTTTCCCATTTATCATTAAAAACAAACTCTTGCCTCTGGCCCTAATCCTGTACTGACAACTTTCCTTGAATATTTTCGTATTCAAACTCAAATGTTTCCTCAACAGTTTGGGCAGTTGCTACATTATCAGTTACTTGACTATTGTGGATGGACTATTTATATCCTGTATCTGCCACCATTCGATTGTCATGAAATAATACAGGACTTGCAATCCTATTCACTCCATATGCCAAATGTATAAACAGCAGTTGCCTGAATGAGATGATTTACTGTACTCCAGTATTTGTTTTGCATTATAACATGACCATGAAAGTGAAATCATGCTCCATTTATGAATTCACACAACCCCTGTTATTTCTAGGCTGTAATTAAATGTTAGAAAACACCAAATAACCAAATCAGCAAAAAGGGCAGTTCTTGTATCTTCACTCTTCAGTTGCTTTGGTAGATCATTTATATACCAGGTGGAAGGGAAGTACTTGCATTAATTTAAACAGTGATTGATCTTGGTATTGGGAACATATTTTGTATCTTGCATTTTTGTCTCTGACACTTTTCTTTGTCGAAAACAAGCGGACAAAACTGAGATTGTGTAGGTGTCACTTTCACTAGGTCAGTACATAAACTCTGCAGCAGTGCATCTCATGAGCGTCAAACAAATACCATGTTGTGTCCTTCCATTTTTACTGTGCAAATGTAGGCCAGTCAGAATCGTTATCTCCCAAAACATTACACCACCCTGCATTGTGTTTGCAAGCGACTGACATGTTTACATCCAAAAACCAATTCAGATCTGTGACCAAGCTCAACACAATGTTGCAGTTACTTCATGTCTGAAAAAGCTGCTCTGCGCATTCCTTTTAATTCTTTTAAGTGATTATTTCGAAACCCTGTGTGATGTCCCATAATTACTACTGAAACTGTCAGAAATAGGTTACTCTACACATCTTACAAGTAACAAAATATCTTAATATTCTTGTGGAATTATGCATCCAATTGGAAACAAAAACCATATTTGTCGAAATCGGCTGATCAAAAAACAAAATGCCAGACTTCTTTGTATGTAATGCTTCTATGAAGCGTGTGTTAGAAGGAAGGTAATAAGTTCCCTTCCACCCGGTACATATTAAAGTTGAGCTTAGTACAGCACCTTGGGGCAGACCAAGCTGTCTGCTTAAACCATTACATGTTACACCAAATCTGAGTTATAAATTCTCATATTCAATAAAGTATGTTAGAATTAATTCCAAAATGTTATCTTCTTGTTATAATCTTTTAATGTTTTAGATATTTTGAATATTAATTTTAATCATTTTTTTTTTTTTCTTCTTAAAATTGACTTTGTCATATATCTCTGTATTCTGGATCTTTATGGTCACCTGCAGTGTCAGGCAGATGTCACAATTTTTGTTTGTGAAATATATATATATATAAGATTACAAAATGGGGAGAAAATGTGGAATGGTCTAAACTCATGGAATCTGGATAGCTTCAGAACTAAATATTTTCTCTGAAAGTTGAAAGGACTTTTACTTTCAATGACAGCAGTCTTGGATTAATTTGAAGAGAATAGATATGACTTAATTTTTTTGATGCCAAATGTCACCCTCTGGTCCAAATTTGGCAACATGCTAGCAGCAACTTTGTTTTATGATCTATCCATCTGCTGCTCTATTAATATCTGTTCAAACATTCAGGGCTAGAAAGGAGTGCAGATTTTGTTTCTGTACAGTATATTTGAAGTAATAAATTAGGAGTGCATGCATACCTTTGTTCTAATGAAATTCCATGATCCAAGGCATTCTATAGAATTTTTTCCTGTAACTCAAAGCTTAAAGTATAAAGATAGTGCTAAGAAGTTCCTATCAATTAACATTGTTAAAGCAATATTAATGTACTTAATACTGAATTGTTGTAGCATTACAGGATGATGATTAATGAACGGGCGGTCTGAAATGTGATGTACGTTCATTTCTGACTGTTACTGCTTACTAATTAGAAACATCTTACGATTGTGTCACACAGAACCCTTCTATGTATCTTGAAGTTTGAACATCATTTTCTCCCCTGGCCTTGAATTTAACACTGCTCTCTGCTTTGCACAAGCTTGCAGTTTAAAAGAATTTGCACAAAATGCATTACTCTTGGCACCGTATGAGGAGAGTGGTTGCAAACCATGTGTCCAAAGAACAAAATTTTATAAGAGTGGCCAAAAATGAATTATAGCTGAAGTGTGGGAGGTATTATAAACTCAAAGGTTAAGAAACTTACATTCATATAATGCAAATTGAATAGTGTGACTAACAAAATGTCTTTTTCAAAACTCAAGCCTTACAAATTGGCATGTTGTATTGGCTTTAGTTTGGATTGTCAATGTCACCAATGGATTTGTAAATAAACAGTAGTTTTAAACTGAAAAGCTTTATATGATTGTTTTATAAAAATACACAAACTGCTTGTTGGATGCAAGGCTACATTATAATTCCTTCAGTTTTTGAAGTAATTAACTTGGAAGTCGTGCACATTCCAATCAGTGCCTTCAGTGCTGCGGTTCGTCGGCAGCATTGGCTTTGATAAGCAAGTTTAAATTTTATTCCGTGGTTTTACTTTTTACATATCTGCTTACCTTTTTAGATAACTTGACACGATTTAACTGTTTTGAGCTTACCTTTTAGACAAGTTTTAAGTGTTTTACCTTTTATCGTTTTTAGCTTCCGTTTTAATATTTAACTTTAGTTTTAGGTGGTGGTGAGTTTTATCCGTTTTTTATCTTTTGACTTGGGGCTCTAATGACCTAGCTGTCGACAGGCCCTTAAACCCTACTCACTCACTCACTTACCCAATCAGTGCCTGGATGAAGAGAGCCTACTAATCTGTAAATAGTTTTGCAGATGTTGCTATCTTTGAATATTTTGAAAGTTTTTGATCTACCATTTCAAAAGCTGTTGTCTGCTGTAAGGAAGAAATGGCCTGTCACAAGAATAGTGTTACTTTTAGGGCTCGAGGTTCTCTTTTCAGAAGTTATGTACCAAAACCTAAACATCTATATATTTTTTTTAATTTAAAAGGTGAGTTAATAACACTGAACAACACTTACAACATATTTTTCCGGGACTCGTTTCGAAGGTAACTTTCCTCCATTATCAACCGGACAATAACTGGGTTTCCATGGTGCTTGATGGTGCAGATGGTGATGCTTCTTCTGGTGTTTCTTCTGGTGGCGGTTTGATGAACTTAATGAAAATGTCTGAGGAATCAGTGAAACAATACATTGTAGGCCCAATGAAACTGTGGTATGTACCCAGTTCATTCACAAATTACTGTATATCTATATAACTTTTATATAATACTACATGGTTTCCCTTCCTTTCTGAATTCCTAGAAGCACCACTCGCATAATTCCCTCAGTGTTTTCAAGCAAATTATTCGAGAAAAAAAGGGGGGGGGATTACACGATAAAATACGGTATATGCACTAAGCTTTGAAGCCCACTTCTTTATGCAGATTCAGCAGTACATCTTTCTGAAAGTCGTCCAGATTCGAAATCCGTTTTTCTGTCTTATGGTGTTTTCCGGGGGATATAAGCAAGGGCTGCCCGGATTCAGAAGTGGTTATTTTACCTTGTTACACTACGCGTGACAATGAATGTTCACTTACATTGCATGCCTTAGCTGTTAGCGCCCGGCTCTGTTTAAATACAGTGTTTGTACGCACTTTACTGAGGACAATTCTTTTAAAAAAGCGTAAACACTGAAAATAATAGCCCGCGCATCTGAATGCAATACTTTTCCTTTAGATTTACTCGTCTGTAAGTCGCTTGTACCAGATTTTGTTAATACCATGTTTCTTAGCAACAAAACGAGTTACAGTAATTATAAGGCACAGGTAACACTGTGACACTATGTCAGACATGGAACATGCATAAGAATAAACAAGATTCCTTTTCCTTTCCGGCAGACATCTCACTCCTTGAGAAGAAAGATAGTTGAGACGATAAATAAACAATCATTATGCAAAGCAAGTGTCGTTTGCTATCGCTGTGCGCAGCATTTCTTCAATCACTCATATCTTGGGCTACAGGCCACCTAAAATTTTGCTTCTTGAACAGTCAGCTTCAACATTTCTAGCTCTTTGCAATGGAATTCTTTGTAATAATGAGCCGTTGCTGGATTTGATGAGCGCAAAGAGAAAAGTGAAAAGCAAATATTGCGCTAGACAGCACGTTACCGAACTGGGCAACGTCGCCTCTCTAGGATTGTCTACTTGCTCTCACACACCCTCTTCTAGCTCCGCCTCATGTGCCTTCTTATTCCGTACAGCTTATAGTTAATGTGTGTTATAACAAACATTTCAGGACTATAACCAGATAAGCCCAGCAAAATAGTTATTCCAGAAACATTCGCTTGAAGTTCTACTGCAGGGAACTGTACAAGGGAAAACATTTTGCAGAACAAACACAATGTTCCTTTTTGAGACGTGAAATCATGACTGAAAAGTTCCCACAGATCTTCCGCTTAATGGCAGCTGCTCTAGCAACAAAGCTACCGTGGCCAGCTTGCCAGTATGGCATTAAATTCCCCAACCGATTCATACTTTCCCAGTAGACTACAAGGGAGTCTCACATCAGAGATAAATACAGCAAAGGTGACTTACAAAAGTACTTTGTCTTTTGTTTCAGCAACCTATAGATGCTAATTGTTATTCATTGGCATAAAAGAACGTTACTTTTTCTTTTTTCACAGTAACCAGAACATGGTTAATTCTATACCTAAAAGCTAATGATATAATTTTATAATCTTTGAATATCTGAAGCAGTTCAATTTTCTTGTTTGTTTGGTGTGCAGTTACTCAAGAACCAAACAGGAAGATGAATGTAGCATATAAAATCAATTGAGAACAAAATGGGGAAACAATAGCTCGCTCGCTCACTCTCTCTCTCTCTCTCTCTGTAATTTGATATTCAAAATTTGTGGGTTACTAAAGTCCCTCTTCAGTAAGGGAACTAAAATGAGAAGCAACGGCAATGACTTCAGCTTCGTGCGCTTCTAATATTTGCTATGAACTGAGGATAACATGCCAATCACATACTTTGTTTAGAACAGTTTCATCTGAATGGAATAAACATTTTTAAAAACCTTCATTACCATATGATTTTAAATGCAATTGATAAAAAGAAAACTTGGTTTGGAAATAGTGCAGCTGGGAGTAATCACAATAAATGTGCATTACACTTGTTAGGTCAGTCAATAGTTCTTTAACACAAGCTATGTATAAGACTGTTGCACAGGTAGAATCAGATTGAAAAATTCAATACTATCACATTAATTCAAGTCCCAGCAAAGGCTCTGATTCTACCTTCCCATGCCTTCCACTTTTTACTTTCTCTACTGGTAAGTAGGGGAAGTATTGTATTCCACCCAAAACTTCGATGTCGAGATTTCACCGGAAATATATGTTTTGAGACCCCCTGAATCCAAAAAAAAAAAAAAAAGCATTTTTAGAAAAAGGTCTGTCTGTGTGTCTGTCAGTCTGTGGACAGCATAGCTCAAAAACGAAAAGCCGGTTAAAAACCAAAGTTGGTATTTAAGTTTAATGTCGTTCAAGGATGCGACACGAACATTTTGAAGAAAATAGCCCCACCCTAAACTACCCTTTACATGGAAAATTTTTCGAAAATTTTGATTTTCTTGAAAATGGCTAATGATTTTGATTAAAATGTCATATGTTTGAGATATTTTGATGACAAATGAAATGTATATCTTGAATTTTCTGGCTATAGCCCCTGTAGTCGTATTTACTCTGGACGACTTTTACATAACTGGTAGACCATTAGAGATAGACCAAATCATACTATACAAAAAATGTTGTTGTTGTTGTTTTCTAGTGCCTTGCATCTGGCAATGAAGCCATTAGCATTCGTGCTTTCCAATACTTTTGAACTGTAGTTTCTTCTGATCTTAATGCTTCACAGGTCTTCAAGTGGTCTTCGTTCATTTCTGCTGGATCGTTACACAGGACACATATTGGTGAGGCTAAGATACCTATTCTGTAGAGATGACTTGCCAAACAAAGATGAAATTTGCCTAAAGATGTCCCCACCCGGAGATCCGATTGGGGGACAGTTTTAGGACTCATATTCATGTATGTGGCTTTCATGTAACTGTTTTCTTAACGGGCACCAGTTTTACAATGTGGCAGTTACATCACCCGACTTAAACCCCCATTTTGCAAGGGGGACCACACCTATCGTTGGTCAACGGGTCCATCGGACCTAGCCGGGAGGACTAAATAGATGATATTTAGATCCACCGACCTTCCCCTCATGTGCCTCTGAGGGACGCTGTTGTGCTGTGATAGGCCAGCACATATGTAAATGACATTTCCTCCATTTTAGATGAAACAGTTATACCGCTGTGATTCGGTCCTATACAAAAAATGTAGATCTTGCTAAAATACACAATTTATGTCTCAATAAATTTTCTTGTGGGGTGAACCATTTCGGAGATATTGCTTGTTATGTGTGTGAGTTTCGGAAAACTTAGAACTTTCGTGAAATGAGTCATCGTTCATTTTTTTGTTACGTGTGCAAAGAGAACGGAATCTCAAGACTAAAAGATTTGACTATCGCACAAAGCCTACTGTATTCCAATATTCCCCTTGCATCTTCAAGGAAATAAGCAATAAGATAATTTGTATAAATGTTTATTTTAACTAACACGAAGAAGATATATGGATAAGAGTTTGTAAGAATTTTTAGTACAAAAGTAGAGAAAGTCATGTGAGTGCAACACATCAGATTTTTTACTCACATGTTTGTATTTGTTGCTATTATACAATGTACAGTATTAGAAGGCATGTGAACTAAGCCAATGCCTGCCGTAGCTACAGTGCTGCCAAGTGCTGTGCCAGAGCGAGAAAGACAGGGAAAGAAAAGGAAGGAAAACGTTTGTCACGTCTCGAAATGTTAGACCGTAAACTTATGTAGCAAACGATACTTCTGCATAGCATAACTAGGCTTACTAGTCCAGCTACATTAAAGCTAAATCAAGTTGTCAGCATTCGTAGTGTATGTGACAACACTGGGGAACTGGTTTTGTCCGTCTGGTGTACAGATAAAGCTTGTATAACTTAATTCTTTTGATAGCTCACCTGCTAAGCTTAATTATGACCTGTAATATTTAAAATAATGTGTTTATTTACTGAAAATGACATACTTAATTTCTGAAAGCGATTTATTGTAGTGCAGTTGCTCGCTCATCTTCCTCGTATTTTTCTTCTTCCTCATCCTCACTTAATTCGGAATCAGTTTCCCGCAGATTTATAACCAGTTTTTGCACAGTGTTATCTCGAGCTGCTACTTCATGGAAATCCTCTTCCTGGAGTTTTTTGCAGTGAGCAACACGGACTAGCCCAGTCTTGTATTGTCACTGTCAAGTGCAATCAACATCTGCAAGATGAAAAGTGGTGTTTTCTTTAGGGAGTTTCCCCAGTACCTTAACCCAAATCAATTCTATGAGGTTGTAAATGAAGAATTTGGCACCTGTTTACTAATGAAATTTGATCTAGCTTTGTACTGATTCCTTTTTGTAACAATTCTGCTCTAGTTTCAGAAGGATAAAATGCTATATTGCATGCCAGCCGGTACACTTTGAAAATATGTCTGCCCTGGGAGCACAGTAATTTGTCCTTGATGTCTGCACTGCTAGTACTAGGTTTTGGAAGCGGTGTTAACAACACTTCACTAAATGCAGAATGTAAAAATACTTTATGCTTACTGTCACAGTTACATAAAGCACTTGCCTTACGCAGTGGTCTTGAACCGAACCTCAACGAACAGGTGCATGCACTTATCCAGGCTGTTGTAAACCATGTTCAATTAATTTATAAAGGAAATACTGTTTAGAACCTTACTCCATAAATGCCTTGCTAACTACTGCTTAATGAAAAGAAATTACATATGGGCAAGGTTAGAAGTTGTAACATGCCATAAACAAAAACACGAGAGTCATCAGTGTTTATTCCTAGAACAATAACTGGAGAAGTATACAGCATAGAAACATGGTCTTTGGACAGGCTGCTTCAAAATTGTTTGCCACGTGTACCTAGGCATATTAAGTTGAATTTCCAGCAGTAGTTTTGGGTGCATGATAGATAGGAACCTCTGTTACCCACACTTGTGCCATTTGTGTCCAAACTAGGCACCACTGCACGTTTATAATAGGTCAGTTGTTCTAGGCGAGCCCCTCCTAGTATCGTCTCATATGCCTTCTAATACCATATGCCATAGCATCTTTGAAAGGGCTATGTACATTTCACTGTTGATTTCCCTGTTCCAACATAAAGAATCCATTACGTCAACACAGTTCATTTGGCTGTCAATCCAAAGCAATCTGCACAAGTGTGCAGAATTTTGTTTAAATATATGTGTCAAAGAGTATCTCACTTAATTGGCCATATGCACTATTTTTAATCAAGTACATGTTGATCGAGGGTCGGGCGTGATCCAACTTTAACCGAGGTTAAATTGTAGTTGTGGTGCATCATTGTTAATTCTCATTCAGCAAACCACTGTCAGGTGCTGACCATGTGTAGGTTGCTGAACACTCATAGTTCTACAAGAACTACTCAACTCCATGCAAAAGAAGTTGCAGTAAAATTACAATCTCCCAGTATATATTGTTTTGCTTTTCTATCCCAATGTATAATTGGACATTCTTTGATGGTAAATGAAAACTGAAAAAACAAGTCTTCAAATTTTTCTCGGCATGAAATGGAATTAATGCATGAGACTACCTGTCTCATATTCCAATAAAATGGAATGGTAAATAACAGATTCATGATCTTTAAGACTCAAGCTGGAAGCCTGGATGTACTTACATATGCATTTAAACATGACACCAGCCGAGCCATAACTTGGATTTTAATTACCTAAATGCTGTTGACACATGCATTTATGCTGTAAAAATTACCAAAATATTGCTTAAAACTTCAAATGAAAAATCAATTTACTTTTGGTAGTTATAGATGAAATAATCCATATCTCTCTTAACCTTCATATTCAGTTAAGTTGCAGTGGATAACGAGTGTTTCAAGTAGTCAAACTTATATCTTTGGTTGTCAACCAGTAGAGGCTTGTACTTTGAGAAACTTCTTTCTACATCAAATGACAATGGGGGGCCTGCTTCAAAGAAGGAAAATAAGTAGAAATTTCTGATTTTCACTGAATTCTGCTTCTTTGTCATAAAGAATGTCTGCAATTTTACACAATGTATATCTAGGATATCTTTCAAGCACACAATATAGTTTTCCATCAGCTACTTTGCCCTGTGCCCTTTATGAGTTTTCTTCACAATGCTTGATGCTGATTAACTAATTGGCCTTGCTAGGGACTTGCCTGTAGGCTCTTAGAGCTCGTGCCTCTGATGCTAGGCAGTTACTCAAGTCCGACAGTCCTAATAAAATAGACCACATTCTTGATATCTGCTCCTTTCCTGTCTTCAGGCTCCAAAAAGGAGCCTAAGGAAACATTGATGTATAGCTTGCTCAGGTCATGTGAATCCAAGGTGTGCACTCTCTTTGCCACAGCATCCACCATCTCATTACCTGTAACACCAGAATACCCAGACACCTGCATAAGGGTGATTAATGACCTGGCAGTGTCTCGCCAACATCCTTTAGCATTGCCATACCAGCTTGGATGTACTTTTGACTAAAAAGGCTGTCAAAGCTGCTATGCTATCTCAAGAAAGAGGTCTGTGCAGGTTTGGGCCTAATTTGAAAAATATTTGTCTGGCTCAGGCCAAGCCTGGGCTTGAAAATTAAGAAATAAAATTTTTTTTTTTCTTTTCTTTTGGTCACTGATGTCAATTTCGTGAATAGCACAATTATTGCAGCATTTCCTACTAGGAATTCTATATGATTATTCTGCTGATAACGTTTCAAATAATAATTTTGTTTAAAACAAGATTACACAATTGGGTCTGGGCGAGGTGGTACACTATTACCTCTTTTCGGGCCGTGTTAGAACTTGGTTGAGGCTGGGTGAAAGCTAAGAATGTAGGGCCGTACAGACCTAGTCTCAGGAATTTTTGTGCATTGCAAATGCTAAAATGGCATATCTCAGCGTGGAAAATGATGGCAAAGCTAATCATGGTGCCGTAGATCCCTGCACCTGACGTGCCCCTGCAGCAGGATCCCTTCCCTCAGGAGAAACCTGGTTAACAGTCTCTCCCAGACAGTATGGCTATTGCAGGGCTAAGATTGAATCTTGTCCCATCAAGCCCCCTTGCATTTGGGTAATAAGACTGGTCTGCTGAATTCCATCAGGAACAGTGTGTTCCTTATAGCAGTGGTGTCAATCGTGGCCCTGAGTGAGAATGCACTTGCCATGTCCCACCCCTGCCCCAATTTTAAGGCTGTTCATTAGTTCATCTATAACCAGACAATACAGGTTGGGCAACAAAAACTCTTCTTGGAGGCAGCCCCAAGATACTGATGGCCTCAATCTCTCTCCCCAGAGCTAACAACCTACCAACCAGGCCATAAACCATCACTGACTAATCATTTCTCCAGGCTCTGCTAAAGAAATATTATTTAAGGCACGCTCAATGGTTAGGAAAGCTACCATAACCAGTTCACCACTGTCCTGTGCCCACTCAAATCAACTAGCTGATGCACTGATTTTGTGGATTTACCTAGGCAGTAGGCATTGGGGATGTATAGGTCTTTGAACCAGTGCCCCTTCTTTCAAATGTCTACTAGTCTTTTCAGTGCCTTCAGCGTGAAGGATGTCAGATAGGAAATCTCAATGCCTGCAGTAAGAGTTGTCTAGCTTAGGTATAAAAACCACTTCGACTGCCAGATTGTGAAGCATATTTCATGGCCAAGCAGGCCCTAATTATTCTAACTGGGTGTATAGACCATCTCCCAGCCCTCTTGAAGCACTGGGAAAATTCCTATCTACACCTGTGCTTTTGAAAGACTAAAATTGGCCCATGTAACATTTTTATAATCCGCAATCTCGGAGACGTGCCAGCTCTCTTGAGAGCTTGGTGCCTCTACAGGCATAAGTTCTTGATCCATAGTTTGCATCTGCGGAAAGTAAGTTTCAAGCAACAGCCTCCTGGTCTCCCCTTCGAATTACATCCATGGACCAACCGGTGGAGGCCTCCAGGTTGCCCCTACCCTGAAAAGACTTGGTTTTGCAAATGAGCCATGCTCGATTGCTCTTGTATGCTTTCACTAAGAAGCCCCCATTATTTCTCTGGGGCCTTTCTGATTGCATTCGTGAACAGCCTCCAAGATTATTCATTCTTATCCCAGGTTGCCTGGCGTCTTATCAGCCTGACACGTAGTACAAAGCCTACCTGATGGATTCCAAATACAAATTCCATCTGAATCGATCTCTTGCCCTCATCTTATGAATGAGGAGGCAGTTCCTTACGTATGTGGAGACTAAGGTGTTTGTGAAAAACTCCACAGACAGCTCAAATTCCTCCAAATTCTTTTTTATCCAGGGTCCATTCTTTAGGCCAAAGGTTAGAACATTACTTTTATTCAAGATCTCATGATCTGTTGTGCTTAGGTATTGAACAATGCCACTCCTCCCATTAATGTTTGTACTACCCCATATGCAATGATATGCGTTAGTCGCAGCCAATCATTAAGTAGAGGCTTCTTTGCCTGCATTACTTAAAGTTTTTCAACTCCTGTGAAGAAGGTACTTGCTTGGAATCATAGGGGGAGCCTGTTGGTGCAGACTGAGTGTTCTCATCATACCAGGACTGCTGCCAGACCTCTGGTAAGAAAATCCAGCTATACCTGTCACGATAAACAGTGTGGGTTTATCACCTGACATGTTGCATATAGCCCTATAATATGGCCATGGTTCATGTATTATGGCAGACTTTAGTACTCGGCCTCATGATGCTCCTACATAGCTCCTTGAGGCAGAAATACTGTACTGTAGGTTGGACTATATGAAAGAAACCATTGTAACCTAACTCTTCTGACATCTCCTCCAGTGCAGCTGTTACCTAACAATGTCCTGTCCACACAGCTGAACTTCTGCACCATTGCTCTCCTCTCGAGCAGTGGCCCTGATTAACATAAGGCTGGCCTGTACCAAACTGCAAAAGAGTACCACCCCTGTTGAGGATAAATCAACAGTTCTTCACGCTGACCATAAGACATACACCCTTGTGTTCCTAGACCCTCCACTGCTTTGCATTTATTCCTGCATTCTGCCTCTCCAACCTCTGGAAGAGAACAGTGTTTTCTACCTCTGGACCAAGGAACCTGTTGGGAGGGCATTTGGCCCAACTGTTTTCAGTTTAGATCCATTAGAGCTGTTTCGTTTACTAGCTCACACTGTGTCCTTTGATCGCTAGAATTGTTCTTCAAATTTCCTGTCGTACTTTTCAAGAGGGTTGACTCTTTCCACTCTTCTTAGAATTTAAGTATTCTAGGTGCAGCTCATCCACAGTACGATCAGGAAAATCTAAAACGGGCCGCTATTTTGTGGCTGCAACTTGACAGTAATCAAGAGAATTGATCAGTCCCAACAGCCTCTGTCAAAATTTGCCATAATCAACTATCTCATGTTCGCTTGGGTCATTCTTGGTGCACCAAAAAACTGCATAGAGTATAACATTGATCGAGAATGGTACACGGCAATAAAACTTCCTCACTAAGGAAATACAAGTGCTAGAAATTATGCTGTAATATTCATGTTTAATGAGGTGTTCTAAAATTTAGAAAGTACCATTAGAAGAGGTTGTTGATTATTGGCAAGAAAAGCACCATATGAAATGAAGATTAAATGAACGGGCGGTCTGAATATTAAGGAGCCTGATGTATGTTCATAACTTAAATCTGATCATATGTGCTTAAGTGTTCATTTTCATAGATTTGCATTTGGCTTGCAGCCAGTGTGGTACGCTTTTGTCACTTGACTGCATACTTAATATAGAGAAGTATTACACTTGTCCAGGTTTCATAAAAAGGTATATGTTTTGGCTACCCTAAAGAAAGACATTTTGGGAGGGTGGTGGATCTAAAGGCCACCCAACCAATTTTGATAATTCTTTAGCCATTGAAAAGCAGTGTTCTTGCCAACAAACATATGGTATTAAGATAGTTCCTAATTTCCTAAATGAATAATAGACTAAGGGCTTGTTGGTGCAAGCTTGGAATAAACCCTTAATAGACCGAGGGGTGATAGTGCAAACTTTGGGGGGATGGGGCTGCTAGACATTATTCTGTAGTTATGCACTAAACTGCTGTACAGTGCCAGAATAGAGCCTGTCAGGGATATAACCATGGAATGAGTTATTCAAACCGCAAGCTCATTCTGAGCATAAAGAGAAAATGGCTGCTGGGTATTGGACACAGACCTGTTGTATGTAACAGCTTGCCAGAGGTGATTTGATAATTGAATATATCAGTGAGCTTCAAGTTACACGAGAAAACTGCCCTGAGATTGATAGTTATTTTAAATAAATGGCAGGTAGAAAGATACAGCTGAGATACATAAAATTATTTCACACAGAATAACATACTTGTAATATCAGCACAATTCATAGTTTTATGGCAACAAGTTAAATACTACCTAAGATAAACCCAAAATTTAATGTAGGAATTTGCTAGTACAATGGTAGCAATGTTAAGACTGAGCTTGACTTCATTAGCATGATACCCAGGATTGTTTACTTCAAAAGGTACCCAAACATCATTTAAATGCAAGTTTCACAGCTGTGCATAGTTGTACTCAATCAAAACTTTTGGTTCTGGTACAGCAACATAAAGTAAATGGATTACCAGAAGTATTGGAAGCATTGATAGGGGAGGAAACTAGTAGAAGTACAACACATTAAAAAAATTTGAGAAATTCAAACATGATCGCCAAAGACTGGCCGTGAACTTGTCACTGTGACCAAAATAAAAATTGTACCTTTTTATTCAAAACAAGAATACTTACGTAATGTTATTTTGAATCGATCCCTGTCAGTGTCATTAGTCTGAACTATAGTATATTCAGGGAGTTTTCAAACGTTTTTAAGGCCACAGATTCATTGTCTTCCATATAATGGTAGCCCCCACTGTACGGAAACTAACCTTTTGGTTGTTGCAGGAGAAAGCCTGTTTCTAATTTTACCATGGTTCCTCCCATGTGCCGAGCAATTTCACTTACTTGCAGCTGTTGATGGTCGTACACTGAGAAGTTTGCAGGAGAGAGTTCAGCAGCTGACTGCTACACAATCCTCTCCACCAGGCACATGGTGAAACATGTTCAGCAGCCCACACACCATCTGAGAAGAAACCATCACAAGCTCTAAATTCAGTGACATTAGCTAGCTTCCATGCTTTTTCCTATCCCAATAATTGATATGAGCTGCTGAACTGTAATGTGTGGCTTTCATGTTCAGCATTAAGACTAGTGTCTTTATACTGTGTACCTAACAGATTTGCTGCAGCATTGATAAGCTTGCAGGTGATTTTTCTTTGTAATTGCAGATGGTCTTCTGGAGATAACATTGGCATTGAGTTATGTTTTCGAAGATCCACCTCTATTGCAATTTTAGTAAAGTGATGTGCCTCAGATAATTAGGCATTGTCTGGCTCAAGTTGGTTGATGGCAGTAGACACTGGTTGTGGCAAGAGACTTGCTTGTTCAGTTTCTGCCATGTGTCCTTTAACACAGCACTTCTGTGTCATCAAAATGTACTGAAGGAAAAGCTGTGCATTTTGATGCACTCTTAGTTGATGTTTACTGCTAATGTGCTCTGAAAACTTACGAGGGAGGGGGTTAAAGCATCACTCTGTTCTGATAGCAACCACTGGAGGCACCCATTAGAGGCAAGCTTCTCCAAGCGGTTTCCGTAGGAATGACAGGCCATTGTGCTGTTGCCAGCAGTAACATTGAATACCACTTCCATTTAGCACAGTGACAAAATACATCTCCAGGAATCTTCACCTGATGCTAATAGTATGCTATTGTGTTGCAGTGTAAATCTGTGAATCGTTGACATGACGTACCTGGTACATCAGTTTATGTGTTTTGCATGTGCTGCTTAGTTTGTGAATTGTCAGTATTACGGTCACGTTTACGAATTTAGTGTCATTATTACCCTCTCATTTACAAACACAAAATTCAGTGATAATTATGTGTAGTGTCAATGGTACCTTCACGTTTACGAACACAAAGTTCAGTGATAATTATTACATGTAAGTGTGTGTGTGCGTGCGTGCATCAGGATTAAATATTATTCAACTGTCGACTGAAAATAATGAAAGTCAAAAAGACAAAGCAAAGCTTTCTGGGAAAAGAAACCAGCTTTATGAAGAGGTATTCAAATTTTGCATTCATGCAGGCAATTATTACTCATTTTATAATAAATGCTGACACAAGTATCAAATAAAATATAATCAGACATTTGAATTTAATCTTCGTTCTTCGTTCTGCTGTGATCCATAATTGTGTACATTGTTAATTCCTGTAAGTTGGCATGGCATTATTCTTGTTGCTGCTACGCCTTTGGTTACCACATGGACGGTGGTGCTAAAAGTGGCAACATTGCTGGTTGAAATGTCAATCGCCAACTGAGGGTGAACAAACTAGAGTGGCCTCTTTGTTCTTTATCGGACTTCCAAAATGTATTAAAGGTCCACCCCAATGACTTGGTGAGGGAAGTTTTGAGTTACAGCCAAATTCTGGTACGTTTCTTACTGCTTCACTTCCAACAGAGCATGAGGTATAATGCCTGAATTTGAATGCTTCAATAATTTTCTCACTGAACTGGAATAGCTCTTGGAGTACAAGTCTTAGTTGAAGAGATTTATACTATGAGCAACACATTGTATTTTTTGCATTGTCAGTGATGACTGCTATGAACCTTTTAGCTCCTATCTCTTGAATTACTGTGATAAGGCTTGAGGTGCTAAATTGTGCTGTTTCTCTCCCTCACCAGGACAAATACTCTTGAAGAAAATTGGTTCTGATATGACAATGAAATTAATGTTTCAAACAGTGTACCTATTCCATTTATAGCATAGCATGGAGGTTCAGTTATTAACTGTTTGTATGCATCTATATAATAATAATTGTAATGTTTGTATGCATCTATATAATAATAATTGTAATGTTTGTATTTATTTTACTTCAATTTTTCACTCTTTATTTGTTCTAATTTTGCCATTTCAATGTTACCATTTCATCAGAGCTAATAATACTTTCTTGTTTACATTGTGTTCTATTTAAACACAGTTTATTACACTTTGTCGCAGTTGACAGTCCCTTCTCTGAAAAAAATGGTCTACTGGTGTGTAGGCAAGTGCCAGAAGTAGAGTCATGTGTAATAGATTTGGTTGTGTTGGTGGCAGCTCAGTACCAAAGCGTGGACATGGTAAACCAAATATCTGTGGTTCAAATCCTGACATTGGTCTCCACTTTTTCCATAATGTATTATTAATATTATTTAAAAATTAAACACTAACGTTCAATCTTCCTTTTAATTATTCTAGTTTCCGGAGACGGCTGATTACTTGTCTGTAGGCCAATACAAAGCAATGACTTATGATGCATGATCTAGGTCCTCCAATTTCACCCTACCAGTTTAAAATAAACCTTAAGGCATTTAGTCAAGTTAGTATGATTACTTCTTTGGACTAACAATGTGTTGGATTGCAAAATTAAGAGTTACATGTTCAGTTCTCGGCTCCTTTTATCATTAATTATGTTTCATATTCTGTTCTCCAAAGATACAGGAAGAATTGTGGCTTCTGTTTGAATTAAAGAGTAAAGCACGTTGTTTCCTTAATTGGGCTGTGAACAAGCACTAGAGCGTCATTTTGATTGTTGCTTCTAAACTTCTACTGTATAAGAAGTGGGGAAATTTGGGAATACCCCTGGTATTTCATTCCTGGGGTTCCTATTAGATGGATTTAGTTCTGGAAAGGAGACATTCAGATGCTTCTAGTACATGAATATCTAACACCTGGGATAGCCTAGAAGCGGATCTCCCAGGTGTTGTGTATTAATTTGAAAAAGCAGAGCTCAATACCACAGCAGCTCTTTGGTAGAGTGCTGGCTTTTAAAACTGAATTATGGCGGTTCAAATACTGACATTTGGTTTTCTTTTCTTTCCGGATTCTGTCTAAAATGAACAAGCTAGTTGAAGATCTTCAGTTTTGCAACATTCAAAAAGTATACAATAGAATTGTGTAGGTAACTGAAGCTCTTTCATTTTACAGGTATAGACCAATTAATATTAATTGATAACTGAGTAGCTGATTATAACCAAATGTGAGCAAAACATTGCTTTCATGTGCATGCTGCCACTAAAACAAGCTTAGAAAGTAACAATTGCTGTTAACCTGTTAGGGCACTATTTAATGCTAGAGTAGTGTCCTCTTAAACTATATTCATTACTGCTGCCTTAGTATCATAAGTTTTATTCATAACATTTGTATGTCGAGCAGGGTTGCCAACCCGTACGATAATTATGGGGGCATACGATAATTTGAATGTATGCACTCCTGGTTGTCAACCCGTACGATAATTATGGGGGTGTACAATAATTTCGATACTGGCGAAATATCATTTTCACTGGTTTGTCACACCAGCGAAATGAAATTAATTACAAATAGCAACATTACTTTTGCCCTCTCCACCCCTCTAGGGCAAACATCTCATACCCTACTAATCCTACTTTATTCTCTTGTTGCCAGTGTGCCCAGATCTGGTAATCTCAATGAAGAAGGCACTGTTTAGAAAATGGATGATCATTGAAGAAAACTCCGAATACGTGATATTTCGTGTGAAATAAAGAACTTGCCTGAACCTAGCATTTTTTGGAGTGCTGTTAAACACGTCACCTTGGTGGAAATACTGATTTAAAGAATGGGCGCAGGTTGTATTATCAGTGGTTTCATTGCCTCATAGAAACACCTCTTGCGAAAGAGTTTATTTCCAAACTAGGTTTAATAAAAACCAAAATTAGAAACAGATTGACGCTAGATACGATAAATGGACTAATTCTGTCGTCTCAGTTTATGAAAGAATGTGGTGGGTCCGAAAATCTGCATGTCACAGAGATGTTTATCTCAACAACAATTTGTATAATGCTGCAACAGTTGAGGAAGATGAACTTTCAGATGAATACTGTGAGAAACACAAGTTCTAAAGTTGCAATACTGATTGAGATCATCAAATCTTGTAAGTGGATATCATAAACATCAATAGTATTACATTTTCATAAGTGTTATGCTGATACATTTATTGTTGTAGCATTTGGTTTATGATGGACAATAATTTTGAATCCAAATCTATAATTTTGAGTGGTTGGTACAATAATTTTACTTTTAAACATTGGCAACCCTGATGAGTAAAAGGTCCATGTGACCATTATGTAATTTAATTTTATGTATATATTTAAACACAACTTTAGTTGTATTAATAATTGCTAAAGGTAAGTCATTCCAGCTGCAAAATATGGTAGCCGCAAAATTTAATGGTGGCTGGTAGTGGACTTACTATTCTTTTTCCTGTTATGCAAAAAAATTCTGTGGGTGCAAATGATAGTCATTGGCTTTAAAGCATGTTTAATTATACAACACCGCAAGGTGGGCCAAGCCTCTGAATTTAGTATCGAGCTACCCACCATCAAATTTTGCAACAGCTTTAACTAAATTAGCAAACATCATCTGACATACTTTAATTGGATAAGTGCCCCGTGCTAAAGATGCACAGTTCTTTCTTCCTTGATCCTCCTTGTAATTATAATGCAGAAGTAAGTCTTTGTTTATAGCAAAACATTAAGTTTCTCTCTGTGCAGACTACTATCCAGTAGAACAATAGTGTTAACTTGGCAACATACAATGTAGAAGTCCAAAAACTGCTCGGTTAACCTGCTGCTCTGTTACTGAGTGCTGACCCTACACAACCCTGTGCTTTCTCACTTCATTGGCGAGAGATGAGCAAGACCATATGCGACTCTTTCGAAAGTGACCCCAGTTTCTTTTATGAGGGATTGTGCAATATGTATGTTATGTTTGTTTCTGGTTGGGATTTTATCAAATAATGTGAAAATTAGCAGCAAATTCTGAATTAATCTAAATTTCTTTGTGCCAAAACCAAAATATCCCTTGTGTAAGTTTTGCTGCATTTCCTCTGTATGCTATTATTACCTTCATTATATTGTATACTAAATAATAGGGAGAAAGTTGTGTTTGGCATAAGTATCCAAAATTACGTGATATGTTACACAATTAACACTCGCTAGCAAGCTCATACTTTAAGGGCTGCTGTTCTGAAAATTAGAACCTGGCATTTCTGTGGGCTCTTAACATTTACTTCCTTTAAAATTTGTAAACTATTATGCGTTTGGCTTCTGCAGCACTTTTTGTACCCGTGTCATCTTCTGAACAACGGACCTGGTTTTGGCAGTAATTTATGTTAATGAAAACTTAGAATGCTGTGTTGCAGTTAGTGACACTTGTATAGAGCAGTGGAGCATGTGTTTAGTGGCAAACAGTGTTTGTAAGAGTATCATTAAAGAAAGGGTGCATAAACTATATTGACGTGAGAAGCTTAAATGGCTAAACATTTAGATCAGGGGAAGACAGGTATCGCTGCTGTGACGTCAGTTCACTGAGCTCGTATGCTCCCATCCATGGTCAGTTGAACGTGTGACGTCACAGCGGGAAAGAGGAAATGGCATACAGTACATCGTAATTTTAATGCTGTTTCAATTACGGAATAGACACAGATTATAAATAATTACATTTTGGCTTTATGCCATATATATTCTAGTTTGTGTGAACAGTCATATAACGCAAATAGAACAGAAATTATAGCTATTTTTCCTGAGCTAGAGGAGAGCTATACAGAACTATTAGGTAGACATTTCCGACATTTGCCGTTTCGCTTTTCTTTAACTAGTTTGTCAATGTTTGGGCGTAATGTACGGCACATTTGTAACCGAAGACTGCATGTTAGATTGTGATCTGACAATATGCTTCGGGATTTTGACTTAGAAAGGTTCATAAAAGAAAGAATTGTTTGCACAGATACATAGAACCAAACATACATAATATCCGTGCAACAAGGGCATACAACCTCAGAAATCTCGTTTAAGGAACATTCTTTCAAATAAAATACCTCAGACTAGGCTGAAGAGGGTTCTCCCTAAACATGCCTAAATAACATTTTTCATATTCATTCAGTTTCGTGCAAGTAGTGCCGCTGATCTATGCAGCATAGCAATACACCGCTCTCGACTGACGTCACACGACTGTACAAGCTGGCTCTTCGCTTAAATACGTCACACGGCCCGAAGTTGTCTTCCCCTAATTTAGATGATTCATAATGATGGAAAGGAAGGTAATGAATTTAAGGCATGTTTCTTATATAATGGAAGAATTCCCAGATGATTGAAATCATATTTTGAAGTGAACGTTTCACAAAATGTTAATGAGCAATGTTTTGTTTTAAATTGAAAGATTGGAGCTTTCAAGTGTTATGCCAAAGAGTGAAATCCTAAGTATAGATTTAGTGATTCTTTGAAAGTCCCTAATATTGGCTGGTTTTGGGGTATAAATATAAATGAGCCTGGTTAAGTGTGTTAACTAAGTATTGAAAATTATTTTTTCAGTGGTGAAAAATTGTATGCATAATTAAGTAAAAATTGAAGCTATTAACAGTGAAGCAACAAGATTCTAAAACAAGAACAAATTAGAAACTAAAAACTTCACTTATCTTAGTATGTTGATATCCTTTTTCTATTTTTCTGACCCAGGGGTTTCAAGCCATATCCAGCTCATTCTCAAAGTCATATAAACAAAATCGTTGCCAAGCTACAATCTTTTATTTTTGTGAAAAACAATTATTCATATTCAATTTTTTATTTACCAATCTCTGAAAACAAAAATTTAAAAATACAATCCATAGATGGCAATTCAAAGTTCATGACATGGTTCCTGTTTTTTAAAATAAAAATTTTTTCCCAAACCATTAAATCTATCGGATTACTTAACTGTTTTAATAATTTAACCTCTGAATTAATTTCATGATTAAATGACCAAAAATGATCTGCCACAGCTGATTTATCAGTTTGTTTATATTTAATATTTCTAAAATGTTCTTTTATTCTGGTTTCTAGATGACGTTTAGTTTTACCAATATAAACTTTATCACAATCTGAACAGCTAAATTGATAAATGCCAGATTTTTTATAATTTGGTATTTTATCTTTTTTTGAAAAATTAAGTAAATTTTGTATATTAAATTTATTTTGAGGGACCAAATTTATTCCATATTCTTTAAAAATCCTTGTAAATTTTTTATTAGCCCATGGATGGTAAGTAAACTTTTTAAAAATATAATTATCTTTTATTTTTTTAAGGGTTGAAACTTCTTTGACCGCTTTTTGATATTTAAATTCCCCTATCCTTTTATGTATAAAATCTGTATTAAAACCATTAATTACTGCAGTGTTAATAATATGTTTATATTCTATGTCAAATTCATCTTTATTAAGGGGTATATTTATTAATCTATAAATTAAACTATTAAAAACAGCAAATTTATGTGCAAAAGGATTAAAACTTTTATATTTTATGTAATTATCAGTGTGAGTAGATTTTCTGTAAATATCAAATTTCAATTTATTTTTATGTCTTTTAATTTTTAAGTCCAAAAATGAAAGGAATCCATTATTCTCAGTTTCCAAAGTGAATTGTATAGCTTTATCTTGTAAATTTAAAAGTTTTAAAGCATCATTTATCTGTTTATTAGGGACAACAGCAAAAATATCATCCACATATCTATATTTAAAGCATCATTTATCTGTTTATTAGGGACAACAGCAAAAATATCATCCACATATACATATGCTTTAAAACTTTTAAATTTACAAGATAAAGCTATACAATTCACTTTGGAAACTGAGAATAATGGATTCCTTTCATTTTTGGACTTAAAAATTAAAAGACATAAAAATAAATTGAAATTTGATATTTACAGAAAATCTACTCACACTGATAATTACATAAAATATAAAAGTTTTAATCCTTTTGCACATAAATTTGCTGTTTTTAATAGTTTAATTTATAGATTAATAAATATACCCCTTAATAAAGATGAATTTGACATAGAATATAAACATATTATTAACACTGCAGTAATTAATGGTTTTAATACAGATTTTATACATAAAAGGATAGGGGAATTTAAATATCAAAAAGCTGTCAAAGAAGTTTCAACCCTTAAAAAAATAAGATAATTATATTTTTAAAAAGTTTACTTACCATCCATGGGCTAATAAAAAATTTACAAGGATTTTTAAAGAATATGGAATAAATTTGGTCCCTCAAAATAAATTTAATATACAAAATTTACTTAATTTTTCAAAAAAAGATAAAATACCAAATTATAAAAAATCTGGCATTTATCAATTTAGCTGTTCAGATTGTGATAAAGTTTATATTGGTAAAACTAAACGTCATCTAGAAACCAGAATAAAAGAACATTTTAGAAATATTAAATATAAACAAACTGATAAATCAGCTGTGGCAGATCATTTTTGGTCATTTAATCATGAAATTAATTCAGAGGTTAAATTATTAAAACAGTTAAGTAATCCGATAGATTTAATGGTTTGGGAAAAAATTTTTATTTTAAAAAACAGGAACCATGTCATGAACTTTGAATTGCCATCTATGGATTGTATTTTTAAATTTTTGTTTTCAGAGATTGGTAAATAAAAAATTGAATATGAATAATTGTTTTTCACAAAAATAAAAGATTGTAGCTTGGCAACGATTTTGTTTATATGACTTTGAGAATGAGCTGGATATAGCTTGAAACCCCTGGGTCAGAAAAATAGAAAAAGGATATCAACATACTAAGATAAGTGAAGTTTTTAGTTTCTAATTTGTTCTTGTTTTAGAATTGTATGCATAGTTGAAAATGTTTCACTTGAGACTTTGATAAAATGTGTAGCAGGGCCGCCAAGATGAGCACTGAAGTATGAAATGCTCTACTCCTACTGTCACCCCTTTCTGTTTCTCTCTGTCTTGCAGGTAAACGAATAGGCGACGTGTACCGCATTCGCGGCTCTTCAGGTTTCAGGTGAAACGTCTTTTGCGACGTAATCAAATGAATACTTCTGAACTTGAGTTGGCTAGGAAAGCACAAAGAGGGTTAATGACACTGGAGAATATGAAGAACATAGATGGCTCATATTGACATCGAGTAACAAACAGCGCTTTCACCATATTACTGATGCGGTAGCTCTAGTCAATCTTCAGTTGACAAAAGTAGTTGTATAGAATTAACATGTTTATTACCTTTGTTTTATTATACAATAGTTATGCAGTTCCCTTGTACTACTGAAGACATTTAAAAGTTTCTATACTGTATTCTCAAAAATAAACGTTACAATTTATATTAAAAGTTCATAGAAATTGTATAAACTTAGGCTTTCATGGCCGGCGTCCTGACTATAAGCTAGATTTATTTCTTCCGGGCTTATAGGCCATGGTCTAGAAGACATTGAAGATTCTGAGGTTTTGCCAAGTACTGTGCTTGGTATCTTCATGTTAAGATGATCCGTTGTCTGTGCTGGTCAGAGTTTGAATGCAGAAGCAATGAGCGTGGTGCTCTTATATAGTGGGTGGTGGTCAGGGCTGCTTGTACTGGCTAAGGTGGTGGTTGGCGGGCCGAAGTTTTATTACAGGTGTTGTGTGTGTCTGAAATTTATTGAAATTGTTTGCAATGTACGTTTTATTAGATGGTGGCATAGTCATGATACCTAATTTACCCAGTTGGTATCCTTGCTGGTTTCTTTTTATATATTAGCGTTTCAATGTCCGACTGCAAACTTCAAAGTAGAACACATTGAAGATGTTTATCCATAGCAGGATCTTGTTCAGTGTCAATATAGTAATTTCGTCTATGGCAAGGGAAAATGAACATTCTCCCAGTTCGCCTATGGCAAGGGAAAATGAACATTTTCCCAGTCCCAATTAAACCTTCATTGTTCACTCATGCCACATGTGCTGCCACCACTGTTCTGTTTACACTGCCACGCGACTATAGCCAGAAACAACTGGTTTGGCTGGCTCTACCTGGCTGTTGAAAAACTAGTGGTGACGAGAGGGATGGTAAATTCACACTTCCAGTGCCTTGCTTCCCAGCCCTGGTGTATAGTATCTTCGTATTGGCCAGTTTTGCATCTGTTTGAAAATTGCTATCAGGATAGTTTAGTTCTGAAGACATATTCTACTTATTTGTACAGTAATCAATCTTCCAGTGGTAAAAATACAGCCATATGGCATTTTCAGATTTTGCAGTATTGTGAGTGGAAGGTTAGGAATTCATAAAAACATCTTCTAAATAATTGTTAATTTCCAAGAAAATTGGGGAAGTAAATGAAATTGTAATTTAGGGCTTAAAAAATTACTAATAAAATACAGGATAACCCAGATACATAGTTGAGAATACCTATGTAAATGAAAAAGATGGAACCTGTACCATATAAATTTCTAAACCTGTTGCTCTGTCAGCTTTCAATTCTATTTGCAAAAACTGATGATTAGGAAAATTATTTGTCCAAGGTTTCCATTCAACTAAATTCCCCCCACCCTTTTTTTTTTTAAATACCCAGCCTGTAAGGGAATGAAATAATGCTAAGTTAAAGCTTTACCCTTTAGGTATTGCAACATACAGAAAATGTTTCAGCACATACAAAGTGAAATACATGAATTACATCAGTTGAGTCATCACATAATTGGCCAATCGCTTCAGTAAAACTTGAGCATTAATTTGAGTTGGACACTAGCCAATGTCAAAGGAAAATTGTCCTCCAGACATTCAGGTCTTTTTTACTGAGTGATGTTTAGTGTTTCAAATTCCAACTCATCTTTATAAATTATCAGTGCATCACTGTTCATAATACTTCTACTAAAATGAATAGTATTACAAGTGTTGCTTCAATGCTGTCAAGTAAAATTCAGTATTGAAAGAGAAAGTAACGATGGAATACAACAAGCAGCTCTCCAGAAAATAGCCTCATGATGTGAACTTAGATGGCAAAATTCATAATATAAAATATAAGTGGCAGGTCTGTAGCAATTGCTAATTGATATGGAAATTATACTCCACTGGTTAGTGACTAAACTGTTTTTATATGTTAGCTATTAGAATGGAATACTATGTGTACTACTGCTATGAGGAAAGGTGGGATTATGGCATATACCTTCAATATGTGTAGCTGGCAGGATGTAGTAGACAAGCACATTTCTATTTTATTTTAGTGAGGTGAAAATTTGCAGAAATTCTGTTCATCCTGTTGTGCGAGTCAAAAGTTATTGTACAGGGTGTCCCATATAAAATCAGTACGCCTCACTGCATTCATTACATAATATTATGATTCCTCAGCCAAGCAACTTCCTGTATAAATATGGCATATGCCAGACTTAACTGTTGTAACAAGTGCTGAAAGTGCCCTTAACCCCAGGCATCGCTGTGCCCTAGAGAATGTTCTGGTTGGCACGCAATTCTTGAGGTGAGATGTTATTTATCTCATTAGTAATGTTCTCTTTAAGTTGGTCTGTCGTCCAAGGGTTGTTTGCTATGTTTTTCAGAGCTCCCCATAAATAAAAATTGTAGAATGTTAAATGCAGTGTGGGGGGCCGCATGTTTTTGCTGACAAGCCTGTTTTCAGGAAACACTCTGCTGAGATGGGCCAGTCTGGTTGGATATGTGGGCTGTAGCTCCATCTTGTTGGAAGATGCCATACTCCTTTTCATTTTCTGTTAATTCTGCAAAGGAAGTGTCAAGTGTTCTCCAGATATCTTACAGTGTTGATTGTATCATTGAAAAAAATGAGGCCGATAATGCACATTCCTAACACTGCGCACCATACGCCTATCTTCTGTGGGTGAAGAGGTTCTTCGTGTACAACATGTGGGTTATTCTGCAATCAATATCTGCAATTCTGGGAGTTAACATAACCAGACAGATGGAACCAGGCTTCTTCTGTCATAAAGAAGAGCATTGGGTCCAAAAAAACGATTGGAGATAAGAGCCAGTTACAATAAGTAACTCGCTTCTCTTTGTCTTGTTCTTGTAACTCATGCACTACACTGGCATGAAATGATCGGAATTCGAGATCTTTCATTAGCACATAATGCCATGTTGTGCGAGATATACTAACTTGCTGAGACAATCTCCTTATTGTTGGGCTTCTCGTTATCTTTGTTTGAATTCTGACTACCAGCGTGGTTCTCACTATCGGATGCTTGTTCATATTCACAATGGAACCATTAGCCCTCCATTTCTTGTGCAAAGTTTGAAATGTGCTGGTTGTGGGTATCAGGGTATTTAACCCCAAACATTTCTTTAGACTCCTTAATGGAGTCTGTGATGTAAAATTCCATTATATCAATTTGTTTTTCAATTGAGAACTGCACAATTTCTCTATCAATATTTCACAATATTCATGATAGTTGCTGTCAAACTAAAATATTGAAACTCCAACAATGTTTCATGCAGTGTAGCCAACATTATAAGAACTCCAAATATGAACACAGTGGGCTAGGTGCAGTGAAACTATGTGGCGTACCAGTTTTATGTGGGACACCCTGTAGAAGGTCATTCACCGAAGGTAAAGCAAATATTGCTAGAAGTGGGAAAGAATAGAAAATTGAAGATTTGCCACGAGTTGTCTCAAGAATAGTAGCCTCACGTTCTAAAGTAGGAAATTGCCAAATCATAATATTTCGGTTTAGCCTATTACAGTTAAGATAGAGAAGAAAAATCAGACACAGCCAGAATAAGTGGTTATTTTTGTCTGTCCAGTGTGATTGCAATAGGGTACATCAGATTTCATTAGCAGGTACATGTTTCTATACAAATTTGAAACCCTGGCTCTCCTCTTGCCAGAGACACTTTCTGGTCTAGGTAGAAATTCTTTCCATGCTTCAGACCTTCACAAAAATACCAACAAAACTGAACCAGGGCGTTAGTTTATTTATGTTTCTATACCTTACGCTGTATTAAGCTGGTTGCAGACACTTGACAATGAAATGACAGAGGTGCAGCTTCACAATGTGTAGAGCATTTGTGTATTGTTTTATAATATGTTCAGTTCATCAGAGGTAATTTCCTTTTTAGTGATTCAAAATTGCAATTCTGTATATGCTATACATTTAACCCTGATGGCTTGTTTGCGGTATATTCAATCGCATTGTGTTTTTGTTACAGGGGTACTACAAGGTGTTAGGAAAAGGCAGTTTACCCCAACAGCCTGTGATTGTTAAAGCCAAGTTCTTCTCCAAGAGGGCAGAAATGAAAATTAAGAAAGTTGGTGGTGCGTGTGTTCTTCAGGCATAATTTGTAAAATAATTTTTTAAAGTTACAATAAACACGAAGAACTTGCATTTATATTGTTTTATATAAAGTATGGTGCATCCTGTCCTGCCGTTCATGTAAAACATAAGGAAATAGGAAGCATTTTGTACTTTTGAAAGGAGAGGTTCAGTCTATGGAGTAAACTTAGAAAAAGGAAAGAGAAAGCATTCAAAATTTGCCAAGCATATGAAGAAAACAGCTAAAAAACGTAAGTTTTGTTCTACTATGTGCAACTCCATCATAATTTGATTGAAACAACTCTTTAATTCATTATGTGGGTGTATATTTTTTGTGCCACCTACTGATCGTTCAGTGACATGACGCATGGTTTATGAAGTGCAGTAAACAAAATGCTAAGGAATTCTCCAGCCCCAGAGGAGTTGGGGAGGGTGTGAACATTTTCTCCTCTAAAAACAGTGTTGGTCTGGGTGGCTCAGTTGGTTAGACGCTGGCCTACTGTTCCCAAGGTCGCGGGTTCAAATCCGGCCCAGACCGATGGTTTTTAAGTGTGCTTAAAAACGACAGCTCCATGTCAGTAGATTTACTGGCATGTAAAAGAACTCCTGCGGGACAAAATTCCGGCACACCGGCGACGCTGATGTGATCCTGGCCATTGGCAGCGTCGTTAAACAAAATAATTTTAAAAAATAATTTTTTTTCTAAAAACAGTGAAGAGCAGTTGTATATTCACAGGGATTGTATTCAGTACATAAAGGAGGGATGTCCTTTCCAGCAAAGGCAAGAGGTTTGGTGGGAAGAAACATCCACAGTCAGATGAGGGAGATGTACAGTGTACCTTTGTGTGAATAAAGAAAATGAACTGGGCAATTCAGTATAACTCCAAGCTTCAGGAAAGGGTTTCTGCAGTTACAGGTGTTTCGCCTTCAGGCTTAAACTGTATTATGTAGGAAGGTGGGAATAATTGCATCCCCAGCTACAATTTCTACTCCACTTAGAGAGTGCCCAAGTCAAACATTAAAGCTAATTTTGATGACATTGACAAAATATGCAATGGGTCTTTAGTTTATGGGAAATGTCCCAACATTATATTCATTTCTGTGGTGTTCCATTAAAACTAGATAACAAGGGAGAAGAAACTAGGATATTTTGGCTTCCAACAGGAAAAAAAGAAAAAAATAAGACTTAATTGAAAAGCCAGACACAGGAAAAGACTGAACTATCTGGAAAATGAAATAGTGGCAGGAAGGAAGAGGTCCATTAGATCAGTGGTGTCAAGGTTACAGGCAGTTCAGGGCTCTATTGGACAAGTATTACAAGCAGCAGGCCATACATGACGTAATACATATCAACACTAGAAGCGTCATCTGACACCTGCTGACTTGCAGCTTGGTTGCGTGCAGGTATAAAACCTTAGAGTGTGTATATCTTATGAATGTTTTCCTTCAGAATTGCCTACAAGGACACAGTGCAGATATAAGTTGGATCTACAAAGGGGAATAGTGCTTCTCAATAGAAAACTACTTTACGTGGTTATCTAAGTTGTTTAAAATAGTAAAGTAGTTGCCACTTTCTGATTAGGCTGAGTTATATATTCTTAGACCTAACCTAGCACTTGGGTTAACGGTTCTCAAACTGAAGTACACTATTTATGCACTTACATACCTCTTTAAGATAGGTGCTTTTATTACTTTTCAATCCCAGATGAAAAAATGTCAATCAATTTTCAAATGAATAAATAAGAGAATAATTACACAGTATTAACCCTTTGCGGTCGACGTCCTGGGAAGAAATTTCCTCAGCCAGGACGGACCTTTAAATTTGCTGCTAGAGCTATGCAAATGGGAGCAAAACTTAATGCAAAAGTGCCTATGTTACTGTACTTACCTACACTGCAGATGATTATCAAACGTAGCTGAGCTAAATGGAGAATTGTTGATGCACTGGAACAGTTTGTGCTGCTTACACTGTCCACTAGTATGGGGATGTTTTAATCGTTTTAAGTTTGTAAACACTTTAGACCAAGATAAAGTATCCATGTCAAAAAACACATAGCAATGATAAAGCATTTGGCCATAAATAGTAATTTATATAAAATGTAAACGGACACACGAACACTATGCACACATATACACGTCACACACGTCTCATTACAGAACAATTACTTTTTATAATTGACAAGCGTGTGATAGCACTCAAAACATTTGCCGATACGCATGGCCGGTTTCTTTCCACCCATGTTGCAGTAGAAATGCGTTTCTTTTCTCGCCCCCTGGAGTTTTCAATTGCTGCAAACAATACAGTCTTGTGTTTTTTTCCCTCAAAGTGGTATATAAAATGTGGTGCATTGTTTAGCCTTTCCCCTCTTTCAGCCGTACCGGGGTGTGACCTTGGCAGTGGATTGCTTATGCCTTTCACCAGACACTCAACAAGTGACCTGTATTTTACATGTGACAAGGGATGGGTGGTTGCCTGGGAATTTTGAACCTTGGACAAAATGTACGAGTTTATTATCCCCAAAAACCCTTTCATTTCTACTACAGACACACCAGCCCACGTTTTCCAAATAGAGCTTGGGGTGGCAATTTTTTCTCTTACATATCTGTTTCCTTAGCAATTTGAGATATTAGCTCATCAGTAAAAAATAAACTAAAGTATTCAATTGGCTCAGCATCAAAGGTAAGATTCAGTTTTGGACCTACATTCTTGGAAAAGGTATATCCTTTATGTTTCCAGTCAGTTTTGTCTATCAATTTCCATGTATCGGCACACGTAACATTTGCAGCACTTGTGTCGCTTTCACTCTCACTTATGGACTCCTCAGCGCCGGATAGCTCCACATCTTTCTCCTCTTCAAATTCAGTGTCCACATCACTCACTGCATCCAGCTCAGATTGAATCATTAACCTTAATTCTTCCACATGTTTATCGCACAACACATCAAACTTGCGTTTCTTAATCCCAGAACCAATTTGTTTATACGCACTCGAAACCATTGCAAAATACTGTGCAACCCAGACGGAAACATTTCATCTGTATGTTGAAATAGTTAAAATAATTTCCGAACAGATGGCAGTATATGCTGGGTAAAGCTTCCACGAACACTGTGATGCCTATAACATACTGCCAGAAGCGTTACTTCTTGCAACTAAGACGAGAAAACGTGAAGTGCTTTGCTGTTGATCATATGTCGACATACGACCGTACGGGCATTACTGTTGTGTCGATCATATATTGACATACAACCGCAAAGGGTTCATACTGCTTTTAATATGAACTTGCATTACATCTATATTTATACAAAAAGTAAATGGAGCTTTCAAATCCTGTTATCCCTTAAATGGGTATCCTTAGCTTTTTATGATTAAGCATAAATAACAGAATGCTCACTTGGATTATCTTCAGATAAGTGAAATGGTACAAAACATTATTACTGTGCTTTTCAAGGAGTTTGTCCTTGAGTGCCTCCATTCCAGTAACCAATCGGAGTCCTGCTGTGTTGTCATATTGCTTTCCCTTTAAGTGGGGCTTGACATGCCAAGAAATATGAGAATAGGGGATAATGCGCTTACAACGCTGTGCAGGTAAACATATCTCATTGGCTGCAGATCAGAACTCTTCCCATTTGAAAAGCACTATAGCAACAGGGGTTGGCGATTTCCTCCAAAATTAAAGGGAAGAACTATATGTAAAGTTGTTCGAAAACTACTATCCTTAATGATACATATTATAATGTTAAACGTTTGCATAATGAATTTAAGACAATCTTGCTGAAAACCTAAGTGAAATATCACATGTTACACATTTGTAGGATGTCACTTGGCATATTTTTGAATTCACACTCTTTTCAGGCATTTCGTTATAGAGAAACCCTGTTCACAAAGATATGGTACTACCATACATTGTCATACTTTTTGCTGCATTGAAAATCAAATTTAGGAAATGCCTATTGTCAAGTTTCCAGTAGAACTCGAACAGTGTGTCTGACCATGAATTGTCGAATTTCTCTTGAAGGTGACAATCACATTGTGGTTCTATTAGCTCCAGCAGCATTATTTACTTTATGTTCATAATGTCTTTGTATGTTGCATTTTTTTAATGCAAGATACTGGTTGCATATTAGGCACTGAATACTACCAACAACTTTGCATAGGAATTGTTTTTCCCATTCGGTTTTAAAATACCTATGCAAAATAGGCAAATCCGAACGACTCATGACTCAAACTTAGCCATTTCTGTCTGCATCATGCGGAAAACTGCACTGAACTGGTTTCCAACAGTGGCCCGCTATGCCCTGGGCATGACGACTGGCTGGCAGCGTGGCATTGCCACTCTGGGCCACGATTGACACCGCTGGATTAGATTATATGGATGGAAGCTATATCCATGCACCATGCATCTCATACCAAGCAACAATGTAACTTCAGTTATAAGGAACCTAGACTACCACAATGATGTAAGTTTGGAAAATTATGAGAAGTGACTAGGCTCATTTCTTTACTTGCCACCAAGTCCCCCCCCTCATAGCACAACAGCCCATCCTGTCAAGGTCTAGCACCCAAACACTGCATCCTCCACCTCTACCCACCACAGGTGTCAGAGTGGGGTACAGCACTTGAAGTGGGATGTGGTCTGCCAAACCCTCCTGACCAGTTATGCAGTCTTCTTGACCAGGGGGCACTACTTTTCAATCAAGTAGCTCCTCAATTGAGACCTAACAATTCTGACTGCACCCCATGCCAGATCTCTCAGTGGGGGGAAATATCCCCGTACCATTAGTAGGAATCAAACCCGGGTCCTCTACACTACCACAATGTTATGGAGGCAGTTACCACCCAAGTCAGTAATGGTAATTGACATTGCTTTGTAGTAAAGGATGGACCGTTAATAATACCAGTTTTTATTAGTATGGTATAATTGCATTGTCATGGGAGCATTTTGTTTTGTAATAAGTATTTCTTGCAGTTATGGATTGTTTTAAAATGGAACCATGAATATTGATTGTGAAAATACATTACAAATCTGGTGAATGCTTAACTATGTGACAGCTTCATACGTAAGGAGTCAAAACTGTGTAGGTTAAAGATAAAATTTGAGACAACAGGTTTGATTGCAGACCTCAAATTTTCAGTGCAGTCTCTTTCTTGGTAGCCTGATGAGTGTCCCAATTGTGCGTGATAGTGTTGCCATCAGCTCATACAAATCGATCCGTCATTCACAAAAGTTCAGCATTGTGAAAAGCTTCCGACAACAAGTTGTCACAGGATGATCATATGCTTGCCTACATAATTCAGTTAACTCATCTGAAGCCTGCGGATTTGTAATGGAGAAACAGTATTTTTAAAATATGCTAATGTCTTTTTATTTTGGTTAAAAATTGGAGAGTCGTTAGTATTCTCGGAAATAAAGAAAAAAGTGGAGTGTAGAAGTTTAATCCCCACCTAGGAGTGGTGTGAAATCTGCTCTGATATTGTGGTTGCAGAGCAAAGGGGTTCGGAGTGACACTTCTATGTGTAAAACAGATGTTTACAGGATGATTGAAACAAACCTAAAGAGGTTTCTAAAGCAGAGGCATTTTGGGTTTTATTGGGCCACTATTGTTTGCTTGTCCCCACACACATGTTCTCAATCCCACAGAATTTGAGCCAAGGTAAAGCGATTGGTTAAAGAAATGTAACAGGTGACTTATCCTTACAGGAATTGCATGATATAACACTCAAGGGTATCTCACTTGAGACTGAAACAGGCTGGCAAGGTTTTTGTAAACACATAGAAAAGGTAGAAAATTATCAGTGGGAGAAAGATGGAGCAGTTGAAAACATTGTTTTATAAGCTAAATACATTGAAGTTCCACTATTTTGAGCAAATTCTTTGCTTTGATCTAGCATGAATACACATTCCAAGGTTGGCAACATTATTGTAACTACGATTATAAGCAATACTTTTTTTTTTAATCTTTCCATTTATATCCCGCCTTTTACTGCAGAGGTCATATCGGCAGCCTTGCCTATTGGCAAATCGTGCAACTCGTTTAGCAGTGCGTTTTTCGGTCTTTGGGGTTTTTATACATTGATTTCACACTTTCATTCATACTTCCAGACTCAAGGAAGGATGAGGTAACCTAGGCTGGAGAACTCCTACCCACCTGCTGGGTATCAAACCTAGGACCCCTAGCACACCTGCTTGCTGTGCTAGGGGTCCCGGGTTCGATTCCTGGCGGGGGGAATAAGCAATACTCCCACTGCAGATATCTCTTGTTTACCTGGAATTGTTTATTGATGTGCTCACCTGCTGCATTCCTGCCAGAGACCATGAGGTGGTGAACAAACTATATGTTTAAATTCTTCTAAGGATGCTACACTAAGATTTTGAAGATAATTTCTCCACTCCAAACTACCCTTTACATGGAAAATCTTTCGAAAATTTTGATTTTCTCAAATGGCTCTTAATTTTGATTAAAATATCATGTCAGATATTTTTATGGCAAGCGAAATGTATATTTTGAATTTTCTGGCTATAGCCTATGTAGTACTGTTTTCTCTGGATGACTTGCATAATTGGTAAACCGTAAGAGACAAACCAAATCTTAATATGCAAAAAGTGTAGATCTTGCTAAAACAGTTTGTCACAATAAAGTTTTTCTAGAGTGAACCATTTCGGAGATGTTTCTTGTTATTTGTGTGAGTTTTGGAATACTTTAGTGAATTGGAAGATTGTTATTCATTTTTTAATATCTTATCCGTGCAAAGACAACGAAATCTCAAAGGCTCAAAGGATTTGACTATTGCTGAAAGCCTACTGTACCCCCATATTCCCCTTGCACTTACAAGGAAATAAGCAATAAAATAATTTCAGCAAATGTTTATCTCAACTAACACAAAGATACAGGAGTAAGAGTTTGCAAGAGTCATTAGTACAAAAGTAGAGAAAGTCATGGAGTGCAACACATCAGAGTTTTACTTAACACAATTGACTATACTAGCAGAGCAGATGATTCAACCCTTCACATAATTATCGTCCAGAATTAAATCCCATTGAGCTTATCTGATCCTTAGTGAAACACCACGTAGCCAAGGAACACAACTTTCATTTGAATGATGCTTTAAGGCTTGTATTGGCTGCGCAAAAGATTTCGAGCACTGGAACATTTAAATGAAAGCTTGGACGCGAGTCACTTCTCTCCCTTCAATAGCAGAGATTGTGATGAAGTCACCAGCCTAAGTATCGCTAGAACGTTTATTTCACATGTGTCTATACGTAGAGTTCGTACATTCACTAACAAATTAAATACCGTTGTTCCAGTAACAATTTCAGTTTACAGTGACTAAAACCGTTTCTATTTCATTTTAATTCTTTTACACGTGACAAAATTTTGTCTTCTGTGGAGTTACCATCAGTGTCATCAAGCCCCAAATTTTTACTTTCCAAACAGTTAAGATTAAGTTCCATCTATCAGAATACTGTATATTTGTGTAAATCACTGACCCTGTCATTGTTTGTAACACTAATTTCAAATTGGAAAAGGGACACTGGACATACTTTAAAATACTCTCAGATGTCAACTCTGTCTTCCGTTAAAATACTCTTGAATGTGAAGAAATTGCGTTCTACTTCAATTGCGATAAGAAATGTAGACTTCAGTTTGGCTACTTTTTTTTGGGGGGGGGGGGGGGTCAAGTCAATGGTTCTTGCAGAGAACGCAACCGATTGTTGCTTCGACCTTGAAATCTGACTACACAGTAAAACAGGATTTTATATCTATGTTAATTGTTGGAACTCCCAATTATGAAAGAACAATAATACATGTTACCCAACACCGCTTTTAAATGTTTACCTCAAGTTGTAACCTATTGATGTGGTATGTATACATCACACATTTCAGAAATGTTGTGCTTCTCTAACAATCACATTCAACAACAGTGTAAGTTAGTAAAATGATACAAGTTGATGTGGACCCTTTAATACAGTTTATTGTATTATGCCTTAATATGACACAAGAAGTACTCTACTTAGCGTGGTGGTAGCACTGCTGCTTAAGACCCGAATTCGATTCCCGGCACCTGCGTGGGGATTTTTCTCCTGCTGTAAGACCTGGTCCGGAGTACACTCAGCCTCGTTAGGTCCCTGAAGGACAGATTGAGGAGCTACTTGATTGAAAAGTAACTATCCCTGGTTGCGAAGACTCCGTAACCAGCTGACATCGCACACTCTAGTACTGGACCCCGTTTATGGCGCCAGTGATGGGCAGAGGTGGGGGACGCAGCAACTGAGCAGTAGACCTAGGTCCGGTAAGGGCTGTGGCGCCTTGGAATAATAATAATAATAAATTATTATTATTATTATTATTATTATTATTATTATTATTATTATTATTATTATTATTATTATTATTCCTGCTGCTGCTGCTCCTCCTCTTCCTGCTGCTGCTGCTGCTGCTACAAAAGAATATAATGGTCGTTTTCCTCATTCGGTCTCCTAACCTAATTAGCTAATACTAGGTTCTATCGAAAATACATCTTATTAAGCCCTAAACAAACCTTGGGTCAATTTAGGTTCCATAAAACTGAAGTATATTATATAGAATATTTAAATGGACTGAAACTTAGAAGAGGTCAAGAATAAAATAGATCAGAACCTAAGAATCTGGGCTTGGTCACTCTTCGTCACCGTTTTCCATCCCATTGTGTCCAATTATAATTCTTTTTCCCATATTTTTTAGCTTTCTGTTCTCTTGAGATTTTGTTTGTGATTTTATTTTCTTAGGAGTCCCAAAATTGTGCTCTTTTCCATTGGCGTAGCGTGAAATGAAATAAAAAAAAAATTGGAAAGCTATAACTAGGGTAACCTTTTTTCGCATTAACGATAAAGGCGACACATTATATTAAAACGATTTCCCGTTATCTTTCTGAATTATGTGATGTTGATCAATAAGTTAATATTGTTTTAGCGAATTTTGGTAATGAGTACAGATTTAAGCGAAGTTGCTTTATTTGGCAAAAAGCGCAAAATTCCAGAGATCTTTAATATAAAAATTAGTTCTCACTTTTTTAAAGCTCATTCCTGTGAATTGTTAAATTACAAAAAGGAATAAAGTATAAATCCCAGTTACAAAAATATTGAAGTAATGGCTGATTAAGAAAGGTTGGAAGTTGACCATTCTGTCATTAGTAAAGTGATGGTCTGAATAGATTAAAATTCTTGGCAACTGACCCTTTTTGATCGGACCACAGCGTGAAGAGATTTCATGGGTTATGAAGTAGAAAACGGTACGGAATTCTCAGAATACTAAACGCTTTTCACTTAGGCTTTAGTACCACTATCTTTAATTCTGAACTGTAATACGTTAAAATGTATATTAAATACATTTAATAAAAATATAGAACTATCAAAAACATAGAGAGATGTGTGTGCGTGTGTGTAATACAAGCCATATAGTGCGAAAAAACGAAAACAAACTCATTTCCCAAAATTCGAAAAAATGAATAAGAGAAAACAGCTGGTGTGGCATGCCACTCCTTATGATGTAAGTATCACATGCACTTTGTGTTTATGTACAACACTTATTGGTACACAAAAACAATGGATAGTACCTCAACAATACTCCGGAGTCAACCGCGCTATAATATGCGGCTAAACGCTAAGAGTATACAGATGGGTATGTCAGGGGCAGGCAGGAGGTTGGTGAGGCGTTTGCGGGGAGGCCGTCTTAGCCATATCACATTCAGGCAGTGAAACGCTGACTCGTCTTAGCGTACGCCGCTGTTTTAGCACGGAACGGGCTAGCGTCTTCCTAAGCTACGCCAAGGCCATCTTTATCTAACAGGCCTGTATATGGAAAGAGATTACGTTAATGACGTCATCACGGGGGGGGGGGGCCCTCATGTTTTGCTTGTTTAATACGGGAATGCTACATATCAGTGCGTGGCCGGGGGGCCTCTTCCCGCTTCCCGCGCAATCGCTCTTCCTAGAGCTGTCTGCTGATGACGTCACACGGGAGTCACGTAGTACCGATATGCACACGTGCAGCTTACATTTTACGGTATAATTCAAATCCCATGGTAGTATCTAAGTGTCTCTACTCTACTTTTCTTGTTTTCTGACATGAAATGTCAACGCAGGCGTTTTAATTGAAGAAAACCAAAGCTCTCATTGTGTAATATTTCGTAAAACAGAAATGAAAATTATCTGTAGGAGGAAGGAACAAGTGTGCCACATAATCGTGCAATTATTACTTTGTTAAGAGCTTTCAACACTTCTTTTTCACTTCCTTTAGGATTTAGGTTATAATTGCAACGTAGCCCTTATTAAAAGGCCTTATAATAATGTAATAAACGAAAACAGAATGTGATACTGACATTCTTTCCCTATTAAGACAGTATTTTATTGACTGAGCTGTTCTTCTAAGAATAGCTGTGTGGCCACTCTTTTACAACAATATGAAAATGCAGCGCAGAGGAAAATGAAATAAATAACACAATTACGACAGCTATCATTTTTGAAAATAGCAATATATTTGACACGAAGAGAGAGAGAGAGGGGTGGGGGAGAAGGTTTGTCTATCGCTTTCACCTATGAATCCTTTATAATGTGTAATGAAAGTTTATCTCTGTTAACATGAATATATAGAAGGATAAGCCTTGGTAAGAATACTTTGCGCAAGAGTGAGCAAAGAAAATCATTTGTATATAGCACATCAGATTTTTATCATTGAAATATATGCTGTGCATATTTTAATACATAAAACAACTATAAATAATTTTAGTTATACATATTGCGCGTTTTCATAGATGACCTCAATGATCAAAACTAGAGAAAATCTGATTTGAGGTTGTAAAATAAAATGATTAATTGCAAATTACGTTTATTTGTGAAATATCATCAAAGTATTGTATAATTGCAAGGTAATTCCAGCAAGAACGTCGGCAGACTTTTTTCCAGGGGAGGGCCAAATGTTGGAATTTTGCAATCAAGATAATAAAAATTCATTATTTTGTTGGCAAAAGTTATAGTATTTGTTGCGTATAACCGTATTAATTTGTGCTCATTAAAATTGTTCTTTACATTAAAATTGAAATAATAGTTTAAGAGTCAGCTCATTTAGTTCACTAATTCCCAAGGGGGGCCGCGGTCCCCCTTCCCCCTTTCCCCCCTTCGCGACGCCCATGTCTTCAAGGTGAATAATGAGAACCATAATGATAATAGTAATAACAGTAACGATGATATAATAATAATAATAATAATAATAATAATAATAATAATAATAATAATAATAATAATAATAATAATAATAATAATAATAATAAATAATAATAATTATAATAAAAATAACAATAATAATAAGAACAGTAATAGTAATAATGATGATAATAATAAATAAATAACAACTAGACTAACTACCTTAATTCTGGAGCCTATGATCCTCACGACATCTTGCTGCTATAGCGCATGCGCGGACGCGAGTATAAACCTAACGGAGAGATTGAAATCCGCTAGATTGGCAAGATTTTAAACCAAGTGTTAGATTTTTTCAATAAATAGGTTCCTGTTCTTATACTCAACACATGCCTGACTTTCGATCTGTATTTCTTTTATGAATTGGATTTAACAAGTGAATATGTGCATCTTTGTATTTTTCCTGTCAAAAAATTGGGTAGTATGTATATTTGAACAGCCAAATATTGGACATTAATCAAAGGATATACAATAGTTTGCCACACGATCTTGCATACGATTTTGTTCTTGCACACGGAGTTGAGAATGTGTATATGCTTATGTGTATGTGAAACGGCCCCGTGCCGTTCACGTGCAGCCCATATTAGATAAGCACACCTAGGTTAGTGTGAGTATATGAACAGGTGTCAGGGACCTGTGTTAGAGACTCTATGTACTCCTACCATCAATAACCAGATATGGGTAAACAATGTCTCAACGCTTTCTCCACTTTTACAAATTGATGCAGGTGTAATTGCTTGGTCAAAATATATTTACTGAAGTTGATTAAACATTACTTGTATAATTTAGAAGCCTAAATACAGTAGTATCGCAACGATTATTTTTATACACTAATTAATTTTGCAAGGTTTATAGCTGATGCTTAATGATACCGGCTTTGATTTGTAACTGTTAAGTTCCATCACATATCTCTGTCTCCACTTCGTCTTCGGCAACGGGACCTACGTCGTCTTCTTCTTGAGCAACTTCTACGCCTCCTTCTCGAACAACTTCTCCTCCTCCTCCTTCTTGAACAACTCCTCCTCCTTCTTCTTGAACAACTCTTCCTCCTTCTTCTTGAACAACTTCTCCTTCTCCTTCTTCTTGGACAACTCCTCCTCCTTCTTGAACAACTTCTTCTCCTTCGTGGACAACTTCTCCTCTGGCACTACGATCTTCTTCTCCGACAAACGGAACCGATAACTTTTATAGAGCCCCGATCTTTTAATGCCTTTAGAAACTTTTTCCTTTGGTTTTCATCCATAGTAAAAAATTTCTCTTCGTTCGTGTCAGTTGGACAGCTCATAAGAGTTCTCGACACATCATCGAACGCTCTTAACATGCACTGCTTTTTATGGATAGCTCTGTTTTTAACCCTTGTTCTGCTTTCGGGTGCTGCGGGCTTCCCCATTTTCGTAGTGAAGAATTTAGATTTTGCTTGCGAATTAGATTACTGGAAGAATTTTGCTTTCCCTTGAAAACCACATTTTGATGTTGAATTTCTATGGCAACGTGTATTTCAGTTGAACAAAAGCGAGTGAAACATACCGAAAACAAAAGTCCCACCGTGCCAATGTACAAAAGCTAAAGTACCTACTATATTTATATTCCTATATAGTTAAATGAGGAATTCTTACGATTTCGATCAAATTTTGTATTCAGACAGGGTTTTGCTTATTAAGTTTATCTATATAGGCGTCATTCCTGAAAAAAAAACCAACAACAACAACGCAATTTTACGAGTAACAGTCACAATTACTCTAAACCTTATTTTGGCCATAATTTCTCTTTTGTTGTTGTTGTTGTTGGTTTATTTAATGACGCTGTATCCAGTGTATTCTGGATTTCCGCGTCTGGTGTCCTTGATGAAGTAGAGATGTAGATGTAACATAAGATGTAATTTGAATATACACATGTTCTTATTATGCTGTTAGTATTATAGTTTCATTTTACATTTCCTGAGGAAACGAAGAAGAAGTGGTGCTATATAACGTATTTTCCAATTTAGAAGTGAGGAAATATTCCAGGGACCGTGTCCAATACGAGCACATATGTGTGAATATAGAGATGTCGAATGTTGGTAATTTTTAGGGTATTGAAAGAATATATGATCTGCATCGCCAAACTGACCACACTCACAGCAATCTGTATCGCGTTTTCCGATCTTAAATAAATAAGCCGGGGTGGGTGCTACGCCTAATTTCAATTTTGTTGCCAGAGATATAGCCTCTTTATCTACATTTCCCACTGAAAACCATGGTGTTTTAGATGATCTAGGTATATGGAAATAAGTATCGATATGATGAGTAATATGTTGTCGGACGTCCTGGATGTGTATTCCTGGTGATGGATTTGGGGGAGAATTATTGGCAGCTGCTTTGGCCAGTTTATCTACGTACTCAGTACCTGTTATGTTGGAATGGCCAGGTATCCATATCATATGTGTCATGTTATGTCGTTGATCTAAAGAATCTAGTTCGTGGAAACAATATTTCCCACCAATCAAGAGAAGGTTTTATTTGGAATCTATTAAGAGTTTGTATAGCACTGTAGGAGTCGATACAGAGTAGGATTGTGGAATTATGTATATGACGTAAAGAATATAGAGCTTGGTATATTGCATATATTTCTGTTGAATAATTAGAAAAATAACGTGGAAGAGTGAATAAGTCTCTGGTATCCGTGGTTTGATTGAAATATGCAGCTCCCGCCCCATGGTCAGATAGTGATCCATCAGTATATATAATCTGAGGGGGTGATTGTAAAGATTGAGAAAACTGGTCTAGGAAGTATGCAAACTGTTTAGGGGTAGTAACATCATGTTTTTGCCAGTTAGACAGAATAAATTTGGTTTTAGGGATCAGCTGATCATATTTGAGATAATATAAGGGAGGTCTCCTATGGGACATCCCTCCCTGGAATGATTTGAAAGCTTTAAATATTTTTAAATATATCGGTGTCTGCTTCCGTGATCCTATTTTGCACTGTAAACGGATATTAAGGCCTAGTTGCAATTTAGAGAACAGCGGTGTCTCTGTGAAGAGAAAGAGTTTTGCTATAAAAGGAATAGTTAGGGTTATCTGCCGTTCGGCGAAATTTTGTAGTGCTAATTCGGCAAAAACTTTTTGAGTAGCCGGTTTACCGCCGATCCCTAAAATGAGTTTACCAATTTGATAAAGTATGGATGTAATTTTATTTTGCAGTCCAACTGGATATGCAGTAATAGTGATGGCTCCGTAATCTATTTTCGATTGGCAAAGGGCTTTAAATATGATATAGAGGTATCGTGGGTGTGCTCCCCAATGTTGACCTTGTATGTATTTAAATATGAGAAGGGTTGATCTAAGGGTGGAGTGAAGACACACAACATGATTTTTCCAGGATAGTTTATGGTCAAAATATAAGCCTAGGAATTTGGTTGACTGCGTGAGAGGTATAGGATGTCCGTCAATATGTATCGGTGATTGTAAAATTGGTGTTCCGCGTTTAAAGAAAATAGAATGACTTTTACTAACATTGAGTTGTAACCCTAGTCGTATGAGGATTTGCACTAACAAGTCTAAGTCATGTTGTAACTTATGTGTCGATAAACGGATTTCCTGAATCGTTGCCGGAGAGTAAATGATGATATCAGCAAAAAGGAGCAGTTGACTCTGTTTAAAAGGAAGAGTACTAAGTTCCTGAATATAAATAATAAATAGTAGCGGACTTAATACGTCTCCATGGGGAATTGAAGGCGATTTGAGTTCTTATTCCGGACTGAATACTGTATGGATCATGTTAGAAGTTGTATCAGATCGAAATTCTGTTGCATGGAAACACAATTTCTAATATTAATTCAAGACGTGATAAGGTAAGGTAAGGTTGAGGGAGCAAAGTTGGCAGCAATGAAAATCGTCTGCTAGTGACCGCTAGCGCATTCTGCTTTTGACCGACAGCGCATGCGTTGTAAGTACCTACTTTTGGACTTAGATGTTCTACGGTAAAATGCCGGGGCACATAATCTAAAGAATAGCCAAAATTTTTACTTCGTCGATTTGTTGGCAACAAATTAATGGACAACTACCGATGTTGGCAGCGCTGTAATTACACGGCAACTTCGGCAGGTTCCGTAAGTCCTCGTGCACGCCTCCCGAGTCGGACTCCCAACAAAATTCTTGAGGGACGTAAAATAAAGCATATCCGTCCCGTTTTGTACCTTCTAAGTCCAAATTTGGTTTCGTCAATGTCCACAATAATTGTATTTCTGTTGCTAGTTCGCCTTCGATATTGTAGCATCCAGTTCACACATACTTCGCGGTTGAACATTGACCAATTCACCAATTGACCATGCATTGTAACTCCTCTGCAATAACACACCGGCCTGGATGAGGGAACAATAGCCAATACAGGCAGAAAAACATCACATTTTGAATGCTCTTTTTACTATCCCCGACAAAGGTATTTACTCTACTAGGTTTCATAAACGGAGAAAGACCTTGTGCACAATATATGCTTTACGCATGTTGGCAATACCGCCTTCTCCCTTCTACGCGCCTTCTGTGAACATCGTCTGCTACCTAACCTGATTCGAAAAAAAAGGTTATTTGTGTCTTCTTAAGAGTTCCAGGAGGAGATATGATCTCTAAACAATAATAATGTACTGACGTTATTCATCAAGGTACCCAACATTCCCTAACGGAAATATCTGTGCCAAAAACTATATTTTGGTATATACGAAACATTATCCGCATGTTATACATTTTTCATGATTAGCTTTGTGATACATGTAAAATGTATGATGATCTTAAAGTGGCAATTGCAGCAGAAGAACACATTAAAAAGAACAAAGAACTAGAATCTAATTTGAACATTTGTACTCACAGGCTAATACTGTCTATGCAAATCTAAAAACTTATTTTGAATTTACAAAGAGTAGTGATAGTATAATGTTCAATGCTTTTGATATGCAACAGTGTCTGCCAACTGTGGGACTGGCATTTTATGAACTTTAACTTTTGACCATATTTTTGTGTACCTAATCTTTGTAATAATGATGCAACGGTGTTCATGTAGTCAGAGGAAATTGCTGGTAGGGAAGCAGATAACATTATTTCATGCGTTAAGCATTATGTAGAGTACATCCCTGTTGATGTACGTCACCTGATGAACAAAATAAGAAACATTCTCTGATTAGTTTCTGCGTGTATCTGACACGGTCTATACAGTTTGACGCAGTAGAACAATACTATTTTGTACCTGGTAAAGACACTTTGTGCGTTTATTAAACATTTTCCTGAAGCTGATATAATTAGAGCGGAGTATGTTAATATACTAGCTGGTATTAGCTTAACTCTACCAAAAATGGTATACTCAACAATTAACCGATTTCGTTTACCTAATTGTCATGAAGGCTTGTATATTATAATCCCATCAGAATTTTAAAATCAGTTTTAAAGGGCAACAACCACAAGTTCTTTTTAGTAATATTTTAGAAACGAAAATTAAGGGAACTACTTTTTATATTTTAGTGACGTTATATTTTATGCACGTGATTTGGAAAACAAGCCGTTCTGAGGAAGATCTGAAATATTTTAGGGAAGTTATTTGCAAACTATGTGCAAGCAAATGCAAGATAATCCCATTTTCCGCACAATGCTTCTGCCAACTTCTGCAACACAAATCCAGCTAGACGTTTACCCTCATTTCATTTAAAGAGTTTCTTATTAATGTTGTTGAAGTGCACGTTATCTGTGAACTTTACATGATTAGACAGATTTTATGTTCTTGAAGCCAAGAGCTTTGTTACTTTATTCCTTAAATAGTCATAGTGATACACAAATCACAAATTTCGAATGCGAAATATGTTAGCTTACAGCACTCCCAACATGATGCCACCAATCCTTGTGTCAGCACTGTACTATTCCGGACGTGGGTACCATTTATACATTGTTGTTCATATATTTCCAATAATATTACCTATATGTCAGCCTCTAAGGACAAGTATATTACTCTCGTGCTTAATGTAATCAGATTATGTATTCTTCATTCATCACAGCTTATTAACAAATATCTCTAGAAAGCAATCAAGAAACGTTACTAAAATGATTTTCTTACAGAAATTTATTGTCACAATAACCAAAACTATCTGTTCACTTAGAGGTTTCCAAAGTTCTATACATACTTAAAGTAATTTTCACATGCATTATACAGATTTACTTTTTATAAATTGACTTTCTGAACATGAGCAAATTACTGACAATAATGGCACGCGTTATGAAGAATATACAATTCTCTGTTTGGCTATCAGATACAAAATAGAGTCTCATACAATTCACTGTCGTCGCTAATTTGATCTTCTTCTGAACTTACATTATTATCATACAATTCACTGTCGTCGCTAATTTGATCTTCTTCTGAACTTACATTATTATTGGTGATTAAAAATTCACAAATCTCTTGTGCTGTGTTTCCCTTCATCATGTTGTCAAGTGTTTTATATGTGACCACCCGAAGAGGCTTCATATCCAGATAAATTGCCCCCAACATCAACCTATATAACGTTTTTTTATCGAGGTGTAGAAATCTTGCATCCCATTCCGGGATACCACCCGTGACTGTTATCTGGTCATCAGTTGGTGGAGTATCATCTATGTGGTACGCAATCCATTGCAGGACCAAATCCAAGGTCACTGATGTAAGGTCTCGTAGAGGAATCACAGCATCAGGGCTATCCATCTTTTCCATCATTGTCCTTAATCTGCTGGAGTATCTGGCGAGTTGTGCATCCACTACAAATAGTATCCCGTCGTACGTTTTTAGTTTTATTTCGGACATATTTAGACAGTTTCACAACGTTGTTAGTTTTCTAACTTTCCTGTTGCTATGGATGTTGCAACAAACAGCCATAGAAAGTAGAACTACCAACGGAATCAAGAAGGCTTGTGCTTTACCAACGTAACAACTGAGCATCGTTGTCCGCACTCCAATGTTTCCACTTGTGCATTACGTTACTTTTGTTACTCTGTGTTTAACCTTTTACTTCAGCCGATGGCTAACCTGAAAACCAAGAAAGTAATGCAAACTCAACCCACCGACTTTTATGACATTATTTGAAGTACAACTGCATAAAAGACATGTTCCCATCTTCGGCAACAACATCTGAGAGCTAAAGATAAAGTGTGCGAATCCAGCTTATCTTGTTTTGAGAAAGCTTTAAAGTTATTAATCAGTACAAAATTTAAAGGGTGTTAAAACCTTTTCTCAGTGCTACAACGATACTAAAAACAGATAATTGTATAAATTTCAGTGAAAATATTCTAACATGTTTAGTTTTCATTAAATGTACAGTAAATTGGCTCAGTTCACTTATCCTATGAATATATTTATCAATATTCGGAAGTATTGAGGAATGCTGGGAAATTTACGAGTTTTTCAACTTTTTAAGTAATTTAGTTTGTAATATCTGTATATTATTCCTCTTCTATAGAAACGCATGTGATAAATTTTAATATAGTATGATAATTATTTTGGAATACATTAGCCATTTTATAAACACGCAATAAGTATTGGTGTAACTTGGAACTAGAGAAGGAAATTACTCATGGCTGTTTATCACACATTTGTTTATTTAGCTATTACTATTTATTTTCTGTCAGAGCCTTTTTATTAAATAAAAATTCGTTGGTTTTCTATAACTTTAAACTGTTTTTTTTATTTTTTTTATTTTTTATTTATTTATTTATTTTATTTTATTTTTTTTTGCAAATAATTTACATTGCAGAAAAATAATAAGTGAAGTAGTGAATTCGCTTTATCAAAATAAAGTTTGACTGTTTTCAATCACATTGGATATCAGTTGGGATGCTCAAGGAAACCAACAGAAATTATTTCAACTTCTTAATAGACATGTAAAACTGGAAGAGGCAATACTCAAATTCCAGACGTAGCATTTCGAAAGGTTCTTCTTTAGTTGTAAATAGAGCTTTTCTGTGTGTTTCCTTTCTCTTTTGTTGAAAACAGCTGTCCCTTGCAATCTTTTCCCTGATTTCTTTGATTCAGCGGATATTCCTAGTGATCATCACTGCGTTTCCATTGGGAAATCATATCGATTTAAGTTCTTATTTCGGATTAAATACTACATAGAAACGTGGATTCAGATCGGATTGAAACTCAGTATCCGGTCCTCTTAGAAGTGAGATCGCATCAAAATTGTGTTGCACGGATCGATTTGAATCCGCTAGGGATGCCAGCTTCTACTGTTTACAATGTAACACACTGCAGACTGGTCATTTTGTTTACTTAGTGAACGTGTGTAACAAAACAAAACAAACTCCCTTTTATTGTTTCTATAATCTCGCAATACATTGTTCTCTAAAATATTCATTAACTTCAAAACCTACCTAAAATACGTAGAAAACTTAATTTTTACAGATTCGGCAACATAAACCAGGTGACACTGAATTCAACATGGAAACGAGGAACGTATTGATATACATATATTCTAGACTTTGGAAGATTGCCCGGGGGAGACTAAATACATTAGAAGTACACATACAGCGATATTTCATACCCGTTTTCACAAATATCAGAGTACTATATTGTATAATATGCAGTGTCCAAGCGGTTATACCGCTCGACTTTCACCATAGCGACCCGGGTTCGACCCCAGGCGTCTGCATGTGGGTTGTGTGTTGGACACACCGGCGTAAGGGCGAGTTTTCTCAGGGTTCTCCGGTTTCTCCCGCCATCATTACACAAAAAAAAAAAAACAAAAAAAAAACGCAATTTTACGAGTAACAGTCACAATTACTCTAAACCATATTTTGGCCATAATTTCTCTTTTAATGGGCCAGTTTCAACAAACAAGCCAGGATATTAAAGGTCTCGTCATGGAAACAGCTCCAACAATTAGGATAAAAATTTATATTTAGCTAACATTTTGCTTTTCAAGTTTATCTAAATAAGTAGACAAACGATTAATCAAAAGGAAAAGAAAAGAAAATCCGAGCGAAGCTCGGTCACCCAGGTACTGTAACATAATAGAATGATCGCATTGCATCTGTAATATTCACTACACAAATAAGATGCGTTTAATTTTTGTAATTAATATCTCCTTCGAACTTCAATGGAATAAACAGTAGCCTACCCTACTAGTTAATAAACAACAAATATTTCAAATGTAGTCAAATTCGACCACATTCACTTTTACAAACAGATAATGATCAATGCTTTATTGTTAAGTATTGCTTTGCAACCTACAGGAAAATCAGTTTAATTTTTCTCGGAAAGCTGTCGCTTAATTGTGATGAAAAACCAAGAGTTTGTGCAGTTACGCTACCGATAGTCAAGTGTTTCTATCGCATTTACTTTTTCCTTTCTCTGTCACGTATGCATAGTAAAGTTAGTATGGTATCTATTGCATTCCATCCAAAAATTTATATCGAGATTTCACCGGAAATACATGTTTTGAGACTCCATGAATAAAAAAAGCAGCTGTTTTAGGAAAGTGTCTGTCTGTGAACAGCATAACTCCACCCAGACTAATCTAGGACCCTCTAGAAGGTCCAGACTATTCTTTACATAGAAAGTTTTAATTTTTTCAAAAATGGCTCTGACGATTTTGATTAAAATCAAATGACAGTAGACCATAGTACATTGAGAAAATGCAGTCAGTTGCTCCCAGATTTTCAGCTTTCTTTACATTAAATAAGTTAGGTTGATATACTGTTTTTATAATCGCCTAAAATACTGTATTCGGTGATATAAAATATTATTACTAAAACGTTATACATGGAACTATACCAATTTAAATATACGATCTCAATGGGACAACATAACCTAACATTTACCTACATGTCAAATGAATATCGATATCAGTACAAAGAATAACAACGCACATACGACACAACATACATAGTTTGATAGCTTATTTAATGATTTATAACACTGCAATCCCCTCCACTTAAAGCTTAACTTGCAAGATACAATAATAACATGAACGTCGGCAGACTTTTTTCCAGGGGGGGGGCAAATGTTAGAATTTTGCAATCAGATAATATTAATTCATTATTTTGTTGTCAAAAGTTATAGTATTTGTTGCGGATAACCGTATAAATTTGCTCTAAACAGAAATTGTTCTTTACATAAAAATTAAAATAATAGTTTAATAGTCAGCACATTAAGTTAATTAATTTCCAAGGGGGGGTCGCGGCCCTCCCTTGCCCCCCCCCCCTTCGTAACGCCCGTGAATTCCAGCACCTTGCTCCTTTTCTTTAAAATGGGAAAGAAAATATTGTCCGTATTTCCCGAATGTGAAAGAAGCACTGCATAGCTGTACAGGAAGGGTCATTAGCCTTTCGCTCATGTTATACTTGAATTTCAGTACGGTTTGGGATAAGGTGGTGCACAGTCTTTGACAAAACAAAGGTCATTGTATTTCGCTTCCTTTTATCTTTCTGTTTATCTTAAAAGGGTTGGAGTCATTCTGTCTGAGCCAGGGCGCATTTAAAATGGCACGAAGTAGCATAATAAAACGTGCCGAATTGCCCTATGAGATGCATTTTGTGGTACGTGTTAACGCACTAATTTCTAAGACAGAAAATTTGGGAAGCAAAGACAGTGACTGTAATTTGCCAAAACAAGTGCCACAGGACTGGATTACAGTTATTTCAAAGGGGGAACTTGTTCGGCCGACTGAGCAGTGGTAGCAAAAAGTGAAGAAATTTGAAGTTATATTTGTGGGATTCCATGGCTTTATGTTTCAAAATGTGCTGGAGTGATGAAAGCGCTTACTGGCATGATTTGCTCTAAATTTCCTGAATTGGATGAAAGAATTGTTTCCCTATACGTCAAGACCCACACTTTCATTAGGATACGGCATTTAAATAACAAACTAAAAGCTGTAAGTATGACAAAAACGAACGCGAGGAAGTGTCAGCAGTGGGCGTCAGCTACTTCTTCTGCAACAACATGACCAAATGTAAGTCTACTTTTAAGATCAAACAATAATTTGTTACTTCTTATTTTGATTGTAGTTTCGGTGGCGGTCGTAAAATTGGTTTGTAATAAGTAGAATGTGTTGACGAACGTTTCTAATGTGTTTTCAGTTAAGGTATCTTTTCTATCACATATCACTGTATTTTTCTACACTTTATTAATTATTGCTTAACTGTTTACGCACTGGAACTGTCAGTCAATGCTTTAAATGGTATATGTCGAAACGGGTTTAAAGCGCTCACTTTCTATTGCTGTCTGAACTGCGCGCGCTCTCAGACCTCCATGTGACGTATGTTGCTTGCAACCAATGGCAGCAATTGTGCCGGAGTGGCCTACCTTCGTTCTATAGTTACCTTGGTGGAAGCGGTGGTGGCAGCACCCCTCCCTGTCTGTGCTACGGATCCACCGCCGACCACTTCCAGGCTACCGGACAACTCAGGCATCTCGCCTGCTTACAGTAGCAATGCTTCAACTACCTCACCATCGCAGTCAGCACCCCCTGTGGCCCAACCGGGCCTCAGTGTGGTTATCTACGGAGTTCCCAGAGACCTGCCAACGCGTTACATTCTCGCCGCCACACAGCACGAGTGGACCTCAGCAATGAGAGCCACGCGTATCATCACTCGCAGAGGGCCATCCAGCCTCATGCGACTAGTCTTCGCCGATTCACGCGACCGGGAAGCTGCCTTACGCACGGGCCTGCCCCTGTTAGGGCGGTGCTTGCGCGCTGAGGCGAGTCGAGCGGAACGCCAAGTACCCTGCCGCCGCTGCTGTTCCTATGGACACGAAGACACACACTGCACCGCCGCTCCTCGGTGCCACTACTGTGGCGCCCAGAACCTCACCGGCGACTGCACATCACATGATCTTCGCAGACGACGCCGGTTCTGTGCCTCCTGCAGTGGCTTTGGTCACTTCACGGGGCAAGCACAGTGCCCACTGTATCCCCTGCACGGACACACATACACACCAGCACATCCCAACGCAGCTTCATGGCCTGCACAAATGACAGCACCTTTCACCGCAGCTCCACGGCCGTACACACGAGCGGCCCAAACCACTACAGGAACACCACCAGTCGCCGCAGTCAGTCAGATCGCCACAGACCGTAGCAGTCCCAGCACCCGTCGTCGCCGATAGCATCCTTCGAGACGCGGTTCAGAGCCTCCACTCAGAGGTTCTGAACATTGGCTCTCGGCTTGAGGCTATCACAGAACACTACAACACGCCGGCAAACAACACCAACGTCACTGAGCTCCTACAGCGCCATGACCACGCCACAACCAACGCCCTAGCAGCAATCCAGACACACCTCACGGAGCTCATACAGATTCTCACCAAAACCAGCGAAGGACTCGCCCGACTACGCCAACACACTGAGACCATCTACCGCAACACACAGAAATTCCAAGGCACCACAGCACTAGAGACTAGAGTCAACCAGATATACGACTTCATCACACTCCCCAGATTTCCCATTGGTCCCCCAATGCCACACCTAAATGCTCCAAGTCGTAGGTCAATGTCAGGGCATCCGCCATGATATTAGACCTGCCTCCATGCACCACCCATCATAATATGCACCCACAATTTTCCGGTTTGCTTCGGCGGTACTGGACCTCATATCATCCCTGGTTAACAAATAAATTGTATCACCACAGTATAACTTTAGTTCAGGAATAAAAAAAAACATTTGGCTGGGTTATCCACTGGTTTTAAATCACCTACTGCTCACGGACCACGATTTGTAATATTGCATGCCAATGGTACGATTTGTACAGGATACAAAACTTGTTTTCTTGGCGAAAAAAGGTTCTGCTGATTATCATGATGAAATGGACAGCGATAGATTTGAACAGTGGTTCAGGAATCAGCTAGCGAAAACGCGGTAATCGCAGTGACGCAACATACGTGGCAACGCCGCACTGATTCTCCATAACAGCCATTGTGCCTTCATAACGTGAAAACTCCTAACATGTGCAAACCAGTATAATATATTATACCTACACAGGCGCTCGTAGACGGAACACCCAAAGTTGCCATCACACGGATATCGGTAGATAATCTCCTTGTGTGTAACGGAGGGGGACACCTCGACCCTCTTCGACGACCCCGACATGAATCTATTGCGGGCTACCGCTCCCCTCCCCCGGGCGAAGGGATGAGGCGAAGTGAGACCGGATGCTTGTCAGAAAGTGGAGCCAGCGATGCCCTCAGAGACCCATAGAAGTCCCTAACAGTTCCAGATACTGACACCTGGCGCACAACCAAAGTGCATCCTCCACACACGGGGAGGGCGACGAGGCGACCCTTGCGGCCCGGGCAGCAACCCCAGCATTCGCCTAAGTGACATAAGGAAACCATGAAAAAACCCATGTCAGAGTGCACGGCCACGGAGATCGAAACCGTGACTCCCGAATGCGGGCCACAGGCGTTACTGCCTGAGTCATCCCGCTCGGTTAATCTCCGTAAAATTTGGTAATGATCGTAAACCTTCGGGTGTTCCTTTCCAAACGCTTGTTGCTTACATGGTTTTATTTATTATTTATTTATCTATGTACATATGTATCTATCTTCCCTCCCTCCACCGGACGGACGGAAGGAGTATCACCAAGATGCAAAAATTCCTGGACGGACAAGGTGAAGTCCAAAATTGTGTCCTTAATAAAAACATTGATGCTCTTCCGTGTGTTAGCTGTGTAAAAACGTGTTAAATAAAATGGGTAAATAGATACAGCAAGTGTAGGAATTTATTTTGGCATGACGTCTGATGTCAGGGATATTTAAACTAGTCCTTTTGATGTACTGTTACCTTTTCTTAGTTTTATTTATTGGGAGGGCACCATACAAGAGTCCCTTATTGCCAGACAACTGATAGAAAGTAGAATCAAATATTTGTATAACCATTTACTGCCTGAAATTAAACAGATAACAAATGGGAAAACAAAACTAAAGGCTGTTACATCTTATTTATTACAAAAGGTATTTTACTCCTTGAAAGTGTTTAAAAAAGGTTAGGTATAATATGGTATTTGTGCACTTCTCAGCATTTTGTAAATGTTACTGTGTTAATTTTATATACACACAATTTGATGATCCATGTAAAATGTTTTACAGTTGGAGATAATAAAGTATCATACCTCAAGATGAACAATGAATATGCAAGATTTATTCCAAAATGGCTGTTGCTGTAAAGCAACATGTACAAAAGAACATAGCGTGTCAAACCCAGATAGATGGACAATGGATTCAGAGTCTGTGCTTCAGAACCCTTTCAGCAATCTTGTCCTCCCTCCAGTGAATACACTGATTATCATTAAGATTACTGTTATATACTCACTTAACATAGGTATTCTATGCTCACTTCCTGTGGGAAGCAGGATTGAGGAAGAAGAAGAAAAAAAGAAGAGAAGACACTATCGACCCCAACAATACATCAATAGCAAAGACAATGTTCCTAAAATGAAGAGACCCCATATCATAACAGCAGTTGGACAGCTTGTCTTGGCCAGTTCATGGTGGATGGATACAATAACTTCTTCTGAGTAAGGGTGATTGATGCTAATATCAAGGAAAATGAGGTGAAAGTTGTGTATGTTGATTATGTGGTCACTAAATGGATAGTGAGAAGGATATTTGAGAAATGGAACCACAGTATTTGCATTTTCCCTTTGAAGCTTTTGAATGTTGCATCAGTAATGTGAGCCCTAAGACAAACAGTGAGAAGGCTCTGCTTTATCTTTCAGAACTGATCTTGGGGAGGCAATTGTTTGGCATTCTTATATAAAAAAACGTGCTTGGTCATGCTGAGATTGAACTCTGGATGGTGATCAGTAACAAACTGATTGAGAAAGGCTATGCTGATTACGTAAAATCAAGGCTTTCATCAGAAGGTGCTTCTATCATTCCTGGTGGGTCACTACAAAATTCTTTTTGTCACCTTCAACACAACTCAATTCATTCTGTCACCTTTCCTATTGTGTTCCAATTACTGAATATGCACTGACAGTGGAACAGTTATAAGCAGGTGCACAGCAATAAGGTTCATATCCCCAAATATATATACGAGTATGTATACGAGGGCTGGCCCTGTAGCACAGTTGCTAGAGCACCTGCCTGCTGTGCAAGGGGTCCCGGGTTCGATTCCCGGCAGGAGGGTAGGAATTTTTCTCCAGCCAAGATTATTCCACATTCTTCCCTGAGTCTGGAAGTATAATGGTGGCACTGAGGCTGAGTGGTTAGACCGTTCGCCTACCACCTAGGTGGACCCGCATGTGGTATTCGTAGTGGACGAAGTGGCATCTGGGCAGGTTTTATCCGGGTTCTCCGGTTTCCCCCACCATTCATTCCACCAATTGCTTCTTTATCACCCTTCCAATCATCCATTTCACCTGCACTTCATATCATCCTCTTCCTCACTATCATACCTGGTACTTTGCTGACCACCTGCTTCCAGGTCTTCACTCTGCCTGGTCCAGAGTTTCCTGTGCTCCCCAACAGGTGTCTGACTCTAGGTTGTAGGTTTGTTTGTGCAGGGTGTTGTGGTCAGCCAAATAGCCAACAACAACTCTGGGCATAGATCTACGTTTTTTCAGGAGAAACTCGCTTAATTTACTGCCAGGTTCTATAATAACATCAACAGCTTACTTACTCCAGCTCTCAAGATGAATCCGAGCTGTAAGCTAGGTTATCTCATATCCAACACTTCTGGGGATACTCCAAGGACAGGCTTGGGTCCTATAAATCCTAGACCCACACTCCTCTTGACCAGTGCATCCACCATCTCATTATCTCTAAAATCAGAATGTCCAGGCACACCCATAAGAGTAACTGAGCAACTATTATATAGTCTGTCTAACATCTTTTGTCATTATCATACTAATTTGGGCATGGTTTAACTGCTATAAGGGCTTTGAAAGCTGTCATGCTATCTGAGCAGATACTAATTTCCACCAAATTGCATGAAAAAGTATTTATGTGGATTACACAGGCTAAAATTGCACATATCTCAGCCTGGAAAACAGTGGCAACACTACCAAGGGGAATGGAAAGACCAGTCCTGGGGCTATAGACCCCTGAACCCATCCCACACCTGAAGCAAGATCCGTCTGTGTACCCGCTGGGACTCCTGGCCTCAGGAGAAACCTGGTCTCTGTATCCTATGCTTTGCTGGGCTAAGATTAAATCTTAGTGAGTGTCCCTTATGGGGTAGTTTAAAGCACTATCCCCCTCGGTCCAGAGGCACTGTAAACTCACCCTGGCAACCTTCAGAAACAAATGCAAAGGAGGAAGATCCACCAATATCTCCAAGGCAGAACATGGGGCTGTTCACATTGCCCCCATTATCATCAAATATGTCAAACTTTGCAGTGAATTCAGCTTGGCAGTTCTGTCTTTGCTAAAGAGGCAGGCCTCCAAACCAATCCACATAAGTAACTGAGGGCCTTGTGACCGCTATGTATAACCATTTCCCCACTATGAGTTGAAGGACTCGCCTCAGCCCTGTGGCCTTTCTACAAGTCCAAAAAGCATTGCACACCTTCTTCACCTTGTATTCCACATGGTTCTTCCAGGTCAGTCTTGCATCTAAGATATCTCCCAGATACTTAACCGATCCAGACATCTTCAACTTCCTCCCAAGGAGAAGGGGTTCTACCAATCCAGGCAGGCTCCTTGTGAAGACCATTATTTCAGTCTTGTCTGGATTTGCAGACAAATGTGTTTCATTACACCAATTCTCCAGAATGTGCTAGGAGCCCTGCATGAGCTCCAAAACAGCAGTCAGGAATTTTCTTTTTGCAACCAGGGATATATCATTTGGATAACCTTGGGCATGCACTCCCCCTGTTGAGCTTACAGCTTGATTCAGCGTTCTTGGCCCCTGACCTTGAGTGAAAGTCCTGTAGGCGAATCTATATCTTCTGTCTCTCTCGTCATCTCATATAATTCTGGGAATGAAACCATGCACAACAGGTGGGATGGGGATGGGGAAGGTAGTGATGTCTGCATTTCAACAGTCTTTGCAAATTCATAGTTGCTTTTTCGTGTAGTGTACAGTTTTTTCAAAATTTTAATATGCAAGAATTGAACATTGCAATAAATAATCTAAAAAACAAAAAGTCTCCTGGACCAGATCACATACATCCAGAGTTCATAAAAACCTTGGAAAAACAGCAAAACAACAACTACTGAAGCTCTACAATCTATCCTGGAAAACCACTGTACCTGCTGAATGGCGAAAAGCAATAATTGTCCCACTCTTGAAGAAAGACAAAACAGCATCAGAAATAAAAAATTATAGACCAATAGCTCTTACCAGCATAATAGCAAAAGTGATGGAAAGAATGGTGTCAAACAGGTTAAATTGGTTCCTAGAATCACAAAATTTAATATCTCCATGTCAAGCTGGATCCAGAGAGTTCCACTCTACAAATGAACAAGTCTTACTTCTCAGTCAAGAAATCAAAGACTTCTTCAATAGAAAAGAAGATGATTTATCAGTTTTTATTGATTTTCAAAGTGCATATGATTCTATATGCAGAACAAAACTACCAAAGAAAGTAAAAAAAATAGGGATACAAGGTCCAATGTTTTCATGGCTGTCATTTCCTAACACAACGCTTTATTGCAACCAGATATGGAAGAAATATATCTAAATATAAACAAGTACACCGTGGCTTACCACAAGGTGCAGTGCTCAGCACTACACTTTTTAATATATTTATTAATGATCTACCACAACAAATACAAGAATCAGGCGTGAAGTGTGCACTATTTGCTGATGATTTAGTAATGTGGACTTCAAAACCAAAAAGCAAAAGTACAGAACTAGAAAAAACCATGCAACAATCCTTAACCAACTTACAGAGGTGGACCAAAGAAAATTTAATGACTGTTAATACAACAAAATCAAACTACCAAATCTTTTCACTAAGAAAAAAACCACTAAAATAAAACTAAATTTTCAGGGTCAACAATTACCAGAAACAAAGGAAGCAAAGTATTTAGGAGTTACATTTGATACCAAACTTACATGGACCAAATAAATAGAAAATGTAATACAAAGAGCAGAGAGGCGCCTTTCACTGTTAAAACGTCTAACAGGAATGAAGTGGGGATGTTCCAGAACAACGCTTAATAATGCCTAACACCACCTCTGGACCAGATAACTGCCTGGATTCGGTTAGGAAGTGAGTCATTGGACTCACTCGCTATCACTCACTGGACAAAAAATTAGTCACCCCTTGTCAACTCAACATTAATAATGCCTAACACCACCTCTGGACCAGATAACTGCCTGGATTCGGTTAGGAAGTGAGTCCACAAGGTTCTGCAAGAATGGCACATCCAACTGACATGACTCACGTATGAGTTGCTCAGGAAAATCCACCAAATTTTGAGGATGCTGATTTTGGCACTTCACCCACTGTTCTAAACATATCCCACAAATTTTCAATTGGGTTCAAGTCGGGTGAGTTTTAGGGCCAATTGAGATGTGATAAGGTGTTTTCAGTTAAGGTATCTTTTCTATCACATATCACTGTATTTTTCTACACTTTATTAATTATTGCTTAACTGTTTACGCACCGGAACTGTGGGTCAATGCTTTAAATGGTATATGTCGAAACGGGTTTAAAGCGCTCTCTTCCTATTGCTGTCTGAACTGCGCGCGCTCTCAGACCTCCATGTGACATATGTTGCTTGCAACCAATGGCAGCAATTGTGCCGGAGTGGCCTACCTTCTTTCTCTAGTTACCTTGAGTGCGTGGTTGGAACGCTAAGAAGTTGCTTGTGCCTTACAACGTGTCAGGAAACAATTAAGTGAGTGAAAAGTCGAATTACAAAGTGGTGTCGTTTTTAATACAAAATGCCTAGGAAGTGTTGTGTGCCGGGTTGTACCTCAAACTATAAAACAAGTGTAGAAAAGTAGGTTACAGTGTTTTCGTTTCCAAAGGATCCACACAGAAGAGATCAGTGGGTACATGCTATTCACGGGGATATTTATGAACCAGGTGTGGCATGTATTAAACATTTTTCTGAACAGCACATAGTGAAGGAATTTACTGCTACGCGAAATGATGGAAGCGTTTTGTAGCACCCAGAACAACTCCTAAACTTACTGAAAACTCATAGCATTTTGTAAATGACTCGAAGATGACAAAATTGTTGATTTTCAGAGCTTTAAAAATAGAATTAGTGACATGAAATTAGAGGGATTCACCGTCATCATAAAAGAAAACGATGTAATTTTTGTGAAAATTGATACTGAAGAAATTCCTAAAATTGTAGCAACATTAAAAGTTAATTCCAATTTTATTATTTAGGTTCTATAGGGTAAAATTGTAATACCTAATAGTAAGTTTAAATGGATTCTCGGTAAACAAATGATATTGGACAAATGGTCTAAATTTGATGCTCTTTTGGTTCACAATAGCAAGTGAACAAACAGAACATAAACTACTTCAGGCCGCCAACATTTTAAAGGAATGTTGGGAGGACATGAATAAAGATTCCACAGAATATCTAAAACCTAAATTCCTAGAAGAGCAGGTAAAATTGGTCAGTCAAAGGTAAATTAAATATACGCCCAATACCCTGTTATGGACGTGCTCAATTTATTTTTCTCACCCAGCAGCTTACAGACAGTTACGTGATTCCAATGTTCTTTTTTTACCCCATCCTGATTACCTCACACAACTTTGTGAACCCCTCAGTCGTGATAGAAGCTCTTGCATTTAAAATATTTATCAGAAAAGGTGAAAATGCTTGGTGATCACGAAAAAGTAGTAAATTTGAGACATATGAACAAGAATTTCTTAAAGTAGAAAACCAGAGAAACTTAATTCTACATTTAGGTGCTGTAACATTAATAATATCGGTGCTGACTGTAATGCTAGTGATTGCGAGTTACCGGGTGCTATTTTGACGAGGAAAATAATAAAAGTAATTACCAACATCCTCTTGAAATACTATTGCATTATTAAACAAGACAGTTTGGTATTATCTACAAGAAAAATAAAAGAAAGAAACTGGAGATATATTCGCATTGCGAACGTCAGAAGCATGCTCTGCCATTAACAACTATGCAAAGCATGTTTTCCATTAACATACTAACACACATTAACTTTTAATACGAAATGTGAAAATATAAATGAATGCACGCTTCTTCCAGTGCAGAAATGCTGTAAAACATGTGTTTATTCCGTACAAATTGCTTGGAACGTCGGCCTCTCGTTGTGACGTCATGAATCGCATATCCAGGGCTGTTACTTAGAGATGGCCTTGGCTACGCCCCTGCTCTTTTCTCATGTTTTTATTCTTCTTGCAAAGTTATGCGAACTGAACTGTGTGAGACGCTTGAGGCTGCAGCAACCCTTTCGTGCAATGTTTGGAACTCTTGTCTAAATTTTTATTTAAAAAGCTCAGTAGAGTGCCTATGTTTATGCCTGGCCTCTTCCTTCATGTATTTACAATCGTTAGCAACTGTCTTACGATTCCGACTATGATGTGGTTTTCCTTTTAAGTTTGAAATTAAAGGAAGGATTATCACAAACTTAACTCAGCATATGCATACTAACATCCTTACAACAATACTTTACAGTCAACTGTGCACAGGGGCAGGTGATTCACCTGCATATCGCATCAAGTAACACGAGACCTAAGTTCGGTGATTACAGCAAAGAGAGGGTTATATCCAGGCTCGCTAACTGGCTTCTAGACCAAGGTCACTGTTCAAGAATGATTGCACCAGCTATAAAATTTAATAGTAATAGAAGAATGGGCTTCAACGTGCATACATGCTATGGAATATGAACAGAGCTTTTTAACTTGAAAGAGGTAGATGAATCTTCAGAACATTTCATGATGAACCAGGGAGAAAGGACTGACGGCTTCACAGGTGAGTACTATGGCTGCGATGGTGACTTGAGCAGTATCGAAAACGTGCGTTAAGCTGGGGAAGAATGAAAATAAAGGTTAGTGAGATAATTGGCTTTATCTTATGAAGGTAAAGTAGAATCCCGCTAATCCGAATTAATTGGTGGTGTGATCTGTTCGGATTATCCAGAAAACGAAAGAAAGCATATAAATTCAGCTATAGAATTAACAGCTACAAGGTAACGTAGCGTAGCGCATCTTCAAGCAGGTTTAATCCTTTACGACAGACTTTGCAAGTTAAGTGAAAATTGCTGTTTCGTAAACATGTGATGGTTACCGATACAGTACCTGAGTAAATGTGAACATGTGGCTAAGTGCATTACGTACAGGCACATTGCCTATAGCAAACTTCAGCAAAACATTTTATCCAATAAACATTTTGTCCCGGTGTGTATAGTTTCAATGAGTTTGTCAGTTCTATAATAAAAATCTGATGTGTTGCACTCACATGACTTCCTCTACTCTTGTACTAACAATTCTTACGAACTCTTATTCCTATATGTTCTTCGTATTAGTCGAGATAAACATTTGCAGAACTTATCTTATTGCTTATTTTCTTGTAGGTGCAAGGGGAATATGGGAATACAATAGGCTTTGAGCGATAGTCAAACCTTTTAAAGCTTTCAAGCTCCGTTTCATTTGCACAGTTAACATAAAAATGAATAACGATGTTACATTTGACAGAAGTACAAATTATCCAAAACACACAAGTAACAAGCAATATATCCGAAATGGTTCACCCTACAAAGCAATTGTTTAAACATAAATTGTGTGATTTAGCAAGATCTATATTTTTGTATAGTAAGATTTGGTCTATCTCTTAGGGTTTACCAGTTATGCAAAAGTCATCCAGAGTAAACATGACTTCATGGGCTATAGCCAGAAAATTCAGGATATACATTTCATTCGTCATAAAAATATCTCAGACAAATGGCATTTTAATCAAAATCGTTAGAGCCATTTTCAAGAAAATCAAAATTTTCCACGTAAAGGCTTGTTTAAGGTGAAGGAATTTTCTTCAAAATCTTCGTGTCGCATCCTTGAAAGACAAACGTAAATACAAACTTTGGGTTTTAACCGACTTTTGGTTTTTGAGTTATGTTGTCCCCAGACTGGTAGACACATACTTCTAAAAATGCTTTTTTTTTTCGATTAAGAGGGCCTCAAGGCATATACTTCCGGTGAAATCTCGACATAGAATTTTTGGGTGGAATACAATACTTCCTCTACTTTATGTAGTAGACAAAGTAAAAAGGCTTTCTCTTCACTACATTATTAATGAGCTTCTTATTGTAGTTTTAAATTATGGATCTTTGTGTAGATTATCCGGAATTTTGGATTAGTGGATTTCTACTGTAATTGCAAAGAGATGTAGTTTTTATCTTTTAAATTTAATATGTTGAACTTTCTCTGGAAATATGAATGTGTTTCGGGCCCCTTGGATAAAAATAAGTAAATGAGTTTTAGCATGCTCTTGTGTGTCTGACCAGAATAAACCCAAGAGCGAAAAGTCTTATAAATGCCTAGCTTTTCATTTAAGTGCAGTAGTAACTTTCAAAGCTGTGACACGATTCACAAGAAAATTCTCATACCAAAAATTACATTTTGCATGGACATTTTTTCGAGTCTTGATTTTCTAATGTAGGTCTAGAATTTTCTGGAAATAGCCTTGAAATCCTGTTCATTTGGAACGAATTTTGTATGACTGAACGTAAGACAGTGATAACGCAAATTGTCGCTCGCAATGGCAGACACTGCAATTTCAGGGGAAGAAGGTCAACATAGTAACGTCATGGAATTATCCCCTCCTTTAGCACGTACAGCCGCCTCCAAATGTTTTCCGAGCCACGTGTTCTCCTAGCCGCGTCGGTAAGGCAAGATGGCTTATTGGCAAGTTATGCCAGGTGGTCTCAAAGGTCGACTTGCCAGCTCATTCCTGTCTACAAGGATGAGGTATGTAATGCATTTATAACTCCAAAGAAAATATCATTCCAACATTTCTCTTAGACTTGGTTGCAAGAAAGTAATCTCAGTATAAAGAAAACAAACGTTGACGTTATAAGTCCAAAACGAACTCGCAGTGACATAAGTGAGGAAGGAACCTAAATATTCACATTAGAGGCACCACGTCACTCTATCATAGATTTAAATTTAAAAAAGTTAAATAATTTTAATATAACACGTTTTTAAAACGGACTAAAAAGAATAAAATAATTTCTCCTAGCTGCATACACCGTCCTGAATATTTCTGATTGTGAGTTTGTAATACCGATGAAAATACTTGTAAGATTTAAAACGAAAAACATAAGGCGCATGCAGTAGTTAATAGATGCATAAATATTTCATTTAAATCACTAACAATTTTATTGCACTGCAAATGATATCAACTATTGTCTGAATTTTCTGAACGTCAGCTACTTCCTACATTCATTAGTATTACGTATTGCATTTTTGTTTCCACGTTTTCAAACTCTAGGCCAAATATTATTTTCGTAGCTGAAGAAGCCATATATGTAGAAATTGTGTGATCCGTGTCAGTGGCCACATAAAATATACCCAAATTAGGAAGTAAACTTCTTCTGTCCACTTTTACGGTACGGTGATTTTTTTTCCCCATCTTCACGTAACCTTTCATTGTGTACATGGAGGTAACACTTTCTCCAAAACTATTACATCTAGAAAGCCAAAATCTTCCAAAGTGTTAAAGCAGCATATGAACATTAAAACGAGTGGAGCAGTTTTGTCATATTTTACATGCAATTTGAAAACTATGTTATGCATTACAAAAACAGAATGAATTTTTAAAAAGAACATATAAACAGTACTTTTCACTAAAAAATTATAATTTTGAAAGGCTAATCTACTCATTTTATCATATATGCTATTTTCTGGGTTCATCATAAGTATAAACTCGTTATAACAGAGGGATCTTCAAATAAGTGCACCTAAATGAACATCAGATTACCAAAATTATTTGAATAACAAATTAAAAGGTGCAACAATGACAAAAAGGAACGCGAGGAAGTGTCAGCAGTGGGCGTCAGCTACGTTTTCTACAACATGACCAAATGTAAGTCTACTTTTAAGATCAAACAATAATTTGTTACTTGCTATTTTGATTGTACTTTCGGTGGCGGTGGTAAAATTGATTCGTAATTAGTAGAATGTGTTGACGAACGTTTCTAATGTTTTTTTTTTCAGTTAAGGTATCTTTTATACCATATATCATTGCATTTTGCTGCACTTTATTAATTATTGCTTAAGTGTTTACGCAATGGAACTGTCTGTCAGTGCTTTAAATGGAATATGTCAAAACGGGTTTGAAGAGCTCACGTTCAGTTGCTGTCTGAACTGCGCGCGCTCTCCGACCTCCATGTGACGTATGTTCCTTGCAACCAATGGCAGCAATTGTGCCGGAGTGGCCTACCTTCTTTCTCTATAGGGAGCACGAAATAAGAAGGCACATGAGTAGCTCCAATCCCTACTCAGCTATGGAGCGCTGTTGCCGGCTCATATCGCTATGCGAAAGAGAGGGGAGATATGCACGTGACCGTTACCGGTAGACAGCAGCGAGGACGGTGAAGAATTTTATTGCAAGGTACACATTTAAAACCTGCCATAACAATTTCAATCTCCTTAAAATGAGACAATAAGCTCTAATCGTGTAATTTGCTTCAAATATAAATTCCTCATCTAAGCAGATAATTTTCATTTGCAATCAAATGTTTCAACGGAGTTCATATCTTTCAATAAATAGGTGATAAAACATTACAATGTTGAGTTTTTAAATTTTTTATTATATCCGATTCTCTAGGAACGTTTTCGTGTAAATATTTTTGTTATCGGAGTGAAAATGAGAGTTACTGACGATTTAAATAAATCTAAATGGATGTTGTAGTTGCGCAATTTGAGGCATTTTCTGATAGGTATTTCTCATATTTTTCTCAATTTTTCTAAGTGCCTATACAGAGTTTCTGCACATATGTTAATCAGTTTCTATATTAGGTATTCTAAGTGAAAATCTACATAATTTAGCAACAAATGCCTAAGCACAGTTTCAAGACACCTTTTACAAGTAATATTCCAATGCGGCCTTCTCGGTTGTATATTTCAGACATTTCAGCACTTAAAATGTTCCTTACGATGCAATTTGTAACTTAACAGAGCGAAGCTTCGGAAATAGTTTCCCCAATATCTGCCAACCAGAATTTGCAATGCGGTTATTAATATAAGGCAAGTATGTTAGGCTAACATCTCATCAAAGTTTATATTATATTACATATAGCAAAAGCGGAAACCCGCCATTGAACAAAATATTTTTTTAAACCAGCTGTGTGAAGACTATTTTTAGCAAACTTATTTTATAACTCAGTGAGAAACATCAATGTGCAGTGTTGATTAAAAATTGTGAACATTGTATCGCAAAGAGTATTTGCCATAAAATAGCTTACATTTTTGGTTTAAAACACGTAATCCAGGAATGACAACATACCGTATTTTATCGCATTAAGCCCCCCCTCGCATGTTTCCCTCCCCTATGATTTTTCACCACTAAAATTCCCTCTCCTGGTTCGTTTTTATTGGAATGGCCTTCAAACGAGTTGATAATGGACAACAATAGACGCAGCGCTTGCCACAAAAATACTCGTAGAGTCATTGTCATAACGTATCGTAAAATTGAAATGTGAAGTTACACACGTGTTTGTTTCTAAGTCAAATTTTTACAAGTCGTCACATTGTTAAAAAGAGTTTTAAAAAAAGCTGGTATTTCGGGTGCCATTAATGGTTCTTGCGACATGCTGTGAAATAGTGAAAATGAAGATGTGTTATCTGAGTCAGATATAAATGAAAAAGTGATGATAGTGATGGAAGTGAGACCGCAGAATAGTCAGAGACAAGAAACAATGAAAGAATACATTGTAGGCCTAATGAAACTGTGGTATGTATCCAGTTGATTCAAAATTACTGTATACCCATATAACTTTTACATAATACTACATGGTTTCCCTTCCTTTCTGAATTCCTAGAAGTACCTCTCTCATAATTCCCTCCCCAGTGTTTTCAAGAAAATTATTCGAGAAAAAAAGTGGGGGAGGGGGGGGGGATTGCGCGATAAAATACGGTATATGCACTAAGCTTTGAAGCCCACTTCTTTATACAGATTCAGCAGTACATCTTTCTGAAAGTCGTCCAGTTTCGAAATCCGTTTTTCTGTCTTATGGTGTTTTCCGGGGGATATAAACAAGTGCCGTCCGGATTCAGAAGTGGTTATCTTACCTTGTTGCACTACGCGCGACAATGAATGTTCACTTACATTGCATGTTTTAGCTGTTAGCGCCCGGCTCTGTTTAAATACAATGTTCACACCACTTCTACTGAGGACAATTTTTTTTAAAAAAAGTGTAAACACTGAAAATAATAGCCCGCGCATCTGAATGCAATACTTTTCCTTTCGATTTACTCGTCTGTAAGCCGCTTGTATAGGTTGCGCGTTCGTTCTTGACGAATGACCTTGAGCAGAAATCCAATGAGTGAGCCTACCCTTAATAAACAGGTCAGCAAATGTTTATGCTACGATAACAGACACCTCTGTTTTCCTCTGTCACGCTTATGTATACAGTCGACTGCAAAAGTTTTGTGCGGTACGGATGTATGCATACAACGAAAATAACAGCAATTCAGACAAGGAAGACGAGGGAGAAATGTCGGGAATAGAAGAAATGCAATAAAGTTAAGTGGAAACAGTTATAGAGGTATAGCGCATAATACGTGTGGCTGATATTACTGGAAGTGTGATAGATTTATTTGTAGTGTTGTACTGGTTCAGCTCAGAAGCATGTGCGTCATCTCACTGCAGACTGTACCTCCGCTCTCTTTCAATGCTAACGTTCCCGCAAAAGCTGAGTAGTGACTCGCATTCAACCTTACATATAAAATTTTCATTCGTCAAGAAGTAACGCGCGACCTATACCAAGTTTTGATAATGCCATTGTTTCTTAGCAACAAAACGAGTTATAGTAATTATAAGACACAGGTAACACCGTGACACTATGTCAGACATGGAACACGCATAAGAACAAACTAGATTCCTTTTCCTTTCCTGCAGACATCTCACTCCTTGAGAAGAAAGATATTTGAGACGATAAATAAACAATCATGATGCAAAGCAAGTGTCGTTTGCTATCGCTGAACGCAGCGTTTCTTCAATCACTCATATCTTGGGCTACAGGCCACCTAAAATTTTGCTTCTAGGACAGTCAGCTTCGACATTTCTAGCTCTTTGCAATGGAATTCTTTGTAATAATGAGCCGTTACCGGATTTGATGAGCGCAAAGAGAAGAGTGAAAAGCAAATATTGCGCTAGACAGCGCGTTACCGAACTGGGTAACGTCGCCTCTCTAGGATTGGCTACTTGCTCTCACACACCTTCTTCTAGCTCCGCCTCATGTGCCTTCTTATTCCGTACGGCTTATAGTTACCTTAGTTCTAGTTCAGATCACACGTGACTAACACTAGGCAGTGGCGTAAATAACGCCCCCGCAGACCCCGCGGCGTGCCCCCCCCCCCCCGAATTTTAGAGGTCCCAGACTGCCTTTAATAGTTTTCTTAAAAAGGACATTTTATATTCATTTCAGTCATGGAAAATCGCTAGGAAGAATCGCTGGAACAGATGCAGTTCACTGATGACATACTGACAAGTGTACCTGTAAGCATTTTCTATCCTTTCTTGCCTAAAAGTGTGAAACAACCTTCCTCCAGGTGACTATGCTTTCAAAAGCATTCACGATTATATAGAGATATTCTTTAAAACAGGGGTATTTTATTCAATACGGTTGTTATAAAAGCCAAGCAAACTACATAGTAAGTACGGCCTCTGCTAAAATGTAATCTATTGGCGAATAAATTGGATTATTTTAGAGTTCGATAATAAGATACAAACATAAATCCACATGTGTTGTTCTAACCAGTTGTTCAATTTTATTGCTTCTGAACGATATCTGAGGTACCACAAATAGAAGTTTGCTTGAGTTATCCAGAATATTGACAGATGATTTTGTTCAAGCTATGTGCAATATGTGTTTACATGAGAGTGTATATTGTTTATTTAGGAAAGATAACAGTTCGTGTTGGTAATCAGGGACTGTTGTTTTAACAATTTGCCAGTTGCTTGCTCCAAAAAGAGGTGAGTTTATTTCATTTTCGTGCTATTTTGCGTGAGTAAATATCTAATATACCAATCTCTGCATTTTAAAGGTTTATTTGTAAGTAGGGGTCCCAACATTTATTTGCAGGGGGCCCCCAGAACCTTAGCTATGCCACTGGCATTAGGAAAGTTTAGTTTAGCTTGAAGTGTTTTCAAAATGAATTGAATGCAGTATACAGTACAACAAAGAGTGAGTGTTCATGTACGATACGTATGTAAAATTATTTTGTTGTTTAACGACGCTGTCAATTGCCAGGATCTCATCAGTGAAGGTAATTGGTTGAACACACTCGCAATACTCCCGTATTCATACTACAGACTCTACGGATAATAGGAATGAATCGAATCCAGGGTATCTGTTTCAGAAGTCAGAACGCTGACCATTTGACCTCAGAGGTAGTACAGTTTAAACATTTATAAAACAATGAAAACTGGATATTTTCTGGCACAGTAATTTTCTCAAAACAATGCAACCACAGGTAAAGGCGCCAGTACGATTATCACTGACTGGCAATGTGAACCAGTCTGATGCTTTAGTCTTAGCATTATGCCGCTCGGAGTAGTTGGATCACAAGAAAAGGAAGATAACTAATGTAAATCATGGCAGCGGAAGGTATGTAATCTGTCAAAAATTGGTGGGCGTTGAATAAATTTTCTTGAATTCGAATTTTATCAGTTTGTTTAGATAATGGTAATTGGCAAGTAAAACTGAGAGCGTCATCGATCATAATGAAATAAATAAAATGTCATTCAGGTTGCATGTTTCCAAAGGCATGAACGAAAAACGTGATTAGGTATATTTCAAGCTTTAAGCAAAGCTTGGAGGCGGTCCTAGTTTAAAATCTAAGAAAAGTTGATGATTGTAGTAAATATGGATGTTCTTTCGCAGAACTACACGATACGGTAGATCTCTCCGGACAAGGACTGAAGAAACTTCCCAAAACCTCACTCTCAGATGTAACAACGCTCATACTCGACAATAACGAGCTTCAGAGATGGGATAATATAGACTCCTACCCTCTACTGAAGAAGGTACGCATTATGAAGCACATAAATTTGGTTCAATATATTATTTGCACCTTTTATGAAGTAGAAGAGGCCAGAGTCCATTATTATTATGTTACCATCATACTAAAATGAATGAATATATAGTTATAGTGTTGTAGAAGTGGCAGGCCAATAACTGTTTGAACTTTCGGTTCTAGTTTAGTATACGAAGAAAACTGTCTTAGGCCAGTAAGATGCACAGTACCTCACAGTGGATACTCTGTATAACAGTGGCCTAGCTCCTATTTAATGGCTCCTGTGCTTCCTTTCTGTTTAGATTTTTAAAAATACAATTATCATATTGCACCCAAAATTCGATCTGGAAGTTCCACAATGAATTGTTTATTGCAGAAAAGTAAACAGAAAAAGTCGGCTCTTCTTTAGGTTAGGTTACTTGCCACTTGCCGGCCAGATTCTAAGTCCGAAGTTACTTACTGCGCATGCGCCGACTGGTTTCAGAATCGCCACTAGGTTTCGCTGCATGAGCTAGCTGTCGCTAGCAGACGATTTTCACATCTGCCAACATTGCTTTTTACACTTTTGGTTGCCAACACATTAAACACAAATGTACGCGCTTCGTCGCAGCCACAGACCTACTCCTAGCGCGACTCCGTGTACATTATTATTTTGCTCATTATGTACATTATTTTGCTCAGACTTTTATTCTGCATTTAAAAACCAATCCGTTTATTTGTTTATTTATTTATTTATCTATCTATCTATCCTTAAAAAGCAGTAATATTTGATGCCTTAGTTTATTAAGTAAATACATTCGGCTCTTCTATAGAATAGGTGACTTAGCACTTGCCGGCCAGATATTGTGTACATTATTTTGCTCACACAGATATATCGCTAGTGCGACTCCATACTATTGTGGAAAGTATTGTGTACATTATCGTTATTGCCATGAAACGCTGGCTCATTCTTTTTTTATTTATTTATTTTATTTTTTTATTTTATATTATTATTTATTATTATTACATGTATATTATATATATATTATTTATTTATATATAATATTATATTTATATTATAATATTATATATTATATTTATATTATAATATCCTCCTCACGGGGTGTAGCACGGCATCACATTCCCTGCATAGCATTCGAGTTCTCAGCAGGCCTTCGTCGTAAAGAAATTGCATGCATTCCTCCTCATTATAGCACAGAGGCACTAAATCTACTATGCCAATGAAGCAATCCATTGCACTCTCACAACTTGCTTCTAAGAAGGTCACCAGCATACTGCCGGGTCCCGCTAAAACATTCAAACTTACTATTGGCAACAAACTCCTGGGGCAATTGTGCTGTTGGCAGTGCTGAATTAACACAGCAACTTCGGCAACTTTCGTGACCATTCGTACAGTTGGACTTAGCCGAAATTCTGACCAAGTGCTCGCGTCACTTAATCTAAAGAATATTGTGTGAACACAGAACTGGAAAACGAAACGAACAAAAGAAAGCAAAGTGTGTAAAAATAAAATTTGGCCTACTTGAGCTTTTGTGTTCAACCTGTCTTCAGTTTTTAACCCTATGAAACAAGCAAAGTAAACATACGCTTCACTTTGTAGCAGAAGACATTATGGGGTAGAAAGAGCTAGGCCACTGTTATACAGGATAATAGAAGCAGCTAGGCAGCCATTTTGCAGGATAATAGAAGCAGCTAGGCAGCTATTCTACAGGATAGCCCCTCACAGTACCCTGTATATACAGTCTGATATTTAAAATATTCATGACAGGTGTCAAGCAAGTAAGAGGGGAAGGTCGTCGGTATGGAAACGTAAACAAAGGTTGCCACATTAGTCACACTGATAAATAATTTACTCTTCAGGTCAGTTATCGCTAGTTGTGTGTGGGGAACTGAGATTGCTTGCGTAGTGTGTTGTTGGCTACTTTGATAAAACTATTGTATTAAAACACATAGTTATTAAAGTAAGAGTTGGTGGACATGGAGGTGAATGTAGAGGTAAATTTAGGGTTCATGGCCATAGAGAAAGATCAGCTTCTGGGCAGGATGTTACATGTTACGATAGTAAGCTTATATAGATTACATGTGCATGTTTCCACTGCCATGAGATGAAATTCAAATGCTTATTTATATGTCTCGAGTATTGAGGATCATTGCTATCTACTTCTTGACAACATGCAGCTCTCCACATGGAGAAGCTGACATCTGTCATGCATATTCTTTTAAAAATGAGACTGTAATTATGGATGCCTCAGGCATAGTAAGCATAGTAAGAATGTACAAAAAAAAATATAAATATTCACAAAGATAACACATGAATAAAACTGAACTATTTAAGGAACAGACTAATGCTGGTATTACAATGAACCTTTTCTTAACATGAGGAGACGTAATGTGAAAGTCGAACATGTATTAAATAGAGCTATTTAGAGTTGACGTAATGTGACATAACGTAGCAGTTTGGTAGTGTCATACTTCACCTTCATGTTATGTCAAGTTTGGTTGTGAAGTGATCAATTTGAACCAATTGGAAAAAATGCCATGCACAAATAAATTGTACTTATCTGTGTAACTATTTGCTCTTTCTCCATTTCTTTTGTTTTGCTTGTAAAGAATGTTATGGCCATCTCCATATTGTATTCGTTGTTGAAAAATGTTTCTTACTCCACATTTTTATATTCTCTTTTCATTTTTGGAAAACATAACTGCTGATTAAAAAAAAGAGAGCTGCTTCAAATATCTACCATGTCTGCTGAGTAAAAGAATAACCAATCAGAATCATTCACATTATGTTAGTGCATCCTAATAGACCATGCAGAGTGACATTTCTTACTTCATGTTACATCCTGTCGTGTTGTTACATTGTCACATTAAGTAAAGTTTATTGTAATCTTGGCATACTAAGCTTGATAGATACCAAATGTATTTATGGTAGTGCAAAAGATTTAATACTATCATTTACCTCACCAGATTAAGGAAATAAATGCAGAGGTGAAGAAAATCAGTGATAAACAGATGTGGGGGAAACTCTCAGTGGCAATGATCTGTGTAAGCATAACTGAACTATGGAACTTTTACGTCACAGGAGGGAAGGTCATATGCGAGGGTGTGCAGTCTCTTCCAATGGCAAAGTGGAACTGTGGCGTGAACTGCACGGTGCGTTATTGACAGTGACCTTCCTACCTCTTTTGTTTACATGCCAATCACAACATCCCCTGCACTCTATGGTTGGTGCGTAGTTAACGTAACGTCCATGTGAGATTTTCTCCCATGTCTAGTGACAAACAATGCTTTCTACTCAGTTGAAGAATACAAAGTAGCAAATGTAAATATTAGTCTGTATAATATAAAATATCATCTATATATAACTCACGATATTAATGCATTTAAAATGTATACATACAGTGTTTATCCCTTATACTGATGAAACCTTGTAAATGCCTTTGCAAATGGTGAGTAAATCTGAATCTGAATTAGCGATGCTTTGCTCATGTCACTTAATTCTTAATGGGCTGCTGTATGTAAAAGCAGTTTTCTTAAAACTGTTTATATAGGGCTAACCTAACAGTGCACCCATTTATTGCACAACTGTAGTAATACATGTAGTTGACAATAATTCAAATTTAGGATATGGTAGTTATAGATGAATATATCTGAAATTAAGCAGTAACTCCGTCTAAATTCCATATAGGGATCAACCCTCAACGTTGCTTATTGTGGTTGTTGTGCATTATATTGGTGCACTGCCTTTTTGCACAACTTGTAGCAATACACGTAATTGACAATAATTCATTCTCAGGATGTGATAGTTATATATGTAGTTACAGATGTATGTACTTAAAAAAGTGAAGTGTGTTAAAAGGGATGTTGAGTGGCTTCAGTGACTTTAATGAGGCAACATTGTATTTCTTAAATAACTACTTATTAACTCAGAATAAGTTTGCATTACCCAGAATTCGCTAAAGTATTGCAGATGAAACAGCGTTTGTAGCAGATACTGCACAATCTTAATTATATAAACTGAGTGTCGCTTAATTTTCAGCAAGAGAGACATAAGAAGTTGGGAAACAGTTCATATGCACAGGGAATAATCCAGTTCTCTAGTACCTGTGATAACCCCTGTGGAAACACAGCATAAGTGACAAAGTTTTCCTTGTATACTAAACTTCAATCAGAATTTGTGATGTACCTCCTCATGTTTTGGTACTAGTTTAGTATAGGAGGAAAAGAACTTGTCAAAAGAACACCAATTCTATGGTGTATAACCTAAAAGAAATCTCTTTAAGTTCTCGTGCTGGTTAGTTCTTAATGGGTTACAGTATATAAAACCATAGTTCTCTTAAAACTGCATAAATAGAGCTAACCTAACCTAACCTTGCCTCTGGCTCGTTTTATCAGTATAGTAGTAAGAGACATATTAGTGATGCAAGTGGTGCTTAATTTTCAACATGAGAGATGTAAGAAGCTGGAAACAGCTCATGTGCATACAAAATAAGCCAATACCATTGTATCCATGGTAACAAGTGTGAAAAAATGGGATAAGTGACCGAAAATTTTCCTTTTGTACTAAACTTAAACCCATGTTTCTTGTGCAAAGAATAACAATGTATTAATTTCTTAATTTTTAAAATTTAACTGTGTGGAATGCAAGAATATTGGGAGTTTACACCTGCCACATTGACCATTCTATGTGGAAATGCAGAGTATTTACATAAATTTGAAGAAATTCCTCAAGGTAGAAGTAAATTAGCGACATGCATGACCATTACATCATTAAATAACACTTAATCTGAAAGAATGCATTCAACAATTTTGAACGTGCTTGTAGTAAATATTTACTTTAAGGAGTATTCTTATGAAAATGTTACTGTTAATAGAGACAAACTTCTTTATCCAGCCCCTCTGGTTAGTTTGTGCTTCTGTTGTAGGGAAAACTTTGTGTCTCTCATGATGTAGTTCAGAAGTGAAAAGCTGCTAACATTTGAGTAAAACACACAATAGTTTTGAAACTTAGCCCTAGGTTAGGCTATGACACATAGGTTGGTATGTGTATATGTGAATGCCTGCCTTGGTAGCGTGATGGTTAGTGTGTCTGCCTCATGTTCAAGAGGTCGCGAGTTCGAATCTCGCTTAGGGTAAGTTATCTGGGTAAGGCTTTTTTCCGAGGTTTTCCCTTATCCTGAGAAGACGAATGTCAGGTAACTTAAAGCTCCACGGATCTCGGGCTCATTTGAGCATTATTTCACCCGTTTCATTCATTCACCATCCGATATGATATTACGTTGGAGGACGTTAATTTAAAAAAAAGTATATGTGAACGGAATGATGGGGTCTTGTGATATTGAAATTAGCCCGAGGTCAGCAGGAACAACTCCACAAAAAATGTATTTGACATATTGTGTGCTTTAATGAGATAATGGTACGTATTTCTTGTGTAGTTAAATTTTAAATTTTGTCTCTTATGGCTTACCAGTAATGCAGTCATCCAGAATGGAGAGAACTTTGGAGATATACCTTTTGTTTGTCATGAAAATATCTTAAACATGTATGGTATTTTAATAAACACCATTAGAGCCAGTTTTGAGAAAATCAAAACTTGAAAAATGTTCCATATAAAGGGCAGTTTGGGGGGGGGGTGGATTTTGTTGAAGGTCTTTTTGATGCATCCTTAGGAGATGCTGAACGTAGGTACAAGGTTTGATGTTTAATGAGTAATTGTTTTGGTGTTATACTGTTCATCACAGACACAAACACACACATGTATACCTTTTTCTGTTTTTGTATTCAGGGGGTCTCAAAATGTGTATTTGTGGTGAAATCTCAATATAGAATTTTTGTGTGGAATGCAGTACCTTCTCCACCTTCTATGTACCTGATAGAGAAAGTAAAAATGAATTTGTAGTGCTGGCATATTGTCATGGTGGCTCAGTTGGTCAGAGCAGTAACACAATAAATCGAAGATCCTGACTATGCCATTGAACTTTTCAGTCTGATTCTACTTCCCAACTTGAGCCAGCATGTGGTATGCATTGATTTTCAAAAGCATGATTGTTATACTCCAAGTGAATGTAATAAACGTATTCATAAATAACCACACTCACTGAGTCAAATAAGCCTGCAAATTTTGCACAGCTTTTGGGGCCACCAGCATGTTTTAGCAAGCCATCCAATGAACACAGTCTCAGGCAAGCCACTGTTATGATAAAGCTCTGCATAATTTGTATGGTTATGGAAGAGAAGTGACAAGCAGGTAAGAGCAAATAGTATAAAATGGTATATGATGGTAAAGTGACATATCCACTGTACTGATATGTTGTTGAGGTCCATCTAGGTCCTCAAAATTCCAGCAGAAGTGGATCCTTGATTCCTCTCTTTTAGGGAAGGGCTAGCACATTTTGAAACATATCTTGCCAATTAGCCAAATTAAGCCAATAAGAGAACATTTTCACTTCTAACTTTTCCAGCATCATGTAAGTGATCCATGATATATCTTTTGAATGCATAATTAATATAAATTATGAGAAAACAAAACGAAATGATTCATAAAACAGGCCTTTTAAACATATTTAAGTAGTCAGATTCTTCAGTTTTTCTGTAAGTTATTGACCCACATTGTTTGAAGACTTAACTCTTATTCAGAAGTTAAATTAGTAAATATAAAACATATTTGATTCAGGCTATTTTTTTCAAGTTAGTGGAACATTTTTTAGGATACAGTTCCCACAATGGTAAATTTACTCAATTACTGTGGATGAGTAGATGTGATTTGGTTTAGGTAAATAAAATATAAATACGTGTTAATTTTGACTACCAAAGCAAAACCATTTGTGTGTTCTCTTTTTTTTTTTTCATAATTAAGAGGTTGAATGTAGGCCCTCATAACCCTTCCTTGTATTTGTCTATGGGTCCCAGTGATAAGGAATATCACAGGGCTTTAGAAAATTACAGTTACCATTATAAAGTCTAAAGGGAGGGATTTGCCATAAAATCTTCTAAATCATTGTGCACTAATTTCATAAAAGGTATGAAAGGAGACAAATGGAATTAATTAAATCATCCAAGGTTTAAAAAGCTACCCATTCAATTCTGGTTAAGCCAGCCAATAAATAATTTAAGGTAGAAGTAAGATATACAGTGACCCCTAAAAGTATTGGTGTGATCATAAATTTCAGATTTGAAGGCATAGAATAAGGAGTAAACACAATACTGAACACAGACAATTGTACTGTTTGAATGTTTATACACCTAGGTAATAATATAAGCTGTACAGAACATGAACTTTCTTCAATTCAAAATAAACAGTAAACTGAAATGAAAAAGTTTTGTTTCCAAGTATGACAAATAAATATTGGTCTGTCTATAAGAACACAAAAGTTCTTGGGCATTTTTGCTCACTTCAATACTTTGTAGGTCTGCCTTTCCTCTTCATAACTTCAGCTAATCTCCTTGGTATTGATTTCACTAGCGGTTCTGTTGTTTTTGCAGAAAATTTATTCCATTTAGTCAGTAGGGCCCTTTTCAAATCATTCCTGTTGGATATTTCATGTTTTCTTATATTTTCTTCCAGTTTTTGCCACAAATTCTCCGCTTGATTTAAACACAGAGATTGAGGTGGAGTCAGTATCTAATGTGGAGTGTTGTGCAACAACTACAGCCTGATATTTAAGGCTGTGTGCATGGGGGTTATCCTGAGTGAAAATGTTGTTGTTGTTGTTTTCTAGTGCCTTGCATCTGGCAATGAAGCCATTAGCATTCGTGCTTTCCAATACTTTTGAACTGTAGTTTCTTCTAATCTTAATGCTTCACAGGTCTTCAAGTGATCTTTGTGAAAATGTAATTTCCAGGAAGGTTAATTTTTTCCACACTTTGGGGAAGATGAGACTTTAAAATGTTACTATACATTCTGTGATCCATTGTGCTATCAATAAAATACAAATGAGGCATCTAGTATCAAAGACGGACATAATCCCAGCTGGTCAACATGGGAACTTCGTGTTCCTATCAATCTTCTTGCGTTGAATTTAATGATGAGTGTCGTTCCATTCAGAAATGGACGAAATTAATATATTGTGACAAAATATGTGGTTACTCTCAAACTCTGACACAATGCCATCCGGTTGAACTGCAGACTTGAGCTCACTGTGAAAATGTCCGTCTTTGATACTAGGGGCCTCATTATGGCATTTAAGAAAGGTAACAAGTTAAGAAAAGAGGAGAAATGGTACTGGTAAGGAAGGGAAATTGAGGTGATCAATACATTTAATTATCTAGGAGTAAGATTAAGCAGTAAGGGAGGGTGGAAAGAGCAGAAGAGAATGGCAATGGCTAAAGGTAAAATTGCATTAAAAGCTATTGAAGTATGCCTAGATAAGTTACCAGGAATGCAAATAAAACAGCTGGAGAGAATTTACACAGCCATAGTGGAAGCAAAAATGCTGTATGGGGTGGAGATATGGGGTTTGCAGGAAGGGGGTGCAAATATGGATGTGATGCATAGAAACTTTTGCAAGCAAGTTTTGGGCTTACCACGAGCTTCACCAAAAGGAGTGGCACAAGCAGAATTGGGAAGACTGGAAACCAGAGGAATAATGGTGGAAAGGGTGTTAAAATATTGGGCGAGAATTAGGAGTTTAGATGAGCAGAATATTCTACGTCAATGCTTGATAGTACAGGAAAGACTAAATCAGAAAGATTCATGGGTAAATAAGATAAAGGAAATTATGTTAAAAATAGGGTTTGGTGTCATGTGGGAAAACAGGGAATTATTGCAAAGTGGATTTTGGAAAGAACTTAGGCTAAGAACGGAAGATATTGAAAGGCAAGAAATGATAGGAAGTTTCAATTTGAAAAGCTCACTGGAAGTTTATAGAGAGATGAAAGTGAGCTGGAACAGGGAAACATATATAGACATTTGTGATAAAGCAGCAAGAGAAGGCTTTGCATGGGCCAGAACAGGGGTGGTGAAACTGAAAGGGTTGAGAAGAGGGAGGGACCTAGAGAAATGCCCATTATGTCACCAAAGGGATAAAAAATGGCATTTACTTTTAGAATGTGAAGAAACTAGGTTGCTTAGGGAGAGGATAGGTAAAAAAGATTGGACAAGGCTACCAAATGAAATTCAAGGAATGAAGTTAATGAGTGTAAAAACTAGGGAAAATTTAATTGAAATTGGGAACTTTTTGGGCACAGTAAGAGCCAAATGGTTGAGGAAGATAAGTAAATATGACGAAGATGAAGTATTTTAGATAAGATGTAAATGGGGACCCATTAACTCGACAACCTCAGTGTTTGAGCCTAATGGGCCCAAGGGTAATCAGCAACTCAATGTAGTAACAAGTATGTAAATGTATAATAATTTGTAAATGAAATGGAAATAAAGATTACATTACATTACTAGGGGGCCTCAAATGTCCCTCACTATTACCGCTCGTACAAACCCATACCATTAGAGAACCACCCACATGTTTTATACTAGCTGTGGGATTCCTCTCATCTAGCTCAGTATTCTTCTTCCGCCACTCTGTCACTCTTGATTTGAAAATACAAAACTGACTCTCATCTGTGAAAATGCTGTTTTTCCAAAATTCATAGGTGTCATTTGTATGTGCCTTAGCATAGGCAAGCCTCCTCCTCCTGTTCACCTTATTAATGTAAGGTTTTCTACAAGCACTTCTTCCATTGTAACCACTGTCATAAAAGATATTTCTGATAGTGGTAAGTGTAGGTCATTAGTACCTGGCCGTGTACGCGAAACAACGAAGTATTGGCGCATGCGCGGATCGGCTAGTCGAAGCGATGGAGGGGTAATTGCCAACCTAAGATTTAGTATTATAACTGTTATTCAACAGCTTAAATACGTACAGCAACGTATGCATGACTGGCATTCGGGTGGAAATACACGTTATGAACTCCCCTGAATAAATAAAAATTTTCGACATCGAGATTTCATTCAAAATATACGTTATGATAATTTCTGAATGTAAAAGGTATTTTTCGAAAGAAAAAGAAAGTCCGTGTGTGGATGGGGTGATCAATATAACACATTAACAAAACGGTTAAATACCGGACTTGGTATATAATTTTGCATCTTCCCAGAATGCGACACGAAGCTTTTCAAAATAATCCCCTGCCTCAGGTTGCCCTTTACATGGAGCTTGTTTCAAAATGTTCATTTTCTCAAAAATGTCTAACAAGGTAATTATTATTTATTTATGCCAACAAACTTACTGTTGGTGTTTTTAAACACACAAGCCATGTGTGGGCAAAGTTTAAGAGGTAGAACTGGAACTTAAAAATTCAATGCCACAACTGGGATTTGAACCACAGACCTTCCGCTTGCCGGGCGGACGCTCTAACCACTGAGCTATTGTGACAAACTGCCAGAATGGCATTAAATTCTCAAGCCAGCTCGTATTTCTCCTGGTAAACCACAAAGGCAGTCTCACATCAGAAACAATTACCCCAATGGTGACTTACTATTGTAAGTACTTTATATCCCAGGATTAAATAACCTTCACATGGTAATTATTATTTATTTATGCCAACAAACTTACTGTTGGTGTTTTTAAACACACAAGCCGTGTGTGGGCAAAGTTTAAGAGGTAGAACTGGAACTTAAAAATTCAATGCCACAACTGGGATTTGAACCACAGACCTTCCGCTTGCCGGGCGGACGCTCTAACCACTGAGCTATTGTGACAAACGAGTTGGCTTGAGAATTTAATGCCATTCTGGCAGTTTGTCACAATAGCTCAGTGGTTAGAGCGTCCGCCCGGCAAGCGGAAGGTCTGTGGTTCAAATCCCAGTTGTGGCATTGAATTTTTAAGTTCCAGTTCTACCTCTTAAACTTTGCCCACACACGGCTTGTGTGTTTAAAAACACCAACAGTAAGTTTGTTGGCATAAATAAATAATAATTACCATGTGAAGGTTATTTAATCCTGGGATATAAAGTACTTACAATAGTAAGTCACCATTGGGGTAATTGTTTCTGATGTGAGACTGCCTTTGTGGTTTACCAGGAGAAATACGAGCTGGCTTGAGAATTTAATGCCATTCTGGCAGTTTGTCACAATAGCTCAGTGGTTAGAGCGTCCGCCCGGCAAGCGGAAGGTCTGTGGTTCAAATCCCAGTTGTGGCATTGAATTTTTAAGTTCCAGTTCTACCTCTTAAACTTTGCCCACACACGGCTTGTGTGTTTAAAAACACCAACAGTAAGTTTGTTGGCATAAATAAATAATAATTACCATGTGAAGGTTATTTAATCCTGGGATATAAAGTACTTACAATAGTAAGTCACCATTGGGGTAATTGTTTCTGATGTGAGACTGCCTTTGTGGTTTACCAGGAGAAATACGAGCTGGCTTGAGAATTTAATGCCATTCTGGCAGTTTGTCACAATAGCTCAGTGGTTAGAGCGTCCGCCCGGCAAGCGGAAGGTCTGTGGTTCAAATCCCAGTTGTGGCATTGAATTTTTAAGTTCCAGTTCTACCTCTTAAACTTTGCCCACACATGGCTTGTGTGTTTAAAAACACCAACAGTAAGTTTGTTGGCATAAATAAATAATAATTACCTTGTTAGACATTTTTGAGAAAATGAACATTTTGAAACAAGCTCCATGTAAAGGGCAACCTGAGGCAGGGGATTATTTTGAAAAGCTTCGTGTCGCATTCTGGGAAGATGCAAAATTATATACCAAGTCCGGTATTTAACCGTTTTGTTAATGTGTTATATTGATCACCCCATCCACACACGGACTTTCTTTTTCTTTCGAAAAATACCTTTTACATTCAGAAATTATCATAACGTATATTTTGAATGAAATCTCGATGTCGAAAATTTTTATTTATTCAGGGGAGTTCATAACGTGTATTTCCACCCGAATGCCAGTCATGCATACGTTGCTGTACGTATTTAAGCTGTTGAATAACAGTTATAATACTAAACTAGTTACGTTTATGCAACGTTGCATGCATCTTAGGTTGGCAATTACCCCTCCATCGCTTCGACTAGCCGATCCGCGCATGCGCCAATACTTCGTTGTTTCGCGTACACGGCCAGGTACAAACGACCTACACTTACCCTGATAGTTTGTGATGACACTTTTATTCCCATTTCTGTTTCAACTTCTGCTGCTATCTTCAGAGCACTAAATTTTGGATTTCTGGTTACTTTTCTAACTACTACTCTTTTGTATCCCCTAGATAGTTTTGAATGGCGGTTGCATCTTGGTACATTTTTCATTGTTTTTGTTTTCTTAAACCTATACACAATGTTTTTAATAGTAGTAATAGGTCTTGAAATGGCTTCAACTATCTTTTTGAATGATTTTCCATTTTTAAATGTACTACTATTCTCCGTACTTCTTCAGTCGTTTCCTTTGATTTTTTGGACATACCTGCTGCAAGACACAAACTGTTTCAAACTACAACACTGACTGCTGCATACTACCACACACCCTCGCACAGCTGGAGAGCAGTGCACACTATCATACATTACATGTTTACAAACGAGACCAATACTTATTTGGGGGCAGAAAAAAAACTTGAATTAGCTTTGTATTTACCCCATTAAAACATGGCATGTTTGTCTTTGTTGGTCATATATTGGGAAGTACTATTGTGAAAGAACATGAATTACACTGTAATGGAAACAGTATTTATGTTCTATTGAATACACTTCTTCTTTCACTTTCCATGCTGCCATTAGGCGTTGGGTTCCTTCAGCCACTTTCTGTATTCAATCCTATCCTGCGCCAACCTGTACCCATGTCCGACTGCCACTCTTTCCATATATTGTTTCCATTCCATCCTAGGTCTTCCCCTTCTCTTCCCCTCCACTCTTGCTTCAAATGTTCTTTTAGGTAATCTTTCTATTGAATACATAGTTAATTTTTCATCATTAGTGCTTTCAGGCCAATACTTTTTGGAGTCACTGTAATTTGAGAGTCTTAGGTTCCTTCTTCACAAATAGCTGACTGACAATGCCATCATAAACACTTTTAATTTGTACTATTTTTCACCATTTAACCCTATCCACTTTCATTTTGATCTTCTAAAATTGAAAGTGTGTTATTTTATAGCACTTTAGAGAATGGCAATTGCAGAATATTTTGATGAGACTTAAAGGAGCTGTGATTAATTGTATAATTTTATTTCATTCTCACTTCAACATTTGTACCTACTTCATTTACTCCAATGCTCCTTTGTACTATGTGCTCTCTGGAATTTTATACAACCAGCAACTGTTATAAAACAAACAAAAAGCATTAATAAACAAAACAAGAACGGTGAAGTAGGATACAAATTGACTACAAATATGCCTGAGGTTAGGGAGCAGATTCTTTTTCAAGAACTGTTGCCAATTTGTATGTGCCTTGTGAAATTTTGCTGCATCCGATTAAGTAGTTTTCAGAGTGTAGTTATTTATTTATTCAAATTACGCATATTTTGGGATTTTATACATATATAACACGAAGTAAACAAAATAGTTCAATAATGTTAGAAAGCTTTTGCGACAAGTGAGGTTAAACACTTTAATATTTAAGGTGAGTTTTATTGGCACTATCCTAACTTCAGAAAATTAAAACATGTCCATCTTCAGCTAACAACTGATAATGTGGAGTTGTGTTGCCTGGTATACTATTGATGGTGGTGGTGATATGAACCTACTAAGTTGGTCCATTGGCGGGAAATTGAAATTCATAATTCTGTCCTTGTTTTTTATGATGTGGATGTTTTCGAAAACTGAGAGCTCAACTGGGTATCTAGCTGTCCTGAGAAGGCTGGCTTCTTAATAATTTCACGCTGGTTGTTCCAAAAATGTGCTGCTATGGTTGATCTTTCACTGCACATTCTTAAAAGATAAAGAGTACCCCTCACTGAAAGTTCAGATATCTATCAGATTAAATGAGGTTTTTAGCTGTTTACGGTTTTTAGTTGTTATTTTAAGGTTCAACTTTTAGCCAGAAAAGTTAGTGAGTGTTTTTAAGTTTTAAACTTTGACCTAGGGCCCAAATGACCTAGCTGTCGACGGGCCCTTAAACCCCACTCACTCACTCACTCACTCACTCACTCACTCACTCACTCACTCACTCACTCACTCACTCACTCACTCACTCACTCACTCACTCACTCACTCACTCACTCACTCACTCACTCACTCACTCACTCACTCTATCAGATTAATTGGGCAGATGGTGACCAAATATACATAGGCAAGATTAAAAGAAATTTGAAAACTATATTAAAAGACAAAGTACAAACAGTTTGAAAAATCAGCCATAGCAGCACATTTTTGGTACAGCCACCATAAAATTACTCAAGAGGCCAATCTTCTCAGGACAGCTAGATACCCAGCTGAGCTCTCAGTTTGGGAAAACATCCACATTATAGAAAACAAGGACAGAGTTATGAATTTTGTTTCCCTGCCAACAGACCAGCTTAGTAGGTTCGTATCACCACCATCAATAGTATACTAGACAACACAACTCAGTCAGTTGTTAGCTGTAGATGAGAACAAATTGTTCCCAGAAGATATGTCCTACTTTTCTAAACTAAGTGAGGATAGTGCAAATGAAACTTACCTTTTAATATTAGAAGACAGTTTTCTCTTTAGGAAAACAAATACGTAAACTCGCATAAGTCTAATAATTCTACCAAAAATGTAAAAGATGACTATTATTCGCTAAATGAAGGCACTATTATTGTTAATATAGAAATGGAATCTCTAGAATTTGAAGAAAATTGTTTACAAAAATGAGAAAATAAATTACAACTATAGGGACAGTTGTCTGTTTATAGTTAATGTGATAGACCTAAATGAAAATATTCCAAAAATCATCCAACGAAATGTGGTAAAATGTTCCATGAAAAGAACATCAGGCTCCAAGAAATCATAAATGGAAGTAGAAATAAAATCAATATAAAGCTTCATACTTTCATGGAAACAAATAGATTTCTAAACTCAGAATTTGGCTCTGAAAGTAATGTGAAATCATTCATACCTACTTATAATTGTACCAAGGTATTGCAAGAGCAATTGACCATGAAATTGATGAAAAATAAACAATTGAAATGTCTGGTGGTATTAAGCTTAATATCAGTACAAGGTGAAGGTAACTATGACATTTTGAAAGATCACGCATTCAATAAAAAGGTTCTCGATGAGGGGGATTATGTATTAATGTACCTAGTCAAACTGTTGTACTTACCTTTAGATCTCAATTACTTCCTCAGAGGGTATCCTGATATGAAATGTCCTGCCAAGTTGAATTCAAAGAGAAGTCTTTGCAGCAATTTAAAAAATGCTTGTTTTTTGGTCATGTTGAAAAATACTGTATTAATGAACCAAATTATGTTAACTGTTCAGGGGATCACCATTATTCATTATGTAAATCAAAACATAAAAATGTTTTTATGACCCTCAAAAGCCAGTTTACATGGTTTGCTTCAGATACAAATTTGAACAGGGGGTTATGAATAAGTTAAGGAGTCCTAAGAATTTCAAGAGAGGAAGCAGAGAGATCTATAGAAGACAGAAATTCTTGTGCAACAGCAGCAGATTGGTAATTAAAATCAACCAATCTTCACGAAATAGTAATACTAATATAGATAGGAGTAAATGGGTATCTGATAACAAACATTCCTCTTTAAATAACTTATTTTCAGATAAACATTTTGTGGTGAATAAAAGTTGAATGTTGGTATGGAAACAAGGTTCAAAGCAGAATAAAAGTGGTGAAATAAAATACCAAATATATTTCTATAATTTACATTTCAAATGTTTTACTTAGCATGTTCATTGAAGTAACTGGCAGGCATGAATATTGGTTTTTGTTTGACAAAATATCATTGTATGCTGAAAGAGCTCTTTTGTCATCATTAGAAATTAAAGTACCCATGACTGGATACACTTTAAACCAACTATTGGATAATCTTGATTAATCCTCATACAACTTATTTTACATCACTTTTCTGACAGCCAGATTTTGGCTCTCTTTGCAGCTGTATATAGAATTTAGCAAAATCATGAACATGTACGTTATCAAAAAATGGAATCTGCAATTTTTAACTTAGGTGAGTGAAACCATGCTATAACAGAATCAAAAACATCATGTCCAGAATCCTTTAAAACCAAATTTGTAAGTTTATTAGTGCATGTCATGTCCTTTATCCTTTTCTCTCCACCTTTTTACCTGTCATGTGACAGACTATTAAAGTTGTTAACTGTTTCTTTTAAAATAAAACTCTCCAAATGTTTATGGTCATCAATATGTTTGTTTACTTCAGGGACAATCTTATGGGTTAATGCATAATCTTTACCTTCAAAACAGGTCGTAGTTACACCGTGTTCTTTAATAAAGTTTGCTTCACACAGTATGACATTAACTTCACTATCATTAAATTTCTGAAAGTAACTTACACTGTCAGCACCACTGTCAACTGTTTTGAAGTGTTCAACTAAATCCAGTAAATATTGTGATAGATAAACCATAGCAGTAGAGCAGGTATTTGATCTGGTTACTGCTGGAAAAGGAAACATTTTAACTTCTTATCATATTTATTTTGAAGAAACTTCACCCATCTGGTCAGTGCTCTCGTTGCAGTATTACAACTGGAAGATGTTTCAACTCTGCATGAATTTCTTGATCCTGTGTTTCTTTTAGTAGTGAAACATACCTTTGTCATACCCAGACTGTAGTTGGAAATTTTTTATTCCCTAAAACATTAAAATAAAGAAAAATTTAGAATAATAATAAAACTTCATAAAATAGTTTATCAACTTCTAAAATAATTACATGTAATTAAGAGGAAATTAACTTATAAATACAGATGTTACTAAACTGGTATGTTTTTGTTCATCCAATTTCTCATTGAAGGATTGTCCTACGTTTCCAGGGTTATATTGGCTTTCAAGAAACTTAAGACTAAACATTACAAATTCCTCTTTCTCTTGTTTAACTCTTTTGGCACTGTTCAGTGAAATCTTTAAATGACCATTGTTGTTTTGCATGCTTCATTTTCACTTGCAATGTCTTTCCTGTGATTGTCACTTCCAGTGAGTTTTACACAAGAACCATGTCATTTGCAATGCAATTTAATATTACAAAATTTATGCACTATGGTCTTTTGACGTGCATCAAATATGTAATATGTATCCCTCTACACAATCAAAACATGTAGTTACTTTTGAAGCACACACTCTGCAACCATGCACCTTGCCTCTACAGTGCAACAATGCAGGAAACCAACTCAGGATTAAACTTCCTCTATTCTTGGCATTAAAGCCACACTCCCTGTTATCTGTCACAGCCTTCTGTAACATATGTGTGAACTTACTGTAAGAGTCTGAGCTCTGTATGTTTGCGGAGTGCAGGTAAAGGAGTAGTGGGGGGTGGGAGGGGGGGGGGGGGGGCGAACTATGACACCTCTCCAGCACATTGCTTCATTGGTAGTGCCGCAGCATTGAGCATTGTATGTATATTATTCTATACACCTCACATACACCACTGGTTATCTATCAATCTACCTGACCTGCTGCTCTTGTATGTATATCTTTCCTGCTTATTGTAAACATAGTTGCATTCCTTCCAGCCACATGGAGCTTGGACTTGTGACCTTGACCTCTCGTGTGGCTTGCAGAAGGTGAAACAGACCTTGTTTTATTCTTGAAACAAATCTTTTAACATCATTTTCACAGAAGCATCGCAGTGAATTAATTTTGTGATAAATTTTAAATGAACGATCAGTTTGTGAGTGAATAATGCAATAAATGATTAATTTTGTGGTGAATCATAAATACTCATTTCACAAGTTGCATTAACATTCAGGTTTAATCGCAGAGTAAACGTTGGTAATTATGTGGGCAGTAGCTATAAAATTAATTTTAAAACCCTTTTATTGCATGTTAACAAATTTTGTGTTATCGTAATCCATGACAGTCCATTAGCATTACATACATGCTATATAAAATATTAAAATATTTTGCTGTCATAAAATTCTTTGAAATCGTAAATAGGATTAGATAACAATGCAGATTTTACTGCTTCCTTAAAAAGTATTAGTAAAAGTTTGAATATAAACAAACATCTTATTGTCCCTGTATAAAATGAACTCCCAGGAGAGGGGCTGCTGATTTTGAACTTCTCAAGCATGTGCCTTATCATTAATACAGTATTATTTATAGTTCTCATGAAGAATTACACAGAAATTGTTATGCAAATTGGTTTTCCTTTCTCCCACATTTTCTCTTCTGCCATTCTGAGAACAGAGTGCTTATACTAAAATTACTGTTTCAGTTATCCGTGACGCACAACCAGTTACTGCGGATGTATAGTGTTGGACGGCTTCATGGCTTAACAACTCTCAACCTCTCGCACAACAGCATTTTGACTATTGAAGGTCTTAAAGACCTTGTCCATTTGAAGTGGCTGTGTTTGGCTTCTAACAACATAAAGGTAATTTTCATTTTAAAAACAGAAGTTTTAAATAGCATTTTTATGAAACTTTGAGTTTAGTAATCTTCATTCATGAAAATTGAAATCTTGATATTTTATGTCCAATGGGCGGAAATTAGCTTACAAATGGCATGAAGTAGTATGTATATTAAAAAAAGAAGGAAAAAAGAAACAAGCAAAAAATGCTGACTCCCAGTATACATTGTCATTTTTTATAAGTATATGCTCTAAGGCTGGTTTACAGTAATCCAAGAACAGAAATCAGAATGGAAACAAGAACAGGAAGCAAAACCTCATACTACATATTGGTTCACAGTATGACGAGAATGGAAATGCATATCAATGATATCGATTGCAAAGTGGAAAGTCGATTTGATTTTATGTACTGGTATGTCATTTGTTTGTAAGTGACATACTTTTTCCATAGTTTCAGTTCAACTGACATAATTTAGAATTAGCTGATCACAAAATTCAAGAGAACAAAATTTTCTAAATGCTGTTCCATTGCTCTTTCTGATTCCTCTAGTCGTGCCACAGAGTAGTAAGTTGTACCATGCGTCATTCCTTTATTAATATCGTACATTAAATTATTTGTTGTTCTTTATTTTCTCCGTTAATACCTATTGATTTTTGCTCATTGCTGTAGTTTTGCTTTTTGACAATAGCCGATTTTGTGTTGCATATAAAAACTACAGATAACACTTTCACTAGACATACCAGTGCTCAATTTATCTGAGGAAGTTAGGACATACATGTGCACAAATTTATACTGGTTTCAGCAGAGAGAGAGCTCTAGTGACCATTCATGCCAGGGCTACCTTGAACAAGTACTACTGTGAAGAGACTAATATGCACAACGTGGATTGAATATGCCATCTTTGGGAATGAGAACAAGAAAGTTGAAACTTGACCAAGCTTTCTTACCCATTCTCAGGATTTGGGATAGCTTCCCATTAAATTGTCAACACTCACGTTATAATACAGTAGAATCCTGAAATAACACAGTTCAGAACATGCTTTAGCCCTGTGTTATAACAATTCCGTGGTGTATAGAAATGTGAGCTTAGAAGCGACAAAAATGTACCCTGCGGAGGTGTTAGGAGACATTTGTGGACTAATAAATTACGGCAATGTAAAGAGTGTAATATTATACGGTGAAGTACACCACTTTTAAATGCAATTACACACCTGTTTGCTAGGGGTGTATTCCAGTCCTGCAGCTGATCTTGATTTATATAGTACACACAATTACACTGTACCTGTTTTACACTAACCTAATTTTGCATTGTCTTAAAGAAATTAGCAAGTTTTGTTTGATGGCATAATTCACATTTCTTTTTCCACATACTGTTTGATTGTGGCAAGATGGAAATGAATATTGTTCCTCCATATGTAGAGTCAACTTGTTTATGGTACTTATCACTTCACTAACATGTAGAATGTCTTCTTCTGTGTGCATGCCTCATTACTTCGGGAAATTGTTAGCAATGCAGTGGCCAAGGTCCATGCTAGGAGTAGCAAAAAGTATATTCCAATACCGCTCTTTGAAGAAAATTTTAAACTCAACTTTCAAAAATTAAAAAAAATAAAAGATACGATATATTTTTGGGGGACATGCGTTTCCCTGAGTTAAATCTGAATCCACACTATTTCTGGCTTCTACTGTACATGAATTTAAGTTGCTGTTGCCATTCTGGTTTCGCTTCTCAGTTATTGCTCACCAGTGTTTATTCAGAAATATTATTCCATATAAAATGATTGCTTTCTGTATTGCTTACTCAAGGTAGAGGAGATAAAGGTTAACCCAAAACTTTCCTATCAATGCATTTTAAACTGTCATGAATTCAGAAGAAAAGAAATAACTCTTTTAAAGAAAGATTTATGTTTAGGTCCCCATAAGCAGCAAAACTGATAAAAAAAACTGGTAATATCTTTGCAATGAGAGAGCATAGGCTTTCACGGCTGGAGTCAATATAACTAGGAGTTATTTCTGGGCTGTTATGCCATGGTCTGCTGGAGTTTGAGTACCCAGACGTTTCGTCCACAACTGCGGCAGACATGTTCAATGGCACGGTCGTAGTCCCCTCGGAGAAGTTAGTGTAGTGTCTGAGGTGTGGACTGTCTACTTCTTGAATTAAATAACCGTTAGATAATAAAGCTTGTTCAAGGTGACAGAGTTCTTGCAGTAACAAATGTGGCTTGCAAATTCGAGAAGCGTGATTTACGAGTGTCTTAATCATACCTCATTTCTGTTTGGGATGATGATTTGAGGCCTTATTCAAATAGTGGTCCGTATGAATGGGCTTACAGTAGACAGTATGCCCAAGTGTGCCACCTGTTTTCCTGCTGACCAAGATGTCCAGAAAAGGTAGCTGTCCATCTTTCACTTCCTCCATAGTGAATTGTATGTGGGAGTTGATGCTATTAAGATGTAGTAGGAAGTCTTAGGGGGTTTCCTGCCGTTTTGTTTTATGAAAGTCTTGTTACACCCTTTGAAGATGCTGAATTTAAATACCAAGTTCATGTTCACATATTTGCCTACTGTGCGATATGTATATAAAAGTACAGGAGTGAAGGCCTCTTTAGGAATTTATGGCAAGTGAGGCATTCCCATGGTTTTATGGACTGATTTAAAACATTAAATGTTTTCATCACAGACCTGACAAAGCATCAAATTGTATCACATATTGTATTAGGTTACACTGCTAATTGGTGTTCAGATGTATGATGGGCTGGAGCTATTCCTATGCATCCATCATGATCATGGCCACATTTCAGGGCTGCAATAAAATGCATAGCATGCTGATTTAAAATTTATTTGCAACACTAGTGATTCTAGTAACCAGCAGTAAATGGACGTGAACATTCAGTAGTGGACAATGTGAATTGTAAAGTCAACTCCCTCAAGTAAATTGTTCATCTTGTGTTATATGGCTGCAGAAATTTCCAATTTTTCGTGACAGTTTTTGTTTATAGTTCAGGTTACGAAGTGTCAGATGTGGGCTAGAAATCTGTGTATAGCCTAGGACGTGGTGTTCTTTGCTTTAGTACATATTTATTGTGCCAGAAAGAACTTGAGGATGTGGATACAAAGGAACAGTATTACCAGGTCTTCAAGGATTCTTATAAAATGGACTTCACATGTACTTCACATGTAATTTTTGTACATTTACTACACTTAACATTTTGTGTGTTCTAAATTTCATGTCATCACAGAATTATTATGCTTTGCTGGATGAGAGAAAGCCTTACACATTTTAATATTTTTCTGACTATTTGTGCTTGAGTTATGCTGTGAACACTTTTTCTGAAAATATATTTTTTGGAAGGTAAAATACAATACTTCCCCTGCCTTCCTAGGTAAGCAGTAGAGAAAGCAAAAATGATACAGTAGCATTGCTTCATGCAGGGCTGCAAGTAAATATTACTGTAATAATTTTTTTAATGTCCTTTAACTTGGTAGTTCACATTGGACGATGAATGAAATTGGTGAAATGATGCTCAAATTAACGTAGTGACCACAGACCTTAAAGTTACCCTGCATTTGTCTTCTCAGAATAAGGGAAAACCACAAAAAAATTTTATTTGGGTTGCTCACCCTAACCTAGATTTGAACTCAGGACCTCTTGAATATGAGGCAGACACAATACAGAGGCAAGTGGTAATTAATATTGTCTTTTTAACTGCTTTAAATCTTTGTTTGCAGACAATTGAGCACCTTAACACCAACATCAACTTAGAACATTTGGATTTATCAGAAAACAGTATAGTTCATGTTTCCAATCTTTCACACTTAAAAAACCTAAAGGTAGGTGAAAATGCATGTATACATGATAATATAAAGGTTTAGCATGTGTTCTGATGTAAAACATGTATTGGAATTTATTAAAGACTATTTAGCACATTACCTGTTTAATCTGTTTTGTTCATAAAATGATTTAAGGTGATGCATGGGTTTTACAACTAAATTATTTGAAGGATTTGGTAGTAAACAGTGGTGACAGACACAATATTTAAATAACTGGATAGACTAATATGTTAATGTGGTTAATAATTTTCCTTTTTTTTAACCAATCAAATCATCTATGCAAAATATTACCACAGTGTAATTTCTGTTTCATTTTAGGCTTATGCACTGATAACGAATAGTATCAGATGGAAGGCTAATAATAGATGTCATCCTTTAAAGCAGTCATAGATTTCAATGAGTTCATTGACAAAATTTATGAACATTTTTATTCTAGCTTTCATAGATTTGTAGAGAAATGTTAAGAAACCAGATATGTTTGGAACTTACTTGGTGCTTACCCTTGCAGGTGGGTGGGAAAATAACACTTTACAGCTAAGGTTAGGTCCATTGTAGAGTAGATGCTGCTACAAAATGTTTGGTTGATTATGGGAAAGATATACATAACTGTTTTGAAACACTTGTCGACATTTAGAAACACTTGTTGCTCCACTTACTTAAAATCAAACAGTACCAATTTTGCGGAGATCCTCTCAGTCCTCAGCTGGAGAGGGTGATTTCCTTGTCAGGTAACTGTCTCCCTCTTCACTCGTTGCATGGTCTGCTTTTCTTCCTTTTTGTTAGTTGTAAGACATTGTCTGTTGTGAGCACCTAAAAATTCATTACTCACTTGTATTCTTAATGATGTAAATATTCTCCCACACGGTTAATTCTCAATTATTTCTTGCTGGTTTTTTTAAAAGTTTGATTTGTTGGCTAATATTAAGATTCATGACCAAAAATTATTAGCTATGGCTGATTTTATCTGTGTTCGTATTTTTTATTTCTGAGGTGTTCCTTCAATCTAGTTTTACCAATATATATTTTATGACAATGTTCACAATTGGCGTGGTATTTTTTAAAGGATAAAAAAAATTTCTCACTGTTTTTTGTGACCATCACTACAAATGAAATTTTAGTATCTGACATCAGTTCTCTGTTTATACCAGTATTCCTAAGATATCAAAACTAATAAATCTTTGGCTTTTGGAACAGAGTTTTCCATCTTTTGTCATCCTTTATGATCTAGGGTACCATGCTGGCCTCTAGGTGGATGTTAAAACCCAGTGGAGGGCAAGAGATTTTTTTTTGGGAGGGCAGAAAAGAACACTTGATAGAAAGGCTTCTGAGATTAAATTTAGGAATCTTTTACACCCAATATAGAATGGGACACTGGAAACAATAGTGGTTAAAGAGTATCCATAAATAAAAACTCAATTTCATTTACCACCACCACCACTGCCACTGCCACCGCCACCGCCATTACTGTTCCACTGCCGCCACCACATTTCTTTTTATCACTATAATTCTTCTTGTTCTAAGCCATTTTTCCCTCCATTCCTCAGTTCCTTGGCATTTAAGGCTTACTGTTACAGGTCGCGCGTTACTTCTTGACGAATGAAAATTTTATATGAAAGGTTGAATGCAAGTCACTCAGCTTTTGCGGGAACGTTGGCATCGAAAGAGAGGAGGTACAGTCTGCAGTGAGATGACGTAGATGCTTCTGAGCTGAAGTAGTACAGCACTACAAATCAATTTATCACACTTCCAGTAATATCAGCCACACGTATTATACACTATACCTCTATAACTGCTTCCACCTAACTTTATTGCATTTCTTCTATTCCCGACATTTCTTCCTCGTCTGAGTTACTGTTATTTTCTTTGCATGCATACATCTGTACAGCACAAAACTTTTGCAGTCGACTGTATACACAAACGCGACAGAGGAAAACAGAGGTGTCTGTTATCGTAGCATAAACATTTTCTGACCTGTTTATTAAGGGTAGGCCAACTCACTGGATTTCTGTTCAAGGTCATTCGTCAAGAACAAATGCGCAACCTATAGCATTCTGTTGAGTAGTGCTTGTGCTAGTGAAAATGTCAAACAAGAGGAAACAACAAGTTAACGTGACAATGGAATGTTTCAGTTCAATTTTTCGAGTCTGAATCACTTCTTTACACTCACCTTTGCTTTAAAATGTTGAAAATATTCCGTTTTCAAGATCATTCAATCTCATCCTCAACCATTGGGTGACTGAGACTACCTTCCTCCTGCTCCCTCTCTGTACTGCTTCGATCCTGTTGCCATCTTGTGTTAGCTGCACAAAGTTTTAAATTGAAATTTGTTACTTTATTACTGTTTTTTATTATGTATACAAATATACATCATGCATAGGGTGTCCCAATAAGAATGCCGGATTTGAATTGGCTGCCATTTTGTTGTGAGATTGGCAGCACTCTGCTTACTGTTTTTCTTTTCTATGTTTGCTGCAGTTACTTGGTATGGTGCCTAACAGTGCTGCACAGTGAGTTTTAATTGTGAAAACTCATCACCAGAATGGTGAGTGTTATGCTGAAACTGTTCGAAGGCTTCATGCGCTCGTAGGCCGGAAGAATGAAATTTCCAAACCGAGTTCTTTCACGCAGAGGTGGCCATTTTCATGTGACCTTACACTGTGCAACTTCTTTCTTTGGGAGTTTCTCAAATCACAAGTTTATGAACACAATCCCCGAAACATACAAGACGTGAAGCAGGAAATTCGATGTGTCACCACCCAACTCCAAGTGCACAACACTAATTTCATAAACAGTCACTAGGTGTTGAGCAGGTGGTGGTACACACATACCAGATGTCATTTTCCATACTTACATTGGAACTTGTGTATTCTGTATTCATGTATAAATATATGTAATTGCTTTCAAACAAAATGTATTTTGTGCATTATCAAGTACGATGTACTTATTGGGACACACTGTATATTTATATTCATGTATATTTAGCCACAGCATAAAATTTCAGACTAGTAGTTCCAAACTGATGTAGGCTCTTTTTCCCTGAGCTCTTGCTACTTTCATTTTTTTTGCATGATATTGGAAGAACTCTCTTCTCTAGCAATATATTCTTTTTAATAAAAGTGTCTGCTTCCTTTAATTTCTTGACTCTCTTGAGTACTTTATACATTAGCTGGGATGTTGCTTGCTTCACTATGATAGCTCTTTTTCCAACATGAGTAGCCTCAATAACACCGAACAACAAACTTCAACCTTTGGTTTTGCACTTGAACGAAAATGGTGACTTTGTACATATTAGCTATGCTAATAACTCAAATCTGAAATCCAAAATTCTCTATCATGTACCGTTTTTTTGGAGAAATCGGTTTCAATGTTTTTAAAAGATAAGGCTTACAGTAGATGCAATTAAAATATTGTAATCAATCCTGAGGTGAAATAATTTCATATAAATCAACATTATAATGAAAGAGTTATGCAGAATTCATAAATTACAGTTAAAGTGAACTAACAATCCATATTTAGGTAACTCATGCTAAAACTTAAGGATATTAATTTTGCTCACTTTTTTAAAAAAAACTTTCGAGAAGACTTTCGCTTGTAGCCGACATCAGGAACCCCCCTTATGAGCCACCAACAATAGTTAGCTAACATACTAGGTGACCACTTTCCGCTGTATCACTTTTCCATGGCACTTATATCCTGATGAAACCTTTCTCCGTGCTCATCACTCACAGCCCCCAGGTTGGGAGGGAAGAAGTGTGAGTGCAGAAAATGTATTTTTAAGGACATATTGCACCCTAAAGTTTTATATGCCTTTAGCATGTTCTTGATAATTTCCTTGTAGTTGTCAGCTTTTGTATTTCCCAGGAAAATGTTGCACATTGTCTTGAACCCCACCCATGCTGCTTTCTCGTTTTCGGAAAGTAGTTCTTCAAAATGCCTGTATTCCATCAATTTGCATATTTGTGGGCCAATAAAAATACCTTCTTTTAATTTTGCTTTGCTTATTCTTGGAAGCTTTTCTTTCAAATACCGTAAACCACTATTCTCTCTGTTCAAAGCCTTCACAAAATTTTTCATTAAGCCTAACTTAATGTGAAGTGACGGTAGCAAAATTTTGTCTTTGTTAACTAATGCTTCATACTTAACACTCTTTTCACTCAGTATTAAAACACTCCTTACAGGCCACTCAGTTACTTCTTAATGTTTTTCTTGTATAGCTTTTAAAACTATCTCCAAATTCTCATATGTTTCTTTCATCTGACAGCATGAGCTATAGGGGCGGAAGGATAAGAATTACCATTATGTAATAAAACTGCCTTTAAACTTAAGTTTGACGAATCCATGAAAAGATGCCATTTAGATGGCTTGTAATTGTCACTCAGTTGTTCCATGAGCCCATTAACAAATATCTTTCAAAGAAGTCATATTTCAAGCCCCTTGTAAAAATGCTAAAGTTGCCTCGCCTGCAATAAAACTTACCAGCCTTAAATGACAACATGTTGAGAGGGTAAGCCGACGGATAAAAGTTACGGTGGTGGGAGTGGCGTAGTGCAGCAGAGTTTTGCAAATCACAAAAAGGGCAATACCTAAATAACATTAGGTGATATCACAAAACGGATTTCAGTTCTGAAATTCGTGCTTAAAAATCTATTAGAATCGCCTATTTTTTGTCAGGTGCAAATTTCAGTGTTGTACAATGGAATTTCCCATCCATACATATCCATTTCCAGCTTCTCTTTCATTATTTCTAGTATTTCTCCTGCAGGCCATTTGGAACATTTCCAAAGGCCATTTCCTTTATTCTATGATCACTAAATTAAATCTTCTCTCCCTTTCTTCAACTTTCTGTTTAACTATAACTTTCCTTCTAATTTCTTTCACCTCTCCTCTTCTTTGGTGTCTTTTGCCTGTAGGGTCAGGAATTAATTCCATTCCTCCATATCATTAGCAAAAAAAAAATTAACCACAGTTCTTAAACTTCTTAGGTATATCATCTCTCCATATCTGACTTTTGAATTCACAAATTATACCACCCCCCCCCCCCTCCAGGGGAACCTACTACGGTAGGTCCGGGTTTGGCACACCCGGGGCCCTGAACCAGCTGACTTCCTCGGTGTGGGCTCCTCTTCGTGGTGAGGGAGTCAGTCAAAACGCCCACCCACGTGTAGGCCATGCGTGGAAACCCGTGTCGGTGGTAAGGATTATCCTGGTGGTTGAGGGGTGCCTGGGACAGTTTCTTTTCAGAATCCGGGGAGGGTGCGCATTTCCGATACACAGCTTTGGTTTCTGCTTCATCTAAACGGGAGGCTAGGGACTAACCCACCCCTAGTCAATCAGCCAGGATTAGGTATTGCACTGAACTCCAGGGTGAGTGGGACAGCGAGCCCGTTATATGTGTAGCCGTGTCATCCCAGTGGGATGACCCCTCGTTGGGCTCCGTGGTAGGTGGGGAGCCCTGGGGGATGAAATTTATCGCCTTGTTTTATGGCTACAAATACACCAAAGCGCAGAAAACAAGTCCAGGAAGAAAAAGAGGTACACGTGTTGTCTTCAGTTCGTTACCTAGCTATTCATCATACGGAAGAGGGGTCAGTCTTTCTTGAAGGTCAACCCTTTTATCATTCAATTGGATCTTGATAAAATCGCTGGCCCTGTAAAGTCCTGTACTCGCTTGCGATCCGATTCCCTCTTGGTTGAGAGCTGCACTACCACACAGTTTGACAGATTGTTGAAGGCGAAACTCCTGCACGGATATCCTGTCCGTATGGAGAAGCACCGAACCCTGAACTCCTCCAAGGGTGTCATTACCAGTCCTCTGCTGGATGATATGCCAGAGGAGGAGACCCTAAGATATCTGTCGGACCAGGGTGTCACGGAAGTTCACCGTGTACGAGTCAAGCACAATGGCGTGCAGGTGGATACCTGCACGCTGTTCGTTACATTTGATTGGCTCGACCTGTCTCAGTAGATCAAAGCAGGCTATGAAGTTATCCTGTTTGACCCTATATTCCGTGGCTTATGCGTTGTTACCAGTGTCAACGCTATGGCCATACTAAGTAAGACCTCTTGCAAGGCTTCGGTTGCGATTTATGTCAACTGTGGTAAGGACGGCATGACGGTGCCTGTTCATCTGCTCCAACCTGCATGAACTGCCAAGGTGCACACCCAGCAACTTCCTGCGACTGTCCGCGATACCAGGATGAGAAGGTCATTCAAGAGCTGCGGGTGAAAGAGCGTCTATCATTCTCTGAAGCCTGCAAACGTCATCTTGCTCGACAGCCTTCTCTTCTGAAGTTTGGTACTTTTAGTTCTGTTGTTTCTACACCAGTACCAAAGCGGGACATGGGCAGTCAAACTTGCCCTGTAACTTACACTGCAGTTACACCTCGCGTCACAGTGTCAACCTCAGATTCCACCGGCTCCAAGACCATTTCTGTAAGTAGTGAAACCCGGAAATTAAAAGTAACTCTGAAGCGAACGGACTTCCTTAAAGATCCTACAGCCTCTGTCCGTGGAAAGTGTGCCCCCATGGCCAATTCCCCTTCAGCTCCTTGCCGATCTTGCTCACAAGATGCTAGAGGGCGTAGTTGCGTGAAGCGGGTTTCTCCTCCACCCCTTAGTATTGGAAACCGTTTTATAACTTTGTCTTCGGTATCCAGTGACCCTGACTCTTTTCCCTCTGAGGAGCCCATGGAGCAGGAATCATGCTCCACAAAGCCTGAGTCCCACGCGGAACCACAAGGGCAAGTTGAAGTGACAGCCGCCGGTTAAACGAACTCTGTGACTCGCTTTTCTCATCTATCCCAGGATGTCCATCCTACTGTGGAATACACGTGGCGTGTGCAGGCATAAAGCTGAACTGCAACTGCTCGCAAATTTGCTTTCCCCCACTATTTTCTGCCTGCAGGAGACCAAACATTGTCAGCAGGATACTTTCCTCTTTCCTGGTTTCACTCCGGTGCATTTTGATCTGCCATCAAAGCCTGGTACTCCTGCACATGGGGGTGTCATGTTGCTGCTTCGCGATGACGTTTTTTACCAACCAGTAAGACTCACTACTACTGTGCAAGCTGTAATCGTTACTCTTCGGTTACCAGGTTTTTGTTTCACCCTCTGTTCTGTTTATCTCTCACCTACTTCCTCCTTTGCCATTGCAGACAATTCTGCTCTCGTGTTCCAGCTCCCAGCTCCCTACCTGTTGCTGGGAGACTTTAATGCCCACCACCCCTATTGGGGATGGCCTCTGGCTTGCGTGAGGGGGAAGCACCTAGCCGAGGTTTCCATCAGAATCAGCTCTCTCTCCTTAATACTGGTGAACCTACTTTTATTTCTGATTCTACAGGCACTCTTTCTCACCTGGACTTATCTGTCTGCTCGGCACAGCTTGCACGTTGTTTTCAGAGGAACGTCGTCTCGAACACCTTCTCCAGATCACCTCCCATGCCTGATCAGCCTGCTCTCCAACTACATACCCTCATCACGTGTATCCACCTGGCAGATACGCAGAGCTAACTGGCCTTTGTTCTACAACTTAGCTGTTTTCGACGAGCATATGTTTGAAGAGGTTGACCAGATGGATCACTTTACTTCCACGATCATATCCACAGCCGAGCGTGCTATACCTCGGTCGCCGGTCCACCCTCGGTGTTTACCTGTTCCTTGATGGACCGACACATGCCGGGCGGCGGTTCGTGCACAGCGAGCTGCTCTGCAGGTATTTCAACGCCACCCTACTCTGGATAATCTGGTTGCCTTCAAGCGCTTGCACGCTAAGGCCCATTGTATCATACAGGACAGTAAGAGGACATCCTGGCACTGCTTTGTGGAGTTGTTTAATCACTTCACACCATCATCTGTGATTTGATACAAGCTTATTCGTGTGGCCGGCAAAGTCTCCAGTGTTACAGTCCCTGGCCTTCGGACTACCACTGGCACCGTTATTTTCCCCAGAGCTGTCGCCTGATGCCCTTGGAGGAGCTTTTGCTGATGTGTCGGGCTCCTCACATTACCATCTGGACTTTTTACCCACCAAGAACCGGGCTGAAATGCATGAAATTTCGAGAGGTAGAACTGGAACTTAAAAATTCAATGCCACAACTGGGATTTGAACCACAGACCTTCCGCTTACCGGGCGGCTGCTCTACCACTGAGCTATTGTGGCACTATGGCATTAAATTCTCAAACCAGTTCGTATTTCTCCTGGTAAACCACAAAGGCAGTCTCACATCAGAGGCAAATTACCCCAATGGTGACTTACTATTGTAGGTACTTTATATCCCAGGATTAAATAACCTTCAGATGGTAATTATTATTTATTTATGCCAACAAACTTACTGTTGGTGTTTTTAAACACACAAGCTGTGTGTGGGCAAAGTTTGAGAGGTAGAACTGGAACTTAAAAATTCAATGCCACAACTGGGATCTGAACCACAGACTTTCCACTTACCGGGCGGCTGCTCTACCACTGAGCTATTGTGACAAACTGCCAGTTGTTTACCAGGAGAAATACAAACTGGTTTGAGAATTTAATGCCACAACTGGCAGTTTGTCACAATAGCTCAGTGGTAGAGCAGCCGCCCGGTAAGCGGAAGGTCTGTGGTTCAAATCCCAGTTGTGGCATTGAATTTTTAAGTTCAAGTTCTACCTCTCAAACTTTGCCCACACACGGCTTGTGTGTTTAAAAACACCAACAGTAAGTTTGTTGGCATAAATAAATAATAATCATGAAATTTCTTTTCATTCTATGAACAGCGAGTGTTATAACGCCTTTTTTACCATGACAGAACTGGAGCAAGCCCTGGACACTTCGAGACCCTCCGCACCTGGACCAGATAGTATTCATCTGTCCATGCTGCAACACCTGTCCCTGACTGGAAAACATTTTCTTTTGCAGGTGTATAATTATATCTGGCGCAGCTCTACTTTTCCATCTGCTTGGCGTGAAGCCAGCATAGTCCCGATTTTAAAACCTGGTAAGGATCACCATCTACCTTCCAGATATCGTCCAATCTCCCTCACCAGTGTGCTCTGTAAGGTGATGGAACGCATGATAAGCGGACGATTGACGTGGTGGCTCGAATCTCAGCATCTGTTGTCCAACGTCCAGTGTGGCTTCCAACGCTTTCGTTCAATGATCGACCATTTAGTTTCTTTATCCACGCACATCATGGATGGTTTCCTGAAGAAGACACAAACGGTTGCTGTGTTTTTTGAACTTGAGAAGGCCTATGACACTTGCTGGAGGTATGGTATTCTTCGAAACCTCCATCGCTTGGGCATTTGTGCAGGCCTGCCTCTTTTTATTCGCGAGTTTATGAGGGATAGGGTTTTTAGAGTTCGCATTGATTCTGCTTTATCTCCTGTTTTTACCCAAGAGAACGGAGTACCGCATAGCTTGGTACTCAGCGCCACCTTGTATGCTGTCGCCATCAATCCCATTGTGGATTGTGTTCCTGTCGGAGTTTCGGCTTCATTGTTCATCGATGATTTCACTATTGTAGTTCTCGGCGGACTTATCTGTTAGAGCGCTGCCTCCAACTTTGCCTCGACCACCTCTACACCTGGGCTTTAGAAAATGGCTTTAAGTTCTCCGCCGAGAAAACTGTTAATTTCTGGCACCGGAAGGCGTTTTTCCCGCCTTCTCTGTATCTCGGTGCCAATGTTCTTCCTTTCGCAGATGAGGCAAAATTTTTGGGGTTGATCTTTGTCAGGAAGCTTTGCTGGTCACCTCATATTTCGCATTTGAAGGCAAGGTGCGAGCGTTCTCTTAATGTTTTACGCGTTTTATGTGGCACATCCTGGGGAGCTAATCGGACAGTTCTCTTACGATTATATCGCTCTCCTGTCTGATCAAAACTTGATTACAGTTCTATTGTTTATTCATCATCTCGGCTGTCTATTTTAAAACGTCTGGATCCGATTCATCACTGTGGTATCAGGTTGAGTATTGGTGCCTTCCTGACGAGCCCAGTTATAAGCCTGTGTGCGGAAGCTGCTGAACCTCCGCTTTCTTATCGGCGGTATGTTCTTCTGTGCAGCTACGCTTGTAGACTTTTTAGTCTGCCAGAACACCCGTCTTTTACTTCGTTTTTTAACGATACTTTGGACCGCCAATACTCATCGAGCTCCCTGCCATTACTCCCTCCTGGCGTTCGGTGTCACTCACTGCTGTGCCGGTTGGACATCATTTTACCAGTGATACTCCCTACAGGGCAATTTCCCGCGTGGCTCCGTTCCCAGACCCACGTTCATCTGGGTTTGCTGTCCCTGCCGAAGTCGTCAACGCCAGATTCAGTCCTTTGGTCAGCCTTTTTCGATGTGCAGGCACAGTTAGGATCTGGTAGTTGAATCTACACTGATGGCTCGAAGGACAATCAGGGAGTAGGATGTGCTTTTATTCATGGTTGCCAGAGTTTTAGTTTCCGTCTTTTACCGCAGTGTTTGATTTTTACCGCAGAGCTTTTTGGTATTTACCAAGCGCTTTTATATATTCATCGGCAAGCCTTACAGAACTGTTTTATTTGCTCAGATTCTTTGAGCGCACTTCAGAGCCTACGGACGCTGTACAATTACCACCCACTGGTACAGCGTATCCAGGATTGCCTTCACACCCTCGCCAGTGCTGGCACTTGCATCTCCTTTGTGTGGGTACCTGGACATCAAGGCCTGCCAGGCAACGAGGCTGCCGATAGTGCTGCTATGGCAGCAGTTTTAGCACCCAGGCATTTTAGCTCTTGTATTCCCTCTCTTGATTTTAGTGCAGTCTTACATGGTCTCCTAATTTCCCAGTGGAGTGAAGAATGGTATGGCCTTGAGGGAAACAAACTTCGGGAGGTCAAGTCCCTCCCTGTCGCCTGGAAGACGTCCTCGCGCTTGTTGCCGCGAGGAAGTGATTTTAGCCAGAATGCACATCGGGCACTGCCGTTTTTGCCATGGTCATATTTTATCTTCTGACGCTGCACCGCTCTGTGCTCATTGTAATATGCCTTTGATGGTTCGGCATGTTTTAGTTCAGTGCCAGTTTTTAACCCATCTCCATGTTTCTGAAGGCCTGCCAGCCACCCTGACGGAGGTGCTGGCAGACACTTCATGCGCAGTAGAGTGTATTTTACATTTTATTCGTTTAAGCGGACTGTGCGCTCGCATTTGACTCGCCTATTGATCCCTTTATTCAGCTTCTTACATTTCAGCGCTGATGCAAGTTTTTATCAATTCATGTACTTCTGCACTTCCATACTTTGCTTTACTTTGCAGTTGCTGGCACTGACTTAGTGACCTTTTAGGTTTTATTGGCTTAGCTTTTAGACTTATTTTAGGTTTTACATCTTTAAGCTTTTTGTTTTGCTTGGGCGCTAATGACCATAGTAGTTGAGTGCCCTAAAACCCTACTACTACTACTACTAAATTGGCCAATTCTTCAATAGATGGTAGATTTCGGGCTTGTAGGCCGTGGTCGATGAATTGCCTGACCCTTCGCCCAGATACCCTGGGTGCCGGTGCTAGACAATCCGAAGCTGAAGCCCCAGAATGCCAACAGAACTAATCATGTGGCATATATATATATATATATAAGCCGTGCGCTCCATCAATTGCTCTCTAGACGTAGAAACTGCATTCGATTGGTGCTGGCACAATGGCCTCATTTACAGACTGCACCAAAATTTCCCGGCACTCCAAAATTATCTGTACCTGCTGCACAACTTCTTAGAAAATCGACACTTCTATGTCCAAGTGGGCCTCTCCTCTCGGGAGAGAGTGATGCGGGCTGGCATTCCACAAGGAGCAATCATGCCTCCTTTTTTGTACATATTATTCACCAACGATTTCCCAGTGGATGCCAGATGCAAGGTCGCCATATATGCAAACGACACTGCAATGTACAACCACCACAAAAATGCTCAAAGATACACAAACAACTTCCTCTCGTGGCTCCATGATTGGAAAATCAAAATTAACACCAATAAATGCCAGCTAATTCATTTTTCAAAGCGGCATCACACTTTGGCAATGGACTTAACGGTCGGTGGTCAAGTATTGTACTGTCGCTAGCATGTCATATACCTCGGCGTCACATAAAAAATACCGCCAACAAAGGCAGACAGTGGTTAAAGTTATACGCCCCCATCTTCCGCGGCAAACAGCTACAACTTGAATCTAAGCTGATTTTATATAGGTCATTTATACTCTCGGTGGTCCTGTACACATGCGTGGTCTGGGCAAATGCCTCTAAAACTGCCCTCAAACAAATTCAAACGCTCCAAAACTTCTCCCTTAGAAAAATCCTCTCCGCTCCACTCCTTACCACTAACCAAACTCTTCACCTCGAAACTCAGATCCCATCCATCCCACAGGCAATAGCAAAAAGAGCAATGGCAACATGGACGTGCATTAGGAACCACGAAAACTACGTGATTGCCAACATTGGCAAAGACGAGCCAAAGCACCGTAAACATACTAGAATAAAAATGTTCTAGATGCGGCACGGCTTGCCGACTAATGTGCGTCCATACCTAGGTCTTAGGCCACACACACATTACGGCAGAGGCCCTTGCCTCAGAAAACGCCGAGGAGCTACACCCTGCCCGCACAAGAAAGCACGGGAGAATGTAAATATTGTAAATAGCGAGCTGGGAAGCATATTTCTGGTGTGCCCAGTGAAGGTGTGTGTGTAAGCGTGTGAGTGTGTGGGTGAATGCATGTATATAGATGTATATATTGTGACTTTGGTGGGTGTAAAGTAAAGGAGACAGATGTAGTCGAGATAAAGAAACACTTTTATTTCCGTAAACAGTAACTTTGTACACTCGTTGCAACAGCAAGAAAGTCTTTACCGATTCACCAACAGCACGGCTCCAAATTAGTAACACAAAACTGTCCCTTCTCACACTTTACCGCTATTTATATCTCCCAGGCACTATTCTGGAAACTTCAGGAAAGTTCAGTTATTATTGCGGTGAAATACAAAGCAGGAAATTCCAGAAGTCTCTATCCCTTTCTCTCTTCCGGCAAGCGCCCCAACAATGCGGCCATTCTCTGTCTCTTCCCTTCGGCTCCTTTGCGGTAGTGCCGACAATAATGTGATGGGCGACACTGCTCCCTCCTCAAGGCTGGTCGTCCCGAACAGCACCATCGTAACGGGCCAGACGATCCAGGTGTACCACTAACATCTTTCCTCGGGGCACCTTCTGGATGCGGTAGACTACGTCGTTAATCCTCTTTACCACTCGGTACGGTCCTTGCCACGGTTGTTGAAGTTTTGGGCAGCGTCCCTTGGTTCGGGTAGGGCGGTACAACCAGACCATGTCACCTTGCTGGAATCCTCGGCTGTTGGCTTGCCTGTCGTACCAGGTCTTCATGCGGTCGCTCGCCATCTGGATGTTCTGACGAGCCATCTCGTGCATGTTGTGGAGATGGTCTACTAGATTCTCCACATACTCGGTTGCCGGCTGTTTCGCTTCCGGGGGGGCTCCCAAAAGCCAGGTCACAAGGGAGGCGTATCTCTCGGCCGAACATTAGGCTTGCTGGTGTCATCCCGGTGGTGTCGTGTGTCGACGAACGGTAGGCCAGCAAGAACAGTGGTACCTTGAGGTCCCCGTCTCACTGATGGCTGGCCACGACCTTCCTCAGGTGCTCCTCTAGGGTCTTGATGTATCTCTCGACCATGCCGTCCGACTGTGGATGTAGGGGTGTTGTGCGGGTCTTGTTCACCTCAAGTCTTTCCAATGCCTCCTTCATTAGGTGCGACTCAAAATTGGTGCCCTGGTCGCTGTGGAGCTCTAACGGGACCCCAAAACGGCAGAACAGCTGTTCCACGAGGCAGTCTGTAATCGTCTTCGCCTCTTGGTTCGGGATGGCATACACCTCCGGCCACTTGGTGAAGTAGTCCACAGCTACCATCAGGTACTTGTTGCCTCGATCGGACACTGGGAATGGTCCAGCTTTGTCGACGGCGATGCGTTCGAAGGGCGCTCCGACGTTGTACTGCTGCATGCGACCCCGGCTCCTAGTCTGGGGGCCGCGACTCGCCGCGCACACGTGACATTGACGGCACCAGTTCTCAGTGTCTGCTCGGAGCCTCAGCCAGTAGTAGCGCTGTCGGAGTTTGTCGATCGTCCGGTTTGCTCCTAGGTGTCCACCCGAGGTACCGGCGTGCACTTCCTCCAAGACTTCCGGGACCTTACTTCGGGGAAGTACCAACTGCTCTTTCTGGGCCTTCCCATCAGGTGATTCCCATACCCGGAACAGCACGCCCTCTTTGGTCTTCAACGAGTCCCATTGGGTCCAGTACGACTTGTATGTAGCGCTTCTGGGTGCGATGTCCTCCCAGGTTGGTCTCGTCCCTGCCTGCACTTCTCTCAAGAGTGGCCCCAAGTCGGCGTCCGCCAGCTGCTCCCTCCTCGGGCCCGCGCTATCCCATCCATCCACAGGCACTGCCGTGACCACTCTGACAGCCGCGGTACGCTCCTTCTCTTCCACTCTTGCGCATTGGCCGCACTCTTCTGGGCAGGGTCTTCGGGACATGGCGTCTGCGTTGCCGTGGCTCTTCCCTCTGCGATGTTCGGAGGTGAAGTCGTACTCCTGCAACCTCTGGACCCAACGGGCTGTTTGGCCCTCCAGGTTTCTAAAGCTAAGTAGCCAGGTTAGGGCGGAGTGGTCTGTCCTCAGGTGGAATGGCTGACCGTACAGGTACTTGTGGAAGTGCTCCAAGGTCCTCACTACCGCCAGTAGCTCTCGTCGGGTGACACAGTAGTTCTTCTCTGCCTTGGACAACGTCTTGCTGTAGTAGGCTATCACACGCTCGTGGCCGTTCTGGACTTGGGATAGGACGCCTCCAATGCAATGGTCGCTGGCGTCGGTGTCCACAATGAAGGCGTCACCTGGCTGTGGGAATCCCAAAATAGGAGCACTGCAGAGCGTCCTCTTCAGCTGCCGGAAAGCGCCTTCGGCGTCCTCCGTCCACACATAAGGTCGATGTTCTTCCGTCAGGCGAGTGAGGGGTTTGGCGATGCTGGAGAAACCCTTTATGAAGCGGCGGTAATAACTGCACAATCCAAGGAAACTGCGCAGTTCTCGCTTATCCTTTGGGCGAGGCCAATCTCTCACGGCCTGTGTCTTCTCCGGATCCGTGGCCACTCCGGTTGGTGAGACTATGTGGCCCAAGTAGTTGACTTCCCTGCGGAAGAGCTGGCACTTCTTGGCGTTCAGCTTCAAGCCGGTCGCCTGCAGTCTCTGTAGCACCTTGCTCAGTTTGTCAAGATGGTCTTCGAATGTCTTGCCGACGATGATGATGTCGTCCAGGTATAACAGGCAGGCGTCATAAGTCAATCCTCTCATTACTGACTCCATGAGGCGTTGGAAGGTAGCTGGTGCGTTGCAGAGACCAAAGGGCATAACTGTGAACTACCAAAGCCCTTGGCCTATCGAGAATGCGGTCTTTTCCTTGTCTCTCGGGTCTAGAGCCACCTGCCAGTAACCTGATTTCAGGTCCAGGGTTGAGAACCACTGCGCACTAGCAAGCGTGTCCAGGGTGTCGTCAATCCGGGGTAAGGGGAAGCAGTCCTTCCTGGTGACAGCGTTCAGCTTCCTGTAATCTACGCAGAAGCGTAGCTCGCCATTCTTCTTCACCAGAACTACAGGGGAACACCATGGACTGTCAGACTCTTCGATCACTCCCTTGGTTCTCATGTCCTCCAGCATGTCTCGTACCGCCGCTTGTTTAGCCAACGGAACGCGTCTAGGTGGTTGCCGAATAGGCCGGGCGTCTCCGGTGTCGATGTGGTGAAGCACTCGGTCCGTGCGGCCGTAATCGCTGCTGCCTTGGCTGAAGACGCGCTGATATCGTCTCAGCAGTTGTTGGACCTTCTCTCTCTGTTCAGTGGTTAGGTGGTCGGCCGCCCTCTCCAGTAAGCCTTCCAGCCGGGGCCCCAGGTGTTGCGTCGGCACCGGCTCCTGGGTCTTGTCTATTGGTGTTACGCTGACCACGGGCTCGCACGCCACCAACTCCGTCCCGGCCTGGACGTCGTGATCGGTGTCTGTTGGGTTGAGCAGTCTCACCGGCACCTCCTCTCGGCACGGCAACAATGTCCCGGCTACACAGAGCCCGTGCACATGCGTCTTCCGGTCCAGCAGCATGTTCTTCTTGCGCTGGCCTTCCAGTCGCGCTGTCACTACCATCTCGCTTCTCGCGGGGACAACTACGTCTTCTCTGAGAATGACCTTGCAGATTCCAAGGCGTTCTTCGGGGTGCCGGAGCATTACTTCCTCTCCCTTAAGCCGCAGAACCTTCTTGCCGATGTCGACCGTCGCCTCGTGGCTCCTGAGGGCATCCAGTCCCAGTATCACCTCCTCAGCCACCTTCGCGACGAACACCCACAAACGCAAGACACTTCGCCCCAGGGTCAACTGCAGCAGGACCTCCCTCTCCACAGGCAAGGTGTCACCCGATGCCGTCACTAGTTGGTACGGTCGGCTCGGTTTTCTCGACGGCAAGCCCCTGGCTACGTCAGGTCTGATGACAGTCACGGCTGCTCCAGTGTCAACAAGCACGCGGCACGGCTTCCCGCTCATCCAACCGTCCGCGATGAGGCTGTCATCCATCCGTCGGCTGACGGCGCGCAGTGTCACTCGAGGGGATGATGGTGATGGCGCCGACGTGCCCCTCGCCACGCCGGCCATTACTCGTTTTCCGGCTGCCCTTCTTGGTGCCGGCAGTCTCTCATCAGGTGTCCCGGCTGGCCACACCCCCAACACACGCCACCTGGTCTTCGTCGGCGTCCCTGGACTGGTCTGCGGTCTTCATCGTAGCGGACACTCCTTGTCTTCGAGGTCGGGGTAGCCGTCACTTTGGCCGCTTCCATCCTTAATGCGGCCGTTAGTGCCTCGTGGATGGTCTTGTAGTCGCCGAGCATCAGGCGTTGACGTATCTCGGCATCGCGTACCCCGTCGACGAAGGTATAGGTGGCTTCTCGGGATACGAATTCGGAGGGGAGGTCTACCAAGGCTTTGCTGGCCAGCTGTTCGATTGCCAGGGCGAACTCCTGCAGCGTCTCCACTGGCAGTTGCATCCTAGATTTCAGTTGGCTGCGGTAGGCTGCGGCTAAGCGGTGGTTTCCGAACCGGTTCTCCAGGGCCTCCCAGATGTCCTTGGGCGCCGCCGCTGTCTGGACTGCGTTCAACACCTCTGCGGCTCGTCCCTGGAGGCTGGCTATCAGCTGCGTGGCCTCTTCTTCTGGCGACCATTTGTTGTGCTTGGCCACTGTGTCGAATTGACGGCGGAAGACCTCAAACGTTGACGTGCCATCGTACTTCGGTGGTTTGACGCGCGTCGATGTTGTGTCGCGTACTGGAGCCTCGGCCTTGTAGTTCTTGAGCTTTTCACTAAGCATCCCTTCCACCATTGCATATAGCTCCTTGGCGCTACCGTCGACCCTGTCTTCGAGAACGCTAAGCCGTTCCCCGACATTCTCCAGGGCGTCAACGCGTTGGCCGAGGTCCTCCATCTTTCCACCGAGCTCTTCCACCTTTCCACTGAGCTCTTTCACATCCTTCCTTACGCCAGCCAGTTGCTCGTCAATTTTTGCCGATAGCTCCGTCTTCATCTCTTTCAGCTCGGCAGCGAGGTTGTCGCTTGCCGTCTTCATCTCTGCTTTCAGCTCTTGTAAAAAGCTCACCAATGTAGCCTCCATCGTCGCGTCCCACTTGTGACACCAGTGTGACTTTGGTGGGTGTAAAGTAAAGGAGACATGTAGTCGAGATAAAGAAACACTTTTATTTCCGTAAACAGTAACTTTGTACACTCGTTGCAACAGCAAGAAAGTGTTTACTGATTCACCAACAGCACGGCTCCGAATTAGTAACACAAAACTGTCCCTTCTCACACTTTACCGCTATTTACATCTCCCAGGCACTATTCTGGAAACTTCAGGAAAGTTTAGTTATTATTGCGGTGAAATACAAAGCAGGAAATTCCAGAAGTCTCTATCCCTTTCTCTCTTTCGGCAAGCGCCCCAACAATGCGGCCATTCTCTGTCTCTTCCCTTCGGCTCCTTTGCGGTAGTGCCGACAATAATGTGATGGGCGACAATATGTATATAAAGAAAAAAAAAAAAAAAAATTATTTTAACTGACACCAAAAGACAAAAAAGAAACTATTCTCGGTAACCTAAAGTTGGTCACCGTATGGGTTTTTGATGAAACCCAAAACTATAAGCATGTAAAAAAATAATTGTAAATAAATGTAAATTTATAACCTGTAAGCCAGGCCCCTTGTACCGGCACCAGGCCAAAATGAGGAATAAAACTTGAAACTTGCTCTCTTGTTGTTAACCAGCCAGGAGTCACTCTGAAGGTGCCCAATGCAGTCTTGGGCGAAATGTCAGACAATTCTACTGGACCACGGCCTACAAGCCTGAAATCTACCATCTATTGGATTAACGCCAGCTGTGAAAGCCTAAGCATGACCAATTCTTGCTCTATGTACTATAATGTCTACTCCCATCATGTGCACTGCCTTCTTCCTTCCCACACAGCAGTGCCTCTGAAAACACAATCTTATTCTCTCACTGCTGGTTTGGCATTCGCTTATTACATCCAAGTCACTTTAAATATGTAATGAAATATAAATTTGCTTCTTTAACCAACAGTTGAGAAATCACATAGTTTGAGCTGCTGAGAGCAAAAAGTTACGGCAACGCTGTTAAGACAATCATACGTTGCATTCATATGTGGACTTGGGGATTGCTGACTTACATAGGAAAGATGTGATCTGTGCAGAAATATAATTCAGCTTTCTTTTGCAACAGCTTAATTTTAGTATAAATGAACATTTATACTATAAAAATAAACAAATAAGAAAATCTTAAATAAAAACAATTTAGAGACTGAAAGCTTTTAGTCTCTAAGTTTGTTTGTATTTTAGATTTTGTTGCTTCACTGTTAATAGCATCAATTTTTCATTGGAATAAGAAAATGCTAAATAGTGACAAAACATGTTGAAAGAAAATAGGTATAGTTTAGTTACTGTTTTATGATATACTTAAAAAAAATTTACTGTATTATGTATTTGAATTACAATGCAATGAAAAGTATTGGTGCATCTTTTTGTACATTCATAGATTCGTCACACCTCTCCCCCCCCCCCCCCCCCCCCACTTCGAAATGCCCACCACCAGAGTTACACGTAAACGACTGGCAATTAATGGGTACAGAACACTGACAACTGCACTAGCTTACATTAGGGTTACCTTCATCACAACAGATGTTGAAATTGATGACCTTCAACACAAACACATTCCTTATATCTCTGAAATCAATTCTGTTTTACTCTAAAAAATTCATGTTGGCTGATTGCCTGTATTTCTTTCGTGATTTTGCCCCTCAATTCGTTTAATGTGTGTGAATTTGATGCTTTTTATTCTTTAACATTCACCGTAAATAAAAACTGTATGGGGATAGGTCAGGGTAACGAGGTGGCCACAATCCTCCACTAATTATGGTCACCGTAACACCTCACAATTCATGGATAGAATTTGCAGCAGTGTGCACTATAGCTGAATTCTGCTGAAACCAGCCACACAATCTTTCATTTCTTGTTAGTCACAGGAAAAGAAATTATTTAAAATAGAATTCATATAAATGTTGGAATCAACTGTTGTGTTGTAAAATATGGCACAGATAATTCTATGTGTACTCACTATGCACCAAACCGCAACTTTTTTGCTAGATAAGAACTTAATGAATAATATGGGGATTTTTGGCAAACTAGATTTTTTTCTGGGTATATAGGGAATGTTTTCTCGTTGAAGATCATCAATTTCAGCATCTGTTGTGATGCAGGTAAGCCTAATGCAAATTATTCAGTAATTAGTGTTCCGTACTCATGACTTCCCTGTTGTTTACAGGTAAGTCTGACAGAAGGTGTGTTGGTCCTCACTTGGTCTGGTGCTGCTGCGGGACGGTCTGGCTAATCTACAAACACACTAGCATTTTTAGGCTAGAATAATATAACTTTTCATTTGTACCTGTACAAAAAGTCACTTAAGAGGATGGCATCTATACTCCTTCCACACAGTATGTTATTAAAATCATCTGCATTGATTTGAAGTGCTGCTAAATATTTGCTTTTGAAATCATCTTGAAACAAAAGGAGGATTGCTGGCCTTTCTCATTTATATCTTCACCTCATGTAAATAAAAAAGCGCCCAAAAGACTGGTCTGCAAGTTGTATTACTATGTCCTGGGCAGAGCATACAGACTATGTGAAGACATGTGCTTCTGACCCAGTAAATGCACATCAGTTGTGTTTGTTTCTGAACGATTGCATTATCCTCTTTTCATTAACACTGCTACTGTGTTTGACAACAGACAATTATTTTATACTTGTGTGCTCTTACCTTTGACCAAAACACTTTGAAATAATTTGGTGTTGATGCATTGGAATATAGGAGAACAATGTACTTTAACATGTTTAATGCAGACTGTTTACGAGTTATAAACTTTATGACATGCAGTTCTTGTGTTCTCTACTTTTTATTCTTTTTTTAATGATATCAGTTTTCCAGTTTTGTGCTTTGGAGTTGACACATTTTACAGAAATGCAGTCAAGTTGGATGTTAAATTAATGTCTTTAATGGCTAAACCTGTATATTTCTCACCAGACTTCATGAAGATATTCAATACAATATTTTTTACACCATGCTTCAAAATTTCCCCTTTGGAATGTTTCTCATACATTTTGATTACTCATAATAACTTTATCCATATTAACGTTAACCATACTGTAATAAACAATTTAAAAACAAACAAGCACCATTTATGCTACAAGACTGACCAATTGTATTTTAGTAATAGAAAATGGTGCATATGCATATCTCCATTCATTAAGTTTTTATTAATTTTATATAGATGACCGCCTCCATAGTGCAGTGGTAACACGCTTGCCTCTGATATGGAGGACCTGGGTTCGATCCCCATTACCGGCATGGGGATCTTTCCCCCGCTAGGAGGTGTGACATGGAGTGAAGTCAGCCTCATTAGGTCCCTGAGTGGCCATTTGAGGAGCTACTTGATGAAATAATGACCCCAGGTCGTGAAGGCAGCATAACTGGCTGGGAGGGCTTGGGGCACTGACCATGTCCCACCTTCCAGTACTGCACCCCACTCATGACACCTGTAGTGGGCACAGGTGGGGGATGCAGCGACTGTGTGGCAAGCATTGGCCCTTGATGGGCTGTTGTGCTAGTTTCTTTTTATATGTTTTTAATGCAATGTGAACTAAAACAATTTTAATAAAATAAACTCTTAAATAATATAAAACAAAATTAATTTTTGTAGTTCGGCATAGAAGTGTTTTAATCTGCAGCCAGTGCACTCAGCTTTCTACATGCTTTTGTTTACGTTTTAAGTCTGGTAGGATTTAGAAAGAGAAATTTCTTCCAAAGAGTGGGTTCATGTTTACTAAGCATCATTCACTGCTGATCCTTTCAAAGTTCTGCAGTATTCAACAATCTTAACAAATGTGACACTTGAACTTTTGTTAAAGAGTTGTGTCTCAGTTTCTATGCAATGAAGTGTTACTTTAATGTATGTTAACAGGCTGCAAATGCCAGGGGCATACAGAGACCTATTACACTAACGCATGATGTACATTGGAAGCAAACAATGTAACCATTGCAAACACTAGAATTTGTGTTCCACAAACAATTTTTTTACAGCTCCAAATTGCTAAGGTCATTTGAAAAGTTCTTGGAATGTCCTACAATCTGCAGCAGCATTTTTGAAGCTGGTTTGTTTTCATGGAAACATTTGTGTAGTAACATCTGAATTGAGAGGTAGAACTGGAACTGAAAAATTCAATGCCACAGCTGGGATTTGAACCACAGACCTTCCGCTTCATGCGCAGCTGCTCTAATCATTGAGCTACTGTGATAACCTGCCAGAATGACATTGAATTCTCCAACCAATTCATATTTTTCCTGGTAAATCACAAAGAGGATCTTACATCAGAGATAAATACCCCAACGGCAACTTACAATCGTAAGTACTTTGTGTCCTGGGATATATATACAGGTATATATGTAAAAGTTCCTTATTGAAGCCTGACTTGATGTACAATGTACAAACTCTAGTCTTTAGAGCATGAATAGAAGTCAGCAACTGACAATTGACATTCACAGCTGATAAAGGGTAGCCTTTAGCAGATCGTTCATTGGCAGTGAGTTAGCAGAACACACTAAGGCAGGCATCCCCAAGTCGAGTCAAGGTCACTTGAGGGCGCGCGGGGCTGAACATTACACTCACTGCGGGCCGCACAGCCACACAGTGCAGTATATCATTGCAGTGGTGGTGTAACACTGCATATTAGTACTTCAGTGTGCTACTTACGATGGCTGCAACAATTGCGTGAAGAATTTGAACCTAGATTCCAGGACATTATATCACTTGAGAAACAATTTAAGTTATTTGCAACGCTATTTTCAGTCCTGTTGAACTGCAGTTGGAAGTAATAGATTTGAAAAATGATATTGAGTTAAAAGATAAATATCAAAATAGAAAAAGTATATAAACCATTTCTACACCTCTGTAAAACACTAAAGATTTCCTCAACTCCACAATCTAGCAGGAAGAATTTTGCGCATGTTCGGGACAACCTACGTTTGCGAATCACTGTTTTCCTTAATGAAGTGCACAAAGTCATGTCATAGAAGCCAATTAAGTGATGAACACTTGAAAGCATGTTTGCGATTGGGTAGCTTGCAAACAATAGTCCAACGTATTGAACAGCTGGTAGAAAACAGACAACTGCAAAAATCACAGCGATTGTCGGATGACTAAGAAAGGGTAATTTTCATAGAGACTTTTATTTGAAGAATATTTTGTTTATTTGTATTGTTTACTTCATTGAATTGCATAGTACCAACAAAAGAAAGTTCTACGTCATATTGCATTATTTATTTAGTTTATTAGTTTTATATGAGTGCTTGTATTTTGTTAGTTGAATTTCCTGCCAATAAGATTTTATTTTGTATTATATTAGTTATCAGTATTAAAGTGTATAAAATACTGCTATCATTATTATGTAATTGACAGTGAAAGTTTAAGTTAATTTACACAATCCTTGTTCCGCCACTGTAGCACCTCCATTTCTTGCCCGCAACTGGACAGTCAGGGCTTGAGGGCTTTTACTTCCGCCCAAGTGGGCAGTCTGTTGGGGACGCCTGCACTAAGGTCACTGTAGAGCAAGGGAATCATACAGACACACAATTGTGGCCAGGTCACATAACAGCTGCTTTGTGTGTGTGTGTGTGTGTGTGTGTGTGTGCGTGCGTGCGTGCGTGCGTGCGTGCGTGCGTGCGTGTGTGTGTGTCCAATTTCAGCATCTCCTTTCATAAATCCTGTAAAAGTAGTTTTAAAAATGTTGCATAATTTTATCTGCACCTTTCTATGATAGCAGCAGACGGCAACAAGCATGGATGATGCCAAGATGCCAAACACTGTGCAGCCTGTTCGGAGGCGTTTTGCTTTCCCAGTTATTCCACACAAATTAGAATGTGAAAAAGTTTCAGTAAATTAATCCTCTTTTGGGGGAGGGGGGGGGGGCAGGAGGAATAAGCACCCGATTAAATTTGTATTATTTTTAATTTGTCTTTGTCTATAGAACCACTATCAAAGAGGATAACAACTACACATCTTTCATCGGGTATAAATGTTAATATTGTTGTGCCTGAACTTCTGCTTTTGCTTTTTTTGTTTTCTCCCCCTTCATGGCCTTTAACTTTACTGGTCAGATCGACAGCCTTTCCTTTGGAACATATTGCCTTGAAGGCAATGGTGTTAGCATGTATTCAATGGGTTTTGAGTCTTTAGGTTCTCTGTACATTAGCTCACACAGCCATTCACACTCTAATTCATACTTGGGAGGATAGGGAATCTTTGCAAGAGAAAAATTCCCACCCCCCAGCCTGGAACTGAACCCTGGACTCTTCATACAGCAGGCAGTTGCTTTACCAACTGAGCCTTTTTTTCTGTACAATTCATATTTTATCGGTTATGCAGGATTACTTCTTAAGTAACAATGTCATACATATATCATAAAGAGTTGTACATGCTGCCATTGATGCATGCACACACAAACTTTTGACTTACTATGTTTCTATGTCCTTACAAATGTTGCTTTTGGATTCCAGTTCAACTTACTGTTTTGTGCAGCATGTTCTGATATTGTTGCCCTATTATTACTTATTTGTAACTCGTGATTTTGAGGCAAATGTCTATATAGTTTCTTTAGGGGGCTGTGGTAAATAATTGCAGATGTTTGAATCATGAAAGATGACGTCTGTTAAATGCAGTTCATACCTTTTTTGGCCTAGCACTACCTAAAAAATTCTAAAAGATCTTATTAATTTAAATTTAAAACCATTAGAACTTGCACACAGTGAAGCAAACAATTAAGTTATGGAAAATTAATCAAATTAAGCACTCATATTGCTCCACTTACAAATTCCTGTGAGGACATGTTTCAAGGGCATACTGTCTACATTTTCAGTTGATGGTTACCTTACTTGTGATTTTCAGATCATCTTCCATGGATGTTAGTAGCATCATGTGGTATGTGGTTGGTGAGTTGTCTGTTGGAATTTCTAAGTTAATTAATGTTCTTTCCCATAAACTCAGTTCTAAGAGATGTGCAGTGATTTTGGCAACTTGACCTTTTGTTCTATATTGTGATTTTTCCTGTGGAGTTGCACAAACCTTTTAGGCTGATGTCCAAGAGGTTGATAAAACTCCAATAACCCCACCCCCATATTATCTAATCTAGTCTGTTGTGATTTTATTTGCAAAAGTGATTGGCTATGGCTGATTTGTCTGTTTGTATCTGATATTTTTGAAGTGTTCTTTTAGTCGTGTGCTTATGTTTTATCGGGTGAATGCTCTATTGCATTCTGAATAGTCTATTTTATGCATACTCAAGCTCCTAAAAGCAGTACATAACCCCTTAGAACTGAACTTTATGGGAAAGAATATGATGTTAAAAGTTTCAGGGTTGAATTATGAAGTTTGAAATTCCAACAGACTGTATTTAAATCTCTTAATTCACTAACCCTATAGCAAATGGTGCTACAGATATCCAGGAAAGACCAGGTAATCCTTGGTTTGTAAACTAGCATCCAAAAACAGGGACAGTAGGTCCTTGAAGCATGTCCTGTCAGTAATTTGGTTAGTAGAGCAATATGGGTGCTTAATGTTGATCCATTTTCCATGTTTTAATTATATTAATGTTTAAATTGTCACTCCCAGAAGGGCTGTGAAGTAAAGTCTAGATGGTGGATTCAAGTAAAAAATGAAACATTACCCAGTAAGACTAGCTGCCAGCTAATTAACACTCCTCAGTGTTGAATGTTATAATGACAATACAATATATTGGTTTTAAATTTCACTTCTACAGTCTATATTGTTATGTGCTCAGATATTTGAGATGTAGAATTGAAACTGAAAAATTCAATGCCCACACACGGCTTATGTGTTTAAAAACACCACCAATAAGTTTGTTGGCGTAAATAAATAATAATAACCATCTGAAGGTTATTTAATCCCGGGACATAAAATACTTAGGATAGTAAGTCGCCATTGGGGTCATTATCATTGTCGCCATTGTCTCTGATGTGAGACTGCCTTTGTGGTTTACATGAAAAGATGCAAATTTATTGGAGAATTCAATTTCATTCTGGCAGGTTGTCACAGTAGCTTAAAGGTCAGAGCCCCTGTCTGGTAAGTGGAGGATCTGTGGATGGTTCAAATCCCAGCTGTGGCATTGCATTTTTCAGTTCCAATTCTACCTCTCAAACATTGCCCACACAATTTTCTGAACAGTGCCTTCTTCATTGAGATTACCAGATCTGGGCACACTGGCAACAAGAGGATAAAGGGTAGAAGGATTAGCAGGATGTGAAATGGTTGCCTCATAGGGGTGGAGACAGGCTATGAGAGTAAAAGTGGTGTTGCTATTTGCAATTAATTTCATTTCTATGGTGTGACAAACCAGTGAAAATGATATTTCGCCGGTATCAAAATTATCGTACACCTGCATTATTATCGTATGGGTTGACAACCATTATTATTATTTTGTTGTTTAACGACACTGTCAATTGCCAGGATCACATCTGCGTCGCCGGTGTGCCGGAATTTTGTCCCGCAGGAGTTCTTTTACATGCCAGTAAATCTACTGACATGGAGCTGTCATTTTTAAGCACACTTAAAAACCATCGGTCTGGGCCAGATTTGAACCCGCGACCTTGTGATCAGTAGGCCAGCGTCTAACCAAGTGAGCCACCCAGACTGACTTTCACAACCATGAGTACATACATTCAAATTATCGTATGCCCCCATAATTATCGTACAGGTTTGCAACCCTGATTCCCACGGTATTGCCAACCAAAATTTTATAAGCCAGTTTGCTCCCTGTTCTCATTTGGCTTCCATTCTTGGGTTATTGTGAACCATGATTTTCTATTATTTTAGTTTATTCATCTCTATTTCAATATGAAGAAAAATTCATAGGTGTCTGTCAAGCACATTTGTGCTCAAAACGTGCAAAAGTGCCTTCTGCCAAACATCTGTCCACCAGCTACTTAAAGAATCTGTGTTATTTTATGAAACTATGAAGAGAACAGCTGAATCATGGAGAGGACCCTCTCTGAAACTAGTCCTATGATTTATTACAAGTTGGGGCAAAATGTGTTTCTAAATATCAACATATTTTTCAAATTATTAATATACTCCACTGTTTTAAACACTTCAGTATCATCCATTTCATATAACATTTTGTCTTTCCATTTAGTAAAAAGGTAGAGAAACCAGAACCTCTTATGATGATAAACCTCAAAGTTTTACTCTTACGGAAGATTTTTGCACTTCTCCAATTAGGGGGCATTTTGTATTACCACCCCTAAAAGGAAAGGAACAACATCTGTTTAGAAGTTCTGAGAAAATAGGCTCATTTGTGTTGAAAAGCCATAAACTGCCTTCTATCAAGTATTTTTCACCCCTCTCCTTTGATATTTTATATTTATTATTGAGAATTAGTGTAACCTTAAGAATTATTTTCGGTTTAATTCCCTTATTAACTTTATTAGTCAACACAACCTTTAAAAGAAAATCTTTAATCCTAAATAAAAAACAAAAAATTCTTGTCTTGCCGTTTCCTAAAAGAATGAAGTTCACAATATTTCTCTTATATTCACCAAGAGGCCAGAAAGTTCAAAATAGCTTCTTGCTGAATTTGTTCAACCCCTCTCTCATTGCCGTTTGTTTATATGCGACTCAAAGTTGGCTACGGCAATGAAAAAAGGCAATACTACAAAGTACAACAAAAACTTGTAGAAATTAACAAAAGCAACAGATATTTTTAATGTACATTATTAATAAAGAAATGATACTTGTTATTACTAGAGGTATTGGAAATAGCAGTGTATCTGCATTTAGAAAATGTTTACTCTTAATCACATTTTGGTTAGCCTAATGAATAGGAAGCAGGTGAGAAAAGGTCATTGATCAGTTACAAAAATTACATCCCAATGCACAAAATGGAATTTCTACTTTGCTATTGCTAAGGCCATTGATACGTATTCCCATTTTCTGGTTATTAGGGTGTTCTGAACCATAATGTTGTATGCTGCTTTGCTTCCTGTTCTGGTTTCTGTTCTTAGATTACTGTGAACCAGCCTTTAAAGTAAGCAAGTCAACCAAATAGCTTTTAAGCATATCATGCAGCTTACTGTTGGTAAAAACTTAAAATTGGACTAATTTTATAATTTTTAACATGTATATTTGTAATGTATGAGTAGCAGAAGTATAAAACAGAATAAATCCTTCATAGATATATTCAATAGTGTGGCAATAGTATAGATAGTAATAAAAATATTTGGACCTATCAACAGTGCTAGATTTCACTGATTGTTGAGAAATTATTTCTTGCAAGTAGTGAAGCCCACATGGTACAGCCATTGAAAAAATGATTGAGCACATTAAGAGAGCAGAATATTTCTAAGTCATGCATTGTGTTGCAGTGTGGTTTATGCAATTCAATATTTCCAACATGCAATTGAGTTTATTGATAGTCTCTGCTCCATATGTTATTGTCTGTCAGACACACAAATGGGCTGTTTCTTGAATCACCACTCACATTTGTATTTGCTAGTATCTATACAGATACAAAGGTGTCTTGAATTGCCACTTGTATTTGTATATATACTAGCAAATATGAATGTGAATGGTGATTCAAGAGCAATTTGTGTGTCTGACAGACAATAACATATGGAGCAGAGACTGTCAGTAAACTCAGCTGCATTTTGAAAATATTGACTTGTGTAAATCACGTTGCAACATGACATAGCACTTAGAAATATTCTGCTCTCCTAATGCACTGTCATTTTTTCCATGACTGTAGCTAAGTATTAAAATCCTAGCTTGGGTGTGGTGGCATTACATGCTTTACACTGCATAGTGCTTTTAAAGTTTTTTTTTTTTTTTTTTTTTTTTTTTTTTTTTTTTTTGCTGAGATGTTTCCAGATAACTCATATGGTGCTTGTTTTCATTTCCTGTACATTTAAAATCCTTCTGGTCATTACTAGTATCTTGAAATGCCTTGTAGAGCAGTTTTAAAACTAACAAATTGGTAGTTTGCTTAACAGAGTGCTTTTCACTGCCTTCTGAAGTTGAATAGAATGATTTAGATATTTATACATTTCAGCAACTGTTGTTGCATGGAAACCGCATCTCGCAGCTGCGGCAATGTGAGCGACATCTGCCACCAAGTATAGTGACGCTCACGTTAGCTAGCAACAACATCACAGATCTCAATGAGATGTCACATCTTGTACACCTAACCAATCTCCGAGAATTCACCATCATGAATAACCCCTGCGTTAACATGACAGGAAACTGTGTGTATCCTTATAATCTGCTTTTGTGTTCTGGTTTGAAACTCCTGTGTGTGGATACTGCTCCTGTGTTACTGCTTGTAGTATTTTAGTGTAAAGGAGAGCAAGTAGCATAGTAACCCTGGGATGTGTAAAAGATGAGACCTTTTTACTTTCTCTGCCACCATAGTAAGTGGAAGTATTTAATTTGATCCCAAAATTTTACTCAGTATTTTACAAAAAATACATCTTTTTATGCCACTAAATATCAAAAGAAAGCATTTTTAGAAAACAGTCCATATGTGAGTGTGTATATGTGTGTGCAGCATAAATCGAAAAACGAAATGTTGAATGAATACCAAACTTGGTAATTAAGTTTTTATCTTCCAGAGATGCAACACAAAGATTTTCAAGAAAACACCCCTCTCCCAAACCACCCTTTGTATGGAAAATTTTTCAAAATGTTTGTTTTTAAAAAATGAACAGCTTTTATTAACATACCATATGAATACCAAACTTGGAGTTCAAGTTCAATATCTTCCAAATTTCCGATAGAGATTTTCAAGAAAATCCCGTGCTAAATTACCGCTTACATGGAAAAGGTTTGATACTGTTTATTTCCTGAGTAGTTCCTCTAATGATTTTTATTAAAATCCTGTATGTTCTAAATATTTACATGATAAAATAGAGTATGGAATTTGAAGACTAGCATTTATTTACCAGTCCTCTTTTAAACTTCTTGACTGTTTAATTTAAAAGGTGAGTTAATTAGTTACACTGAACAACACTTACAACACTTGACTGTTGATTCAGTTTCCTTTATTCTCCTTTGTACTTAAATGGAAATGTGTATTGAAGGTATTCCTGCAAGGGTTTGCCTTAATTATGATGGTGGGTAGAGATTTGTGTAAATGTAACATATCAGATATTTTTTCTTTTGTTTTTCTCTCTCTTTTCTACTTTTAAATAGTTCCTACCTTTTTAATATAGTGGTTAAGTTTTCTTCACCTTTTTCATCCTCTTTATTTTTCTGCCCATCTATCAGTGAACTCATTTGTTTCACTTTCAGAACTAAACTGAGTTATCTTGTCTCCTTTGTGCGTCACTTTAATCTATTGAGAAGGTGGTTATTATGTTATTCACATCCTTTTCTAGACATTTCTTGGCTTCTAGGAATAAACATTGTGAGAACTGGATCCAAGGGCCATCTATAATACACTAAATGCTGCTTCACAACTTCCATGTCAAGTGGGAGTGAAGCTGATGATAAATAACAGGAATAGTTTGACTAAAAGACTAATTCATATCATAGTAGACAGTTCTGTGTCAAGCAGTGGTGATATCTAAGAGCGCATGTGCATATGGAATAAGATAAAGGGGAATTTCAGATTAATAACTAGGCATGGATTTTCTGAACCAATGATGACAGAATTTCTACTGTTTGTTTGAACAAATGCTGTTAACTATAGAATGCAAAATGCTTTGTGACAAAATTTGTATACCGTATTTCATTGCATAATTGTCACATTAATATTCCAGGTGTATGCTGTGAGAAATATTGAAAAATAACATGCTGCTACTGCAACATTTAGTACTGTTAGTCCTCTTACATTCACAGGAAAGGGTAGAGGGTATGTATGCAGCTTATTCCGATGCCCAGTGCTAAAGCGCTGCTCCTATTCTTAAAGTCATCAGTGTGTCATTGGAGATACATCAACACAATAAATTAATGCCATCGGCTTGTCAAGATGATTGCATGCTCATCAATGCATCTAAAGTGCGGGAATTAACAGAGCGGTAAGCGAATGAAGCAGCAAGGGGGTGCAAAGTAATTTAGACATAGTTAGCATGTGCCAAATCAATGACCATTTTATTCTTCAGTTGTGAACAGCTGTTTGTTTCTATAGTTATTCTAACGAATGCTTATTTTGTGAAACACTATGGTGAAGCACAGAAATTATAGGGCCCAAATAACCGAGTTGTTGATGGGCCCTTAAACCTCACTCACTCAGAAATTATACAGCAGGTTTTAACTAAGGGTGATTTCATTCACAGAACAGAATGCTAATCTAGCTGTAGAAAAGTAAGTTTTCAGTGAGTGAAAAACTTGCAAGAGATTTGTGCAAAATATAAGTGCAGTTGGAATCTACAAGCTATTCAAGGTGCTCTTTTTGTGATCCTAAAACCTGAAAGTTCCTAGAAATTGACACCAAGGTGCTAATGTACATTTTGAAGAGTATATGCAAGAACTGAACATTTGCAATAAATAATCTAAAAAACAAAAAGTCTCCTGGACCAGATTACATACATCCAGAGTTCATAAAAAACCTTAGAAACACAGCAAAACAACAACTACTGAAACTCTACAATCTATCCTGGAAAACCACTGTACCTGCTGAATGGCGAAAAGCAATAATTGTCCCACTCTTGAAGAAAGATAAAACAGCATCAGAAATAAAAAATTATAGACCAATAGCTCTTACTAGTGTAATAGCAAAAGTGATGGAAAGAATGGTGTCAAACAGGTTAAATTGGTTTCTAGAATCACAAAATTTAATATCCCCATGTCAAGCTGGATTCAGAGAGTTCCACTCTACAAATGAACAAGTCTTACTTCTCAGTCAAGAAATCAAAGACTTCTTCAATAGAAAAGAAGATGATTTATCAGTTTTTATTGATTTCCAAAGTGCATATGATTCTATATGCAGAACAAAACTACTAAAGAAAGTAAAAAAATAGGGATACAAGGTCCAATGTTTTCATGGCTATGTCATTTCCTAACACAACGCTTCATTGCAACCAGATATGGAAGAAATATATCTAAATATAAACAAGTACACCGCGGCTTACCACAGGGCGCAGTGCTCAGCACTACACTTTTTAATATAATTATTAATGATCTGCCACAACAAATACAAGAATCAAGTGTGCAGTGTGCACTATTTGCTGATGACTGAGTAATGTGGACTTCAAAACCAAAAAACAAAAGTACAGAACTAGAAAAAACCATGCAACAATCCTTAAATAACCTACAAAGGTGGACCAAAGAAAATTTAATGACTGTTAATACAACAAAATCAAACTACCAAATCTTTTCACTAAGAAAAAAACCACTAAAAATAGAACTAAATTTTGAAGGTCAACAATTACCAGAAACAAAGGAAGCAAAGTATTTAGGAGTTACATTTGATACCAAACTTAGATGGACCAAACAAATAGAAAATGTAATACAAAGAGCAGAGAGGCGCCTTTCACTGTTAAAACGTCTAACAGGAATGAAGTGGGGATGTTCCAGAGCAACTCTTAACACAACATACAATGTATATATAAAGCCATTATTTACTTACTGTAGCAAAGTTCTTGTAACAGCAAACACAAAAAAAATTCAAATCTTTCAAAACCAAAGTCTGAGCTTAATTACAGGTGCTATCAAAACCACACCAATAGCAGCTATGGAAATACTAACCAAGCAATACCCCATTGAATATGAAATAGAAAAAGTGGCTCTTATTCAACACGAAAAGTTGATCAGACTCCCATTCAATACATGGCACAAGAGAAATTTTACACATACACTAAAGACTCAGGAGAGCTTTCTTTCCAAAATTCAAGACATCAGGAAGAATGTACACCTTCCTAATTCAAAGGAAAACTTCATATCTAAAGTCAATCCGAGACATACATTAGACATCACATATTATTTACACCTGACAGAAGAAGTTAAGAAAAGTGATATTACAACTAGTGTTCTAAAATTATTGGCATTAGAGACAATCCATACTAGATTTCCAGAACATGAATGGCTCCATATTTATACTGATGGATTATTGATATCAAACCAAGATGGAGCAGGTGCGGCAGTCACATGTCACCTCTTTTCCTATTACAAATCTTTAAGTTATGGAACTACTAACTTTGATGGAGAAATTGAAGCAATTCGAATGGCCCTACAAAATCTTTTGTACAGAATTTCACATCTTCAGCAAGCAGTTATTCTCTCAGATTCCAGGACAGCAATTATAGCAATTACTTCCAAGTTGTCACCAAAAAACCAAACAATTATAGAATGTTGGAAAATCCTTACCCATCTAACAGCACTTCAAAAACACCTAGTCTTCCAATGGATACCAGCTCACTGTGGACTGAGTGGTAATGATAAGGCTGATTTTCTTGCAAAAAAGGATACCAGCTGTGTACAAAAATCTATAGTTAATCTACCATTTTATGCCGCTAAAAGATTAGTCAACTCTGAATTCAAAAAAATTATTGAAAAATATTACTATGAAAAATCAAAGAATAAAAGATGGGAACTACCAAACATTCAAACAGTAATTCCTGAGTATCCTCGAAAAACAGCAGTTGCAACCTTCAGGTTGATTACAGGACATGATTGTCTGGTAAAACATTTAAACAGAATTGGAATATATTCTTCACCACTCTGTCCTTTATGTGATCTGCAAGAGGAAATGGATCGAGACCACCTTCAAATATGCCCGGCCACTTCTAGTGCCCCAACCATCAGTGAAAAATATTGCGAGAGCAAGAGGGTTACTGACTTCATTGTCAGAAATCCAGCATTATCTAACAAAAACAACAACATTTTGAAAAGTTGCACAATAATGGATATTGTGTTCTATAGTCAACAATCTGATATCGGATCCAGTTTAAAAATTCATGCATTTCAACATCATTGTAAATGTGTTTGTAAATAAAAGATGATTTTTAGTTCAGTAAATACAAAGTTGTCATTATTATTGGAGTAGGGATTTGCATTGTAATTTCAATCCCAGGCAACCGCATGTGGGATTTATGGTAGACGAAGTGGTGCTGGGGCAGATTTTCTCCGGGTTCTCTGATTTCCCCCTTCATCTCATTACACCGGTGCTCCATCTTCATTCCATGTATCGTCAGTGTCACCGCCTGCAGTGCTGTATGTAGTAAAAGCAGGCGTTAAACACTACACAATAATAATTGCAATTTCAGTATCATAATGGTACCTTTATTTCTCCTCCTTCCTCTCTCCTTTCTTTTCAACTATGAGCAGTGTAACTGAACTACTTGGATTCACTCACGTTCTTACTCATGTAGCTGCATATAAGTTTTTGAAAGTTAATATGGTAAGTCTTAAATAAATGATTCTTCACATAATGGTTGCATTGTGTGTTTTTACTTAAAAAAACAGGGGTAGTAAGGGGTAGTGATGCGCCTCCTATAGCCTCTCCTACCCAATTCCCATCCTCATCCTGCCCGTGGTGCACCCTGCTTTTAACAGATGAGGCTCTGGGGACCGAATCACAGCGGTATAACTGTTTCATCTAAAATGGAGGAAATGTCATTTACATATGTGCTGGCCTATCACAGCACAACAGCGTCCCTCAGAGGCACATGAGGGGAAGGTCGGTGGATCTAAATATCATCTATTTAGTCCTCCCGGCTAGGTCCGATGGACCCGTTGACCAACGATAGGTGTGGTCCCCCTTGCAAAATGGGGGTTTAAGTCGGGTGATGTAACTGCCACATTGTAAAACTGGTGCCCGTTAAGAAAACAGTTACATGAAAGCCACATACATGAATATGAGTCCTAAAGATAAATATTCCGGAGTTAAAACTGTCCCCCAATCGGATCTCCGGGTGGGGACATCTTTAGGCAAATTTCATCACAGCAATTCCAATACTTTAAGAATTCTACAATGGAATGCAGGAGGCATGTCCCAGCCTAAAAAACAAGAGCTAATGAAAATATTAAAAGACCAAGATATAGATGTCTTCACAGTACAAGAAGCCAATATATCACAAGAACAGGAAATATACTTTGAAATGGATCAGTACACTACACATATACTTCCAAAGGCTCGTCAAATAGCAAGTGGTATTCTTACAGGAATTAAAAGAAATATGAAAGCTACTATCCAAATCCAAAAAACAATGGAAGAACAAGATAAATCAGAAATAGTTAAAATTGAAGTATGGAAAAGTAACTACCACTATAGAATTTACAGTATCTACAATCCTCCAGACAATACACTAGATCTAAATTCTATTCCCATAGAACCCAAAAGTATTTTAATAGGTGATTTTAATGCACACTCTCCTAGGTGGGGCTACAGAGATATAAATTCAGCAGGAAGAGTCATAGAAGACCTATTAAACTCGTCAACAATGGAATTAATATTTAATCCAAATGATCCACCCACTTACATTCATTATAATGGTTCGGGTACAAATCCTGACCTTCTGATGGTGTCATCTGACATAATTGACAATACAAAAAGAGAAATAATAGAAGACCCAGGTTCAGGCCACAGAATCACCATAAACTCCATAAGAGGTCTAATAAATAAAAGTAACAAACCAAAAATTAAAAATTCTTGGAATTTTAAAAAAGCAGATTGGTCCAGTTTCCAAAATGAGATAGAAGGGAAGTGTAATATACTGTTAGAATCAGAGTTCAAGTCAACAGATGAAATGAATAAAAAAATTTGTGAAATATTGACAGCAGCCAAAACACATATCCCCAAAGGAAAGTTAAAGAAATATAGCTACTTTTGGTCTCCATCTTTATCTAAGTTAAAACACGAAAGAAATATAACAAGAGTCAAAGCCGAAAGAACCAAGTGTCCAGAAGATGTACAAAACTGGAGAAGAAAAGCAGCAATTTTTAAGAAAGAATTAATTACAGCAAAAAGGGCCAGTTTCACAAATTTTGTAGAACATATGGACTATAGGAAAGATGGAAATAAAATATACAAATTCCTTAATAAAACAAAATTCTCAAAAAATACAACTGAACCATTAAAATATAATAACAAAAGCTTAACTACAGATAGGGAAATAGCAGAATCCCTTAACAAGTTTTATGCTCAGTTACAAAGAATACCCCAAGCGTATAAAAAACAAGATAAGGCTATCCAAAAAACTTTCAGAGAAACTAGTAAGCCAAAAGGTATACGAAATGATATTTTTATTCAGGATTTTAATGAAACAGAACTGGATTTAGCAATAGAACAATTACAGAACAAAAAATCTCCTGGACCTGACAAGATCCACCCAGAGTTTATTAAACACCTTGGCAGGAAAGGAAAAGAAATCCTACTTAAACTGTATAACATGTGTTGGAGAATGACTGTACCTTCCGACTGGAAAAAAGCCATTATCATCCCGATTTTAAAGAAAAACAAACCCTCAAACAATATTAATAGTTTCAGACCAATATCTTTGACCAGTGTTATTGCAAAAGTGATGGAAAGAATGGTGGCATCTAGACTTAACTGGTTCCTAGAATATTACAACTTAATTTATAGTTCACAGACCGGCTTCAGACAGAATCATAGTACAAGTGAAAATGTACTCCTACTAAGCCAAGACATCAAGGAAGCTTTCAATAGAAAGGAGGATACCTTGGCAGTATTCATTGATTTTAAATCAGCATATGACTCAGTCTGGAGAAATAAATTAGTTGAGAAGTTGCAATCAATAGGTGTGAAAAGTAACATGTTTAAGTGGATAACTCAGTTTATTTCACAAAGATTTTGTGCCACAAAATATAATACATACATTTCCAAATATAAACAAACACACCGAGGACTTCCACAAGGTGCTGTTCTGAGCACAACACTCTTTAACATATATATAAATGACCTTCCATCAATAATAAAAACTTTAGAAACCAAAATTGCTTTATTTGCTGACGATGTAGTCATTTGGACTTCAGGCTCTTCAAAAAAACCTGAATTAATTAAAGACAGAATAGAAACAGCCCTAAACAAAGTACATGAATGGAGTTCCAAAAACCTCATGACTATCAATGTGGAAAAAACAAATTATGAATTATTTACACTAAAATACAAACCAGTTAATATTAGCATAAATTATAATGGTAAACCACTCAAAGCAGTTGATGATGCCAAATACTTAGGCATCACTTTCGACGGAAAGCTAAGTTGGAAAAAACATATAACAAACATCTCAGAAAAGGTTGAAAAGAAATTGCAAATCCTGAAAAGGTTAGCTGGTGCTAAATGGGGCTGCTCAAGGAGAGTCCTTAACACAACATACAAAATGTATATTAAACCAAACCTCTTGTACTGTTCTGAAGCTTTAATAACAGCAGCAAATGCTAACATCAATAAACTTGAACAAATACAAAATCAGGCTCTTCGCCTAATCACTGGAGCAGTTAAATCCACACCTATTGATGCCATGCTTGCCTTAACTCGGACCCCATCAATAACAATAAAAATAGAAGAACAAGCATTGCTCCAACACGAGAAAATGTTACGACTGCCAAACTCTAAATGGACAGAAGAGAACCTCCCCCCTTCAATCCTTAAAACTCATAGTAGTTTCCTAGAAAAGGTAACACAGATTAAATCCAAATTGAACATTCCTAACACCAGAGAAAATCTACTTATAAGAGAAAATCCATTGGAATTATTGCAACCTACCTTCAATTTGGAATTAATAGAGGAAATAAGTAAATCAGACACACCAAAAGAAATACAAAAACTTCTAGCTCTGGAAACAATCAATACTAGGTATCCCACAGAAGAATGGCTGCACATATATACTGATGGATCCTCGAAGGAAAACCTTACTGGAGCTGGAGTTACATGTTCACATTTTTCCTTTTATCATTCTGTTGGCAGAGACACAACAAATTATGATGGAGAAATAGAGGCTATATACATTGCTCTCCGACAATTATTAAATCTTCCCTTAAATAAATTTAACAAGGCAGTAATTCTTTCAGATTCTAAAGCTGCAATTCAGGGAATATGTTCAAATACTACAAAGAAGTCAACAAAAATTAGAGAATGCTACAAAATGTTAACACAACTCCAAAAAGTTAATAAGACTGTTCATCTCCAATGGATTCCAGCACACTGTGGAGTCATGGGGAACAAAGCTGCAGACTCACTTGCAAAGAAAGGCACAACAATAAAACAAAAGTCTAAATTCAATTTCTCATATTCCTCAATAAAACGCTTGATCATTAAAAATTTTTCTCATTCATACCTACAAGAAATAGAAACAAATGCCAAAGATAAAAAATGGATTACACTACTTTCCAATCCAGATATAATCCCCCAGAGACCAAGGAAAACAGTGGTTGCAGCCTTCCGACTATTGACAAATCATGACTGCTTGGCAAGTCATCTCTACAGAATAGGTATCTCAGCCTCACCAATATGTGTCTTGTGTAACGATCCAGCAGAAATTAATGAAGAACACTTGAAGACCTGTGAAGCATTAAGATCAGAAGAAACTACAGTTCAAAAGTATTGGAAAGCACGAACGCTAATGGCTTCATTGCCAGATGCAAGGCACTAGAAAACAACAACAACAACTTAAAAAAACAAAAAATGTTGTGATCATGAGGTGAAATATGGTAATTAAGTAATAAATTTAAAAACATTACCACAATCAGACATATAATGAAGCCGATTTGTGTGTAAATTTTGTAAACAATTTAAGAACCCAGTGTTGTCCTCCATAGTCTAATGGTAACATGGTAGCTTCTGGTTCCAGAGGTTGCAGGTTCAAACCCAGCGAAGGTGGTGGTTTTCTTTGGGTGTAAAAGTCCCCTCTGAAAGTGAAGTAAACCGGTGGTCCTTTGTTCTGGATTTATGGTATGTAAAAGAAACTCAAGCCTGATAAAGAGGCCTCTGAGCAAAATTAAGCAAACTTTCACACTCACTTTGGTATGGGATGCTGAGTATACCATAGCAGTTAGAGTGTCCATAAATGAAAACCTAGTTTCTCAATTTCAATAAGAACGTAGCATCTTTGCACTTCACGGCATCACATTTTTCTCTTTCATGGTTAATGCTTCTTGTTCTCCTTTAAGTCACTTTAGAAATAACACTCACTTAGCAATACAATGGGAATGTTTGCATTGCTTACCAGAGATTATTTACACACAGAATTTATACCATAACATTCTAGAAATTCTCTCTGTAGTGCATGAATTGATTTACACATCACTTTCTTTTGGAACTCCAGGAAAGATGAATATAAACTAATTCAGAGCTGGCTTTGTTTACTTTGTAACACCAACTTAAAACTATTTCTTTAATTGTAAACTGAAGGCTTTACATACCTAATGATTATAATTTAAAAGGGCATGTGCATGCCTGGGAAAATTGTATGAATTCTATAATACTTTTCAGTGCTCTAAGTTGAGTGCACAGTAAATACTGTTCAAAAACTCTGCTCTAGGATAAAGTTTTAACTTATTGAAGACAGAATGAAAATTTGCATCTCTACTTTTAAGTGGAAAAGACAAGTGTAGTGCCTGTTTCATTTCCAAGCTGTTTAGAATGCTCTTATGTGTAGCAAATACATTGCTATATCATGTGTATCAAAATTGTTTTTGAGCATTTTAGGTATGGGAGAACTCTTATTCTTATCTTGGTCAAAATAGGTGTTTCTACTATGTATTTAATCATTATTTAGTTATTTTACCTTGACACAAACTTGTGATTATTATAGAGTTAAGGAATTTGTTACAAAGAAGAAATTCTGGCAGGTGTTTTTCTTTCTTTTTCTGATTGTGTATGTAGTATTCCTGATACTTTTAATGATGGCACAGGCAAAAATGAATTAATTGAAATTCAAGTCAGTGCTTTGAGACGCTTAATATTACTAACTTTTGTATTACTTGGGACATTTAGCAATAAATGGCTTGGTGGGCACTGCTGTCATGATACATGCAAGTAGCCTGTACTTGTTATATACAACAAAGATATTTGCTGTGTTGCCCACTAGATTTATGTCCTGAGTGGTACTTGAATGCTTTTAGGGAGACCTTGTTCCCATTTTCAGCGTATGTCTCACTGGTTGTTTCGGTTCTTTTATCGTGTGGAAAGGTGTTTGGAGATGGTGTGATGAATTTCCAGAGGTTGTTGAGAGGCAAGTCAAACTTCATGAGATGGTTCTTGTGTTTTAAGGTGTATATCTTTAAATTATGATAATGAATTAATGTTAAGGACTCGTATTACTCCACTTATCAAATTACTGGCAGAACATGTTTTGATGACCTATTGTCCCCGTTCTTGGCTGCTGGTTGGCTAATCATTGAGTCCCCAATCTTCTTCCCTGGATATCTTTAGTGTTATAGTGTGTGAGGTTGATGAATTTAGAGATTCAACTATTGTATGCTGGAATTTCAAAGCTCATAAATTGATCCTTGAAACTTTTGGTATATATTCTTTCGCATAAGCTCAGTTCGGTAGGTTTATACAGTTTGACCTTTTGTTCTATATTGTGATTTTCTTCCCAGAGATGATTGGCTGTTGCTGATTTGTCTGTATCAGATACTGCCAACATTCGGTAATGGATGACATGAAGTTTAAAGATAACTTCCTCATGAACATTGTTTATCTTAAGGCTAGAGATTTCTTCCGGGCTTAAAAGCCGTGGTCTACTGGAGCTTTGAGGTCCAGACGTTTCGTCCACACCTGCGGTGGACATCGGTGGCATGATCTGAGTCTTCTCTGCAAAGGCTCAGTTACAACAGAATCGTTTAATACTGGAGGTGCCATATTTATATCTGGGCCGCTCACAGGGGATTGGCTGGGCTTGAGCCGGAGGTGTGTGTTAGATGGGTGGGGGCTTCTCCGCTCTGATTGCTGAATGGTTTACATCATTTCTCTGCATTAGTGCTTCATGTTTAAGTTTGAGTATCGGATGCCAGGTTTTGTTCAATTTTAGAGCTTCTTCCTTCCTGTCAAAATTATTGGGGTGTTCGTAAACTCCAGCAGACCAAGGCTTTTAAGCCTGGAAGAAATCTCTAACCTTAATTCTAACTCCGGCCGTGAAAGCTTCCGACTACTCATTGTTTATCTTATTTGCATTCTGTGACTGTGAGATATGTTTCCTAGTTTTTGTGACAATTTTTGGTTATGGTTCATGCTATCAAGCATAAAATATGGACTAGAAATCTGTGTATAACCTAGGAAGTGGTGTTGTTTTAATACATGTTTATTATGGTACCAGGAAGAATTTCAGCATGTGTGACAAAGAATCAGTACTATCAGGTCTTAAAGGATTCTTATAAATGGAACTCCCATTTATTTTACATGTTTATTTCACTGAACATTTTATGTATTCTAAATTTCATGTAATCACAGAATTATTAGGCTTTACTAGACAATGGAAAGTTTCATAGATCTCAATTTCAGGAAATATGCTAGTATGATTCCAAAATAGAATGTTCATGGTTTGGTTCCTGGCCCTATTACTGAATTTTGTAAATCTGATTCAGCTTTCTGTTTGCATTATTCAACAGATTGAAACTTTTTTATGTGTATTTGATTTCTAAATGAGTGTGTTTGAAGGTGCTGAGTTCAGTGGTGTAATTATTAGTTTTCCTCTAGCATGTTACATTTTTTAAAACACGAGCACTACTATAGATACAGCAGTTAAAAATTGTGTCTCGCAATGATCATTTAAAATGCAGACAAACGTAAAATCCCAACTTCATTTGGTAATGCAGGTGCGAGAATGTGTTTAACATAAGCTCAAAAATACCATTTTACAATAAAGTCATGCAATATGTTTGATAAAATGAGTTGATGCTTTTCTCTTGTGTGGTATTTCGTTAGTCTCCCCAAGAAGAAACTAGCAGTAATCTCTCATTGATTGACTCCAGCTCTTTGATAACGACGCTCCATAGTAAGAATGCCCTGATGAAAGCATTCACCCTGCTTGTCGCTAATTGCACCCAAATTTTCTGGGAAAAAAATGAAAGATGCAAACGTAAAAAGTGAATTTTTAGTGACATTCCGCAACCAATGTTCTTGTAGTTTTCCAGTAGACCACTTGCAATCTAAAATCATCTTTTCTGTTGCCCTAGAAGCCATGCAGAATCGTCTTGAAGGAAGATGAACAACTAACTCTAGATCTATAACTACTTTATCAAACATTGGATCTTTCATCAATTTCCTCATCTGTGGTCCAACAAATATGCTTTCTCTTAGTTTTGTTTCACTTAGTTTGGGAAACATTTAATTTAAAAGTTTGCAAGTCTGACTCTCTTTATCAACAGCCTTCATGAAGTTTATCAAACCCAGCTTAATATGAAGCACTAGAATTACTTCACTTGGCTCAATCAATATAGTGTACCTCACATTGTCTTTTTCCTTGTGTGACTTTCTCACAGGCCAGTTTTTAACTATGTGGTACTTTTTGGCGTCTTGGCTGTCCCATAGACACACAAAAAAAAAGCCATAATTTTTAAACCCACTTTGTAAGCCAGTAAATATTGTAATAATGCTTAAATGACAGTGCATCTGCCATTCGTGGTGTCCATATTTAATTGCCTTCAACAGGGTAGCCATGGTTTCATGTCTCTTTCATGTCCATAGTCAAGTCCACTGATAGGAGTCTGTTACGATTTTGAAACTTTTAAGCTGGTTTTATTTGAGTTAATAAATAGTCATTCCTGTGGATCATGAATGTACACTGAATGCGATCATTAAACCATTCACACCTGTGCCCACGCATATTGAATTCTGCATTGCAAAATATGTAGTAAAATTGTTCTGCTAGATCTAAAGGTTGAAATCTTCATTCCTGGGGAAAGAAGGAAAGTTCCGTCACTGCAATCATGACCCTAACAGTTTATCTTGCTGCCTAGAAAGCTTTAAATCATGGATCAAATCGTTCAGTTCTTCCTGGACTTCCTATGAGGTGTGGTGATCCGTTAAGAGATTCAGGGATGAACTCTTCTGTGGGTTCTGCATCTTCAAGTTCACTCTCCTCTGAAAACTCCACTGCAGTGAACTGCCAACAAATAGGAACAGGCAACCCTTCCCCATGAGGTACAGGTTTTGCACACTGAAGACACATCAGGATATTTTGTGCTTTTATTTACTATAGTTCCTTGAAAAATTTGTGAGGCAGAAATAAGTCATTATGCTGTTATGGCTGTAATCAAACTTTAGGAACAGCAAAGAGTATGCTTAGGGTTTTCCTTTTATCTGTTCTGTTGAAGTAGTTGTCCAGCTAATACAAACAATATGGGTACAAAGGTTTTTGTGGTTTTGGAATGAACTTTCCACACACATAACACAAGCTGTGAGGGTGGTTCACACAGCCATAGGTTTTATCCGTTACCATTTTGATACTGTAATTTACTGTAACTATGAAATGTCAACTTCCCAACTTACTTCTACCTGAGAAGTAGAATTGGAACTGAAAAATTCAATGCCACAGCTGGGATTTGAACCACAGACCCTCCGCTTACTAGGCAGATGCTCTAACCATTAAGCTGCCCTGATAACCTCCCAGAATGACATTGAATTCTCCAACCAATTCGTATTTCTCCCGGTAAACCACAAAGGCAGTCTCACATCAGAGACAATTACCCCAATGGCGACTTACTATTGTAAATACTTTATGTCCCGGGATTAAATAACCTTCAGATGGTAAGTGTATAGTGTAAGTGCAACCTGAAGCATGAATTCAGCTTCAGATATCACTGTGTACCTAGAATTGTTTACTAACATACTGACTCATTGCATTCCTACCAGGGGCTATGAGCTGAGGAACAGACTGTAGTAGCAATTTGCGGCATGTCTTTCCTGTAATTATGACATGTGTAAATAGCATAGCTATGATATATTTCATCTTAAGGAGGAAGTATTATATATACACTACCATTGAGAAGCTTTCGATCACTTGTGAATAATACTATATAATTTATTTCAATGTAGAAATCATAAAAGCTAAATAGACCAACAAAATGAATTTTTTATCTCTCCATCATTAAGTAAAATACAATATGGTTTAGATATTAGCCACTTCAAAGTATCCAGCCTTTGTCCCCAGAGCAACCACACAAACTCTTGGCATTCTGGAGATAAAATTTTGTAGTGTTTTTGCAGTATTTCAGTTCAACATGTCTGTAAACTACCCCATAGATCATTAGATGACCATAGTTTTCTGACCTTCCTGACAAGTTCATCTCATAAGAGTATAATGGGCTTTTGGGCAAATCATGTTCTTCAGTTCCCCATGTTTCTCTTTTCTGTTGACATATGTGCCCTCTGTACAATTTAGATGCATGTTTGGGATCATTGTCTTGCTGCAGAACATACCCACGACCAATAAGTCTCTTGCTAGATGGAACTGCATCTTTGATCAGCATCCTGTGATATCCTTCCTTCTTTAAGGTTACATAAATTCTCTCTAGGTCACTGATTTTATCACCCGCAAAACATACCCACACCATGATCGACCTCCCCTTGACTGAGCCCTCTACCATGCTTCAGCATTGGCATGACATACTGACTTCATACGTTCTCCACAAAGTCAACAAACAAAAATTTGACAATGATTTACAAATACCTCAAACTGAGATTTGTTTATGAATAACACCATGGACCATTGCTGTACACTTCAGTTTTTATGTTGCTGTGCATAGTGAAAACTTTTCACCTTATTTTGTTTGCGTAATAAAGGTTTTTGGCTGCTATGCACACCTTTAAAACTTGTTCACGAAGATGGTGTTACATTGTTGAGACAGCAATTGGAGCTGCTCATATACTACTTATTTCCTTGCAAATTCTCTGACTATACTCTGTACATCTGTACACATACGAACTGATCTTCTCTGTGTTATGTTACTTGGGTCTACCAGATCAAGAAGCACCTGCATTGACACTGGTTGATTTGGATCTCTGCAATGTAAATACCACTATAGATAGGTGCCGACTTTTGTTGCTCTTCTAGTAGGATACCCTTCCTAATACAGAGCTACAATTAAGCATGTTTCTCAGTTCCAATCTCCTGCTTCCATCCTATTATGAGGTAATATAGTATAAACCTGATCAGGTATACAAACACACTGAATATAGTATGAACCTGATCAGGTATACAAACACACTGCTAAATACTCACAATGTACTGTAAACCAAGGCACACTTATTGCTACACAGATAGCTGAAGGAATGAGGCCTATTCTAATGGAAATGTCTTGGGTAAAGGCACATCACTGTAGTTGTGGATACTCATCAGCACAATATTAAAAATAAAATCCCTGTTTTGACCACAAATCAGTGGTTGTGACTGGTGATTAAAAGCTTTTGACTAGCAGTGTATGTACCTATAATACAAATAAAAAAAAGAGGACACCCAAATATTCAAAATTATTAAGAAACCTGACATGATACAACAATTCTAAAGGCAGATTTGGATTCTACATCCAAAATTACATAGAAATTTATGTACATGCCAGATATAAAACAGCTGTTAATTAGTATTATTCCCTCAGTTATTGGTTTCAAATATTTGGTTGCCTGATAAAAGCATTTGTACATTCTTACTATGAGATAAAGGAGTTTTTGTTGTGTATTCATGAGGAATTGCTAGATAAAGGTGTAACTATGCACAATAGTTACCATGTTGCTCACAGGTGTTAAATAATCTCTAGGAAGTGTAGACTAGAAAACAAATGTTTGTGATGGATGTAAATAGTACTTAGACTTACAATTCTATTTTATGACCATTGGGGAACTGCAAATTTAATATGGATGACATGGTTTAAATTGGAAGAATGAATTGTGAAGTTTCAGACACAAAGGGAGAAACAAATATGTGTGAAACAGTATCGGATTTGCTGTATTGGTTCACTTACCACATGATTGCCTTGAATGTATTTGCAGGCTAACACCCACTTCTCAGCTGCATGTCAGCTGCCAAGTTTCTTCTGGATGGCTTGGTGGTTTTAACTTGAAAGTTATGCCATTAATTTCAGGAATTTTGAGAGGGAGAGATAACTAAGAAACATGGTATTTAAAATCAGTGTCTTCCTAGGATGCGAAACGATTTTTGAGAAAATCCCACATTCCAAACTACCGTGTTTATATGGAAAATGTATTAAGCTTTTTTTGATTTTGTCAAAAATGACTCTTAACAATTTTCATGACAAAATGTATATCTTGAATTTTCTGAGAATAGCTTCTGAACTCCTGTTCGTTCTGAGTGACTTTTAATTGGTAAATAAGAGGTAGTCAAAATCTTAACTATGCCAGAAATGTATATCTTGTTTAATGTCCAACTTTTTTGTGGTGTTCATCATTTCTGTGATGCTCTTTGTTATTGGTTTGAATTGGCAAGTACTCTACTTTTACCAAGCGGTAAGTCACTATTTGCTTTTCTCGTGGTCATGCAAAGTGCATGGAATTTTAAAGCCATCATGCCTTTTAAAAATCTCACTTGCTTTTGCCTACTGTTTTCTTAAACCTACAAAAGTTTGCAAATGTTATCTTCATTAAGAAGTAGATAGAAGAATCAGCTTTTGTAAGGATAGTTTGTAGAAGAGCGAGTAGAGAAAGTCATGTGAATGTGAGGCATTTTATTGTTTCTTTCTCAAGTGAGTGTACATATATTGTGGCCTAACTGGACAAAGTAGATATTGGCAAGGGTTCAAGAGGAATTTCTCTTAGTAAGAGGGCAGTTAATAGCTAACACTATCAACACTACATAGCCACCACTACATTGTGCAGCAGTCATATAAATGCATTAAGCACAACAAAAGATATGCAGTATCACTTCAGAAATATTCATGATAAGTAATGAGGCTTTCTCCAGTTTGCTGACTATATGTTTGTAGCTCTTTAAAAGCAGCAGTACACACATTTAACTATAGGTGCAGTTGCCTTTGATTTTCCTTAAAATTTCCCTTAATTTCTGTTATTTTACTGTTAACAATGTAAAAGCAATTAATTTTCCAGGTTGAAAATAGTAGACATGTTAGTCTTTAGAATTGTTATAATTATGGATGTAAATAGCGTTCCTTTGCTTGATCCACAAGTGCAAGTGCTAATTTATGTGTAACCATTTCCTTAACTGCAACGTAGTGGCTTTGATTACCGTCCGTTTGTCATTAACTGGTGCATGAGCCTCAAAGTGATAGATGGTTTTGTCGTGGATGCGATTGAGAGGTGAGTCCTTGTGCATTTTAGTGATAACACATGCATTATAAGAGAACTATTATTTTAATAATATTGTTTTTTAATTTAATGTTTAAACTGCCCCATAAAAGGAGTAAAAGATAAGTCATCTTTTTTTTTTTCTTTTTGTGCTTATTTAAATTCTTTGTGTAGTGTTAGAAAACTTTCTCCCGATGGCTATTATTATCCCATACTGAAAGTCGCTGTTAAAATAGTAAATGTTTAAGAATTATTGTGTTGCTCAGTCTACCATTTGCCAGATATTAAACAGAAAATTTAAAGAAATAAAAAATAATGTTAAAACAATTTTTCCAGTTATTTTCCTTTCTGAATTACCCTGAGGTGCTACAACATTAATTTGAAAATATACAATTTTTACTCAGTTGCTTCAATAGTTAATTATTTAGATTGCTAAGGTTAAATAACACAATTATTTTGAATTAAATTTAGCCTGTAGTTTTGGAGAAAAATTTGAGTTAAATTTTGTAAGCTTATTAAAAGGTGTACAGTGATTTTTGAATGTTGAAAATTCCTGTTTTTCACTAACGACAGACACACTTTGACTTCTGATTGTATAATGTTTGCCGAACAGTATCTCTCTCTGTTTTTTTTTTTTGTGTGTGTTATTAAAAGTTTAATTTTCAACTTTTTACAATGTTTTGTTTTAAATCGTCTTTTTAAAATTTAGTCTTCAACTTATATCAGACATGTTTCCCCCAACATTAAAAAGGCTTAATTTTATGCCATTCATGTTGCATTTTCAATGTCTTGAAAAAGGACAGTAATTACAATCAAATGTCCAATATTTGTGTAGGGTTTTTAGATTGTTCTGTGATTTATAGTCTATAACCCTCTGTTTATTGTTAGTATGAGATTCTGTTCATAAATGTTCTGTTTTTTAGATTCTTAGAACATATAATTGCAATGCAGATGTGCGTGTTCTTTAGTTAATTGGCACTTAGTTTCTGATTTACAATGTAAGGTTAATTTGATTAAGTTTGAAGTTGCAACTAAAGATATAATTGCATGATATTGTTAATTATCTGTGTGCTATATTGAAGTACATAATAGAGATGAAATACAACACACTTGACTTTGAATCTATGCTTCTGAAAATATTAATCAGATCTTTGTTTTATAGGCTTAACTGCTTATTTATTTTAAAACTTTAACCCATTGATATTTTAGACCAGTTTTACATCATACAAATTTGGTTTGCTCAAAGTAGCTGTAAAAAAATGTGAAAGTTCATTAATGGTTCAGACTTTTAAACTGATTGTTATTTAAGCTCAGTATGAAAATAGCTTTGAAATGTATATCTGTAGATAAAGAAGCCACACTACACAAAACGTATTCTATCATAAACTCTCATCAACCGTGTGTGTGATACCCAGGTATTGCAACCAAACAATATCATTATATGAAGGTTATAGATCTTGTGTCTAGGGATAGGATGATACCACTATTTTTCAATACTCAATACTGGTTCTAATTTTTTAACATCAGTGCTCAGTTTTCAGTACACACATTATTAAAGCATTTAAGAATTGGTATTATTAGTTTTCACTGTATAAGCATTTATAACCAATTTTGTATTGCATGCCAATTCTGCACTTTTAGCAGTTTTGAATTCTCCAATTGGCAGTTTTTTCCATTTGAATAAGCTTGCAAATTATGTCAGCGTAACAGGAATTTTCTTGGCTTTGGGAAGCACACTGCTGGCAAAGTCACGCAAATTATAAGTACAATAAACACATTCTTTCATCATAGAAGATGTTGGAAACAATGCCTCCACCATCTCTCACATCTTCTAAGAAAATTTGCACTAACACTCATTAATTCTTCAGGGTCGTGTAAGTAAAACCATGCTTTCTGTATAAAGCAAATTAAATAAGGGTCATTAAAGCAAACATGAATATTATCTAATACCCAACTGTGGAAATGAACTCATTTTATTGCATGGTTGCAATATTTGAACCACAGTTATTGTATAGAGTTTTAATTTTACAAGTTAGGTAGAATTCTAGGCTGAGGTTTGCAGAATTCCTGGTTACTGTGGAAGTTTCTCAAGTTCTAGTTCTAGCCTTTGATGTCAAGTTGTTTTTTCTCTGTAAGAACATACCAATTTAATTTCGGTTTCTTATCAAGAACAGATTCCATTTCCCTAAACCTATTCAGAAAATTACATACTGTTTCTCTATGAGGTACATGAACAGCAGGAATCTTTCTATAAATCATTGTCTCACTTCTTTACAAGAGGTTGCTGTCACATAGGAATCATACGTGAAGCTAGATATACCGTCATTATAATGGCACTAACACATTATAAAACTAAAATGTGTCTCACAACATGTCAACCTCTGTACAACACAGAGATTACTGATTAGCCAATACGTAGAGAGCAGGCAAAGTGAAGAAGGAACAATTCCAGTTAGTACAGGTCAAGCAATTCCCATAATACAGCCACATTTCCAACCAAGGCTATGTGGCTTCATTAACCACTCCTGTAACAATAGAAGTAGTATGAATACCTCTCCCTGTATATCCCATTGTTTTGCACCTCTTCATTTAGAGATAAGAGACAATGGAATGTTGCATTGTTTCACCTATAGGAAATGTAGTCATGGGCAGTTGACAGGAATGATAAATTCAACAATACTTTGGGGGAGATGTGTAAAATAACAATGCATAGCCTCATTTGCACTCAACTCCTGTTGGACTTTCTATTGCAAAGTGAAGTTCTAAAGGTGTCAGTAATAGTTTTTGGAATAAAATGTGAAAGTTATTAATTTAGAGTATCAAATAAAAAAAAATAAGGGTCAAATTTATTTCAAAGTTTCACCACAGAATGTATTGAGATATTAATGGTATCAAGACCCCATCCCTAGTGATGTCTATACTTACATATAATTTGGATGCGTATGATTCAGAAAGGAGGTTTGAAGAAAGTCTGTGAAAAGATTAACTATATAACATCAAAAGTAACTAAAAATTGTCTAAAAAAATTAAGATTACACGTTTTGTTCTTTGCATATAGCCACAACAGAACTTTCAAACAAGCCAGAAATTTAAGAAATGTGTTTTCTTTAATATGTAAAAACTTCACATTTTACATACAAATGAAAATAACTTCATTGTGTTTTCCCGAAAGACATACAATTTAAAATGTGTGTTCTTTTTGTCCCTCATTTATGGCAACAAAGTTAAGACTTCAACTGGAAGATAGTTTTTACTAAACTTATTTCATTTCCTATGTTTTCTTCCCCATAGATAAAGAAATTTCCAAATTATTTTCTTGCATATAGCTTTCAAGATTAATTTAAGAGAGAAGAAAAAAGTGTTGTATGTGAAACTATTTGCCTTTGATTCTTATGCTGAAACTGAGCATATCGTTGCACATTGTATGCTCCTCTTATTTGTTAATAATTTCAAAACAGAAACAGAATTTAAAACAGTATACTCCAATTTCTCATCTCCAAAGCCAATAAGCAGAAACTTTTCAAATCCATGACTGAGTTGACCTTAAAATTGAAAAGGAGAACTGGATCCCCAACATAAGAGAAAAAACATTACATTGTCAAATTGTCATGTCTCTTGCTGTATTTGCATGCTATTGATTCACCACTTGTTGCTCACAATACTGTGCAAGCAGTGTCATACAGTGTGCTTTCTAATTATGACACCCATTTGGCTCTGTTAGTGTGGGAAAATCCACAACAAACCAGCCAAATAATGCCAGCAATACATTTAAGGTGGTTTGTACATTTTTTTTGTCCTCAAAATTTGTTTTTCACAATTTACTTCTCTTTTTCTTCGCCTTGTTGAAACTTTCATGCTTAATATTGAGATTTGATCTTTAATATGAGAAGTATTTTTTTTGTGTTAAGAAATTAACACGTCAGTTAATACAAGTTGATTGTTTTATTTGTATCTAAACAGTATTTACAGTTATTATTTATTTATGCCAACAAACTTACTGTTGGTGTTTTTAAACACAGAAGCTGTGTGTGGGGTCTGTGGTTCAAATCCCAGCTGTGCCATTGAATTTTTAAGTTCCAGTTCTACCTCTCAAGTATTTACAATGTTATTGCAAAATTAAATTTTTTTTCTAAATAGTTATTACTTTCTCTACTGGTAAGTAGGGGAAGTATTGTATTCCACCCAAAAATTCGAAGTCGAGATTTCACCGAAAATACATGTTTTGAGGCCCCCTGAATCCAAAAAAAGCAGTTTTAGAAAAAGGTCTGTGTGTGTCTGTGTGTCTGTCAGTCTGTCAGTCTGTGGACAGCATAGCTCAAAAACGAAAAGTCGGTTAAAAACCAAAGTTGGTATTTAAGTTTAATGTCGTTCAAGGATGTGACACGAAGATTTTGAAGAAAATAGCCCCACCCTAAACTACCCTTTACATGGAAAATTTTTCGAAAATTTTGATTTTCTTGAAAATGGCTCTAACGATTTTGATTAAAATGTCATATGTTTGAGATATTTTTATGACAAATGAAATGTATATCTTGAATTTTCTGGCTGTAGCCCCTGTAGTCGTATTTACTCTGGACGACTTTTGCATAACTGGTAAACCGTTAGAGATAGACCAAATTATACTGTACAAAAAATGTAGATCTTGCTAAACTACACAATTTATATCTCAATAAATTTTCTTGTAGGGTGAACCATTTCGGAGATATACCTTGTTATGTGTGTGAGTTTCGGAAAACTTGGAACTTTCATGAAATGGGTCATCGTTGTTCATTTTTTTATATGTTACGTGTACAAAGAGAACGGAATCTCAAAGCTTTAAAAGATTTGACTATCGCACAAAGCCTACTGTATTCCAATATTCCCCTTGCACCTACAAGGAAATAAGCAATAAGATAATTTGTACAAATGTTTATTTCAACTAACACGAAGAAGATATGGGAATAAGAGTTCGTAAGAATGGTTAGTACAAGAGTAGAGAAAGTCATGTGAGTGCAACACATCAGATTTTTTTTATTTAGAAATGAAACACTTCACTACAACTGAACTGCAATTGCTAAAAGTATTTGCATGCAAATGCAGAGAATATTTTGTAGTTAGAATTTCAAGTTTTTTTTCAGTTTTGAATTGTTGGAATGTTTTTTTAATTATTAAACAAAAGTTGTAGTCATTCTGACGTAATCTTTTAAGAATGTCTTTGCAAAGTTTTATGCAATTATCTGTATACTTTTTGAAGTTATAGTGTGTACAGTTTTGAAAAGTACATCTTTGGAAAAGTGGTTACAAATTTATAGGCTAATAACCGTACTTATTAAGATGGCTTTAGTGCACAATCTGGTCATTTGTGTAAATCAAAAGTTTGTATTAATATAACAAAAAAATTTTCTCTTTTAACTTGTATTCACCACCTTAAATGTTTATTAATGCATGAAGCATGTTTTTATTTGAAGCTGGTGTGTGCTGATTAGTAAATGACATGTGATAATTTTGATACTTGTACTTGCAGTTTGAAAGCTGAATGGCTGTATTCCCAAGGAAGAGGACGACAGTTCCGTGTGGGAGAACATCAAGCGTTAGTTCAGTATTTGGCATCAGTGTGTCCACTCACAGGTGATAGTTTAGAGAGTGAAGATGATCGAAAATTGAGACTTATTCTTAGTAAAGCTCAGCAACATCAGCAGCAGCTAAGAGAACAGTTGACTGATGGCAAGTACAATGTACTTTTTAATGAAAATAACGTCAATTTTTACTTTTTTTACAACTTACAATAAATAGAGGAAGTATTGCTTTCCATCCAAGTATTTGATACCGAGATTTCATCGGAAATGCACGTTTTGAGGCTACCTGGATCGAGAAAAGCTCTGTGTGCACATGTGAGAGAGAGAGAGACTCAAAAACAAAAAAGTTGGTTAATTACCAAACTTATTATTTAAGTTCAGCATAATCCAAGGATGTGACTCAGACTTTCAAGAAAATCTCCCCAGCCCAAACTACCCTTTACATGGAAGAACTTTCAAAAGTTATGCTTTTCTCTAGAATAACTTTTAGTGATGTTGGGTGAAATATCTTGCATTTAAGAGAGGTGCATTTCAAATAAAGTTCATAATTTGAATTTTCTGGCAATAGACTGTGAAGTCTCCATTTAGAAATAATTTTGTATGACATACAATGGCTTACCTACACTGAAAATGTAGAACTCAAAACTCACACTTTATTTCAAATAACATTTTATGATATCAACCATTTGTGAGAAGTCTGTTATTATTGGTTTGAATTTTTCAATACTTTGTCCTGTTTTTGAAGTGCTGACATTCAGTTGTTTCTTGTGATGTCACTGAAAGAGTGCGGAATTTCATAGCCACCATATAGCCACTTTTAAACATCTGACCATTGGTTTGGTTTCCTCTATTTCCTTTGTATCTTCTTTGTATCTACATATACAATATGTAATGAAACTGTTTTTGTAAAGGTTATCTTAACTAATATAAAGCAGATAGAAGAATAAGTTTTTGTAAGAATGGTTTGTAGAAGCTATATGAAAATAAGTGATATAGGGTAGAGAAAGTGTGAATCTAATATCAAATTATTAATAAAGTATTAGCATTACCAAAAAAGTGATGGTACCATATACTCAGAATATAAAACATTAAGTGCACGCAACACTGGCTTGTAAGTCCTAGGGGGTGTAAGTCCTACATAAGGGGAGGGTAATCTGAAGAAGAAGGAGGAGGAGGAGGCGGAGAAGAGCATGCAAAATTTTAACAAGTTGTGTCAAATCATATTAATTTCTTATTCATATCTAATCACTTTTTGATATGGTAATATGAAATGCTCCCTGGATCCTAACAATTGTTAGTACTCCCAAATGTTTCATTTGAGCTTAGTGTACAAAACATCTGATGTGTTGCATACACATGACTTTCTCTACTCTTGTACTATTCCTACAAATTCTTATTCTTCTATCCCTTTCATGTTACTCGAGATAAATATTTGCAGAAATAATTGCTAGTATTCTTGTAGGTACAAGGGGAATACGAGAGAAAATCCAGTAGTTGGATATCTGTCCTATTTTAGTGTCATCATAAAGACACGTTGCTAATAGATCTGTAGAATAAGACAATTTCAAATATGAATGATAAAGGATAAAAAAAAAGTATAATGTTAAAATGTTTGATAGGTAAAGTGTAATAATGTACAAAATTATTATAAAATTTGGAAATGGAACAGCTAGCCATTTTAGAACTATTTATTTAATTTAGTGTAGTATACAGATGATTGTGTTAAATGCACAATGAATCACAGATAATTTTAAAACCAATATCTTCTAAAACGCAGTTAATTGCAATTTAAAACGTCAGCAAATTAACAGCAAATTTAGTAATCACTCCACGAGCACCAAAAAGTGGACCAATCACTTCCCAATTTGAAATTTTATATTTGTCTCTTAATTAAGGAATGCAAGTCTCATAATGTACTTCTTTCCCCTTTATCAACCTCCTTAATTTGGTCTACCTTTCTTTGAAATTGGATTATAGGGTCAAGAATTAGTCCCCTATTTTGTTGCCTGTCAATGACAATTACGTCTATTCTTTCATAAACATAAGGTTACAAAACGTGTTGTCAACATAAATATTGCTGCCATTTTGAGACCATCATAATGTATACGACTCAATAAGTCATAATTAATTATTCCTGGATATAAAAATCTTATTAGTATTTTGACAAGTTAGTATGTATCTTCTAAATTTACGCAAGCAAGAAATATGTCATCAAGTAATCAGTATAATTACCAATTCCTTATAGCAGTATCATGAAAATCAAATGCCTTGTCATGGCCTACAGTAGGCTTTGAGCGATAGTCAAATCTTTTAAAGCTGGTCGCTATATGAGGGCTTTGAAATTCCGTTCTCTTTGAACAGCTAAGATATAAAAAAGTGAATTACGACCCTCCATTTGAGAAAAGTATCAGTATTGCAAAACTCACACAGATAACAAGGAATATCTCCAAAATGGTTCACTCCACAAAAAAATGGATTTGTACATAAATTGTGTGTTTTAATGAGATCTGCATTTTTTCTATAGTAAGATTTGCTCAGTCTCTTACGGTTTATCAGTCATGCAAAAGTCATCAAGAGTAAGCAGGACTATGTGGGCTATAGCCAGAAAATTCAAAATATAAATTTCATTTGGCATAAAAATATCTTAAACATATGTCATTTTAATCAAAATTGTTAGAGCCATTTTTGAGAAAATCAAAATTTTCAAAATTTTTCCATATAAAGGGTAATTTAAGGTGGAGGAATTTTCTTCAAAATCTTCATGTTGCATCCTTGAAAGACAAACTTAAATACCAACTTTGGTTTTTAACCTACTTTTTGAGTTATGCTGTCCACAGACTTGCATGCATGCACGCACATGCAGACAGACACGCACGCACACACGCGCCACACATGCACGCACACGCGCGCTACACACGCACGCACACGCGCGCCACACACGCGCGCACACACGCACGCACGCACACACACACACACACACACTCACTCACTCACTCACTCACACTCTCACTCACACACACCGTTTTCTAAAAATGCTGGTTTTTTTTGGTATCAGGGGGCCTCAAAACCTATATTTCTGGTGAAGTTTTGACATCGAAGTTTTGGGTGGAATACAATACTTCCTCTACTTACTATACGTAGTAGAGAAAGTAAAAAGAAATTGTACGGACATTTCTTTATTTTGACACAAACTGCTGATATTTGGACATACCTAGAACGTGGCTGGGTCACTTATGACGCAAGTACCACTCCCTTTTATTATCCTAGATCAATGGATGGTTTTTTGGCTACTAATGTATCTACTCTTTGAAGTATTGGATGTTGTATTATGAAATAAAATAAAATCAAAATAACTTTACATAAATTATCAATTAGTACCTGGGCGACCGAGCTTCGCTCGGCTTTTCTTTTCCTTTTCTTATAGTGTTTTTTTGGGAGAAGATACCTATTTAGATAAACTTGAAAAGCAAAATGTTAGCTGAATATAAATTTTCATCCTAATTGTTTGAGCCGTTTCCGTGACGAGACCTTTGATATCCTGGCTTGTTTATTGAAATTGGCCCATTAACAGAGAAATTATGGCCAAAATAAGGTTTCGACTAATTGTGACTGTTATGCCTAGACTAATATAGCTAAGTCAACTTTCTTTAGATTTTCTGAAAGCTCTTGATGATGCCTTTAATATCCTGGCTTGTTTGTTGAAATTGGCCCATTTACATAGACATTGTGGCCAAAATAAGGTAACTAATTGCAACTGTTATGCATAGACTAATATAGCTAAGTAAACTTTCGTTAGGTTTTCTGAAAGCTCTTGACGATACCTGTAATATCCTGGCTTGTTTGTTAAAATTGGCCCATTTACATAGACATTATGGCCAAAATAAGGTAGCTAAATGTAACTGTTATGCGTAGACTAATATAACTAAGTAAACTTTCTTTAGGTTTTCTATAAGTTCTTGACGATACCTTTAATATCCTGGCTTGTTTGTTTAAATTGGCCCACTAACAGAGAAATTATGGCCAAAATAAGGTTTAAGAGTAATTGTGACTGTTACATGTAAAATGGCATTTTTTCAGGAATGACACCTATATAGATAAACTTAACAAGCAAAACCCTGTCTGAATACAAAATTTGATCGAAATCGTTAGAGCCGTTTCCAAGTTAAGCAGAATATATATACAAGAATTGCTCATTTAAATATATAAGATTGCCCCTCAGGGGTCCCCGTCTATGTGATATGTGGATGGCGATCACAAGGCACCCAAGCTGAGCACAACATTACTTCCACTTACTGGTGTTTTGCTCCTCATGTAGTTTTTCTATCTGATGTTATGACCTTACCTTGGTCATCTCTGCTCTCTTCCGACCCCTATGCTATTGGAGTACCCGAGGGCTAGGGAGTCTTCATTTTTCCAACCTTTTCACTTCTCTAATTTCTCTATAACCTCTTAACCCCAAACATGCTAACCTGTCATGGCATGTAATGCATCCTCTGTTTGGTAATCATAGGATATGGTCTGTGAATTTATTTTGATAACTCTCCCGGTCAGGTCGGTGAGACCTGTAAACCAACGACAGGTGTTGTCCTCCAGACATTCTGGGGGCTGTGAGAGAGCAATGTGACTGCCAAAACGTAAAAATATGGTGCTCTCTAAAAAATGGTTACATTTACTGCTAATTATCTCCAATACAGTTTATGAAATATGACTTGAGGGGTAAAATATTCCAGAGTTAAAATAGTCCCCCATTTGGATCTCCGGGCGGGGACTACTTCTCGAGAACCAAAACGTTATATTAATAGAAGCTCTAACATCAGAATTCTTCAATGGAATGCAGGTAGCCTCACACAATCAAAAAGAACAGAGCTCAATAGAATTGTATTTGAAAAAAACGTAGATATATTTTTCATTCAAGAAGCAAAACTAACAGGTGATCAACTTAAATACTTCAATTTTACTGGATTTTTACTAAACCTACTACCCAAAAATACACAGTGGAATATTAGTTGGAGTCAAAAAGGATATTAAATCCTCCTTTCAAATTGTTAAGTGGGTAGCACAGATAACTGAATTAATAAAGCTAAATTTTTGGGATAACAAAACACATCTACATTTCTACAGTATTTACAATCTACATTTCTACAGTATTTACAATCCTCCCAGGAATGAACCAGATCTCTCACTTATTGACCAATTAAATAAAACAATCATAATTGGGGATTTCAATGCCCATTCCAAAGATGGGGTTATGAACAAGTGAATTCTACAGGGAAGATAGTGGAAGAATTTTTGAATACCACAATCTTTGAACTGATTTATTGTAAAAAAAGATCCCACAACTTTCATACATTACTCTGGAGCAGGCAGTAACCCAGACCTCTTGTTAGCTACAACAGATATTGTTTCAAAAATTAAAAAACAAGTTATAGAAGACCCAAGTTCTGGTCACAGAGCAGTAATTGCTGATATAAAACTAGATAATACAAATAACAGTCAAAATCACACGAATCTGTATTGGAACTTCAAAAAAGCAGATTGGAATAAATATGAAACTGAACTGGAAAATAAATTTAAAGAACAAACTCACAGCTGCACGACCAACAAGATCATATCAACAAAAATTTCTGTAAAGCCATCCTTAGAAACCAAAAAAAAAAAAAAACATATTTCTCGTGGAAGAATAAAAAATTTCAAACCCTTTTGGAACCCCCAGTTAGAAGAACTGGAAAGCAAAGGGATATAGCTAGAAATACAGCTGAACAAACAAAAAACATATCGGACACACAAATATGGCGAAAGAAATGTGCCTCACTAAAAAAAGAAACTAATACAGCTAAAAAGAATCACTTTAATAATTTCCTAGAAAAATTGGATTATAGGACAGATGGTAATAAAGCTCATCAGTTCTTAAAAAATGCCAAGAACAGGAAAGAAAAATATTGCATACCTATCATACACAACAGTAAAACATTAACAAATGATGTAGTCATAGCTGAAATCTTCAATAAATATTATGCTAATTCAATTAAGTAACAAGAAATAATAAAAAGGAACGTAAACAATTTAAAAAAGATTTGAAACAAGAAAGAGAATGTGATCCTAACACTCAACAAAATATCTTTTTTCAAAATTTTAATATGCAAGAACTGAACATTGCAATTAATAATCTAAAAAACAAAAGGTTTCCTGGACCAGATCACATACATCCAGAATTCATAAAAAAACCTTGGAAAACAGCAAAACAACAACCACTAAAACTCTATAATCTATCCTGGAAAACCACTTTACCTGCCGAATGGCAAAAACCAGTAACTGTCCCACTCTTGAAGAAAGATAAAATAGCATCGGAAGTAAAAAATTATAGACCAATAGCTCTTGCTAGCATAATAGCAAAAGTGATGGAAAGAATGGTGTCAAACAGGTTAAATTGGTTTCTATAATCATGATGGTAATCAGAGGATATGGTCGGTGAATTTATTTTGATAATTCTCGCGGTCAGATAGGTGAGACCCGTAAACCAACGACAGGTGTGGTCCTCCAGACATTCTGGGGTTTGTGACAGAGTGATGTAACCGCCAAAACATAAAAATATGGTGCTCTCTAAAAAGCGGTTACTATTACTGCTAAGTCTCTTCAATATGACTCGAGGGGTAAAATGTTCCGGAGTTAAAACTAGTCCCTCATTTGGATCTCCGGGCGGGGACTACTTCTCGAGAACCAAAACATTATATAAATGGAAGATCTAACATCAGAATTCTACAATGGAACGCAGGTGGTCTCACCCAAACAAAAAGAATAGAACTGAATAAAATTGTACTTGACTATAACATAGATATATTTGTCATACAAGAAGCAAATCTAACAAATGATCAACTTAAATACTTTAATTTTACTGAATTTTTACTACACCTACTACCCAAAAATAGACAGATAAGTAGTGGAATATTAGTTGGAGTCAAAAATGATATTAAATCCTCCTTTCAAATTGTTAAAGACATGGACAACATAGATAAAGCTGAATTTTTGGGATAACAAAACACATCTTCATTTATACAGTATTTACAATCCTCCCAGGAATGAACCAGATATCTCACTTATCGAACAATTAAATAAAACAATCATAATTGGGGATTTCAATGCCCATTCCAAAAGATGGGGTTATATAAAAGTGGATTCTACAGGGCAGATAGTGGAAGAATTTCTGTATACCACAACCTTTGAACTGATTTATGATGAAGATCCCAAAACCTTCATACATTACTCTGGAGCAGGCAGTAACCCAAACCTCTTGTTAGCTACAACAGATATTGTTTCAAAAATTAAAAAACAAGTTACAGAAGACCCAAGTTCTGGTCACAGAGCAGTAATTGCTGATATAAAACTAGATAATACAAATAACAGTCAAAATCACACGAATCTATATTGGAACTTCAAAAAAGCAGATTGGAACAAATATAAAACTGAACTGGAACATTAATTTAAAGAACAAACAAACTCACAGCTGCACGACCAACCAGATCATATCAACAAAAATTTCTGTAAAGTCATCCTAGAAACTGCAACAAAAAAAACCATATTTCTCGTGGAAGAATAAAAAATTTCACACCCTTTTGGAACCCTCAGTTAGAAGAACTGAAAAAGCAAAGGGATATAGCTAGAAATACAACTGAACAAACAAAAAACATATCAGATACACAAATATGGCGAAAGAAATGTGCCTCACTAAAAAAAGAAATTAATACAACTAAAAAGAATCACTTTAATAATTTCTTAGAAAAAATGGATTATGGGACAGATGGCAACAAAGCCCATAAGTTCATAAAACGTATCAAGGACAGGAGAGAAAGCAACAGCACACCTATCATACACAACAATAAAATATTAACAAATGATGCAGTCATAGCCGAAACATTCAATAAATATTATGCTAATTCACATAAAGTAACAAGAAATAATAAAAAGGAACGTAAACAATTTAAGAAAGATTTGAAACAAGAAAGAGAATGTGATCCTAACACTCAATACAGTATCTTTTATCAAAATTTTAATATGCAAGAACTGAACATTGCAATTAATAATCTAAAAAACAAAAAGTCTCCTGGACCAGATCACATGCATCCAGAGTTCCTAAAAAACCTTGGAAAAACAGCAAAACAACTACTAAAACTCTACAATCTATCTTGGAAAACCACTGTACCTACCGAAAAGCAATAACTGTCCCACTCTTGAAGAAAGATAAAACAGCATCAGAAATAAAAAATTATAAACCAATAGCTCTTACTAGCATAATAGCAAAAGTGATGGAAAGAATGGTGTCAAATAGGTTAAATTGGTTTCTAGAATCCCAAAATTTAATTTCCCCATGTCAAGCTGGATTCAGAGAGTTCCACTCTACAAATGAGCAAGTCTTACTTCTCAGTCAAGAAATCAAAGACTCCTTCAATAGAAAAGAAGATAATTTATCAGTTTTTATTGATTTCCAAAGTGCATATGATTGTATATGCAGAACAAAACTGCTAAAGAAAGTGAAAAAATAGGGATACAGGGTTCAATGTTTTCATGGCTATGTCATTTCTTAACACAACACTTTATTGCTACCAGATATTGAAGAAATATATCTAAATATAAACAACTACACCGCGGCTTACCACAGGGCGCAGTGCTCAGCACTACACTTTTTAATATAATTATTAATGATCTGACACAACAAATACAAGAATCAAGTGTGAAGTGTGCACTATTTGCTGATGACTGAGTAATGTGGACTTCAAAACCAAAAAACAAAAGTACAGAACTAGAAAAAACCATGCAACAATCCTTAAGTAACCTACAAAAGTGGACCAAAGAAAATTTAATGACTTTTAATACAACAAAATCAAACTACCAAACCTTTTCACTAAGAAAAAAAACCACTAAAAATAAAACCAAATTTTGAGGGTCAACAATCACCCGAAACAAAGGAAGCAAAGTATTTAGGAGTTACATTTGATACCAAACTTACGTGGACAAATAGAAAATGTAATACAAAGAGCAGAGAGGTGCCTTTCACTGTTAAAACGTCTAACAGGAATGAAGTGGGGATGTTCCAGAGCAACACAACATACAATGTATATATAAAGCCATTATTTACTTACTGCAGCGAAGGTCTTGTAACAGCAAACACAAAAAAAATTCAAATCTTTCAAAACCAAAGTCTGAGACTTTGCTATCAAAACCACACCAATAGCAGCTATGAAAATACTAACCAACCAATACCCCATTGGACATGAAATAGAAAAAACAGCTCTTATTCAACACTAAAAGTTGATCAGACTCCCATTCAATACATGGAACAAGAGGAATTTTACACATACACTAAAGACTCAGGAGAGCTTTCTTTCCAAAATTCAAGACATCAAGAGGAATGTATACCTTCCTAATTCAAAGGAAAACTTCATATCTAAAGTCAATGTGACACAAACATTAGACATCACATATTATTTGCACATGACAGAAGAAGTTAAGAAAAGTGATACTCCAACTAGTGTTCCAAAATTATTGGCATTAGAGACAATCCATCCTAGATTTCCAGAACACGAATGGCTCCATATTTATATTGATGGATCATTGATATCAAACCGAGATGGGGCAGGGGCTGGAGTCACTTGTCACCTCTTTTCTTATTACAAATCTTTAAGTTATGGAACTACAAAATTTGATGGAGAAATTGAAGCAATTGGAATGGCCCTACAAAATCTTTTGTATAGAATTTCACATTTTCATCAAACAGTTATTCTCTCAGATTCCAGAGCAGCAATTATAGCAATTACTTCCAAGTTGTCACCAAAAAAAACAAACAATTATAGAATGTCGGAAAATCCTTACCCATCTAACCACACTTCAAAAACACCTAGTCTTCCAATGGATACCAGCTCACTGTGGACTGAGTGGTAATGAGAAAGCTGATTTTCTTGCTAAAAAGGGTACTGGCAATGTACAGAAATCTATAGTTAATCTACCATTTTATGCTGCTAAAAGATTAGTCAGATAAATACCTTAGTAAAAAGAGAGGAAGAGTATACATGTTTTTTGCAGATTTTGAGAAGGCATTTGATACAATAAACAGGAGAGCTCTTTCATGGAAATTAAGAAGAAAGGGGGTGAGCGAAAATTTTATAAAGGAAGTAGAAAAAATATATAATGGGATAAAGTTTTGTATAAGATGGGGAAAGAATGAAATCACAGAAATGATGGAACAAGCAATTGGTTTGAGGCAAGGATGTAAACTTAGTCCAATATTATTTAATTTATTCATAGACGATATAATAGATAAAATCCAAAAAGCGAACAAACACTGTCCTGTAATAGCGAATAAGGAAATACCAGGATTGCTATATGCTGATGATTTAATGGTAGGATCTATAACAATTGTAGGATTACAAAGGGCAATAAATGAGGTGCAAAAATTTTGTGAGGAATGGGGAATAAAGATAAATATAAACAAGTCCAAGGTCATGGTTTTCAAAAAGGGATTTAAATTGAGAAAAGAGGAGAGGTGGGTATTAAATGGGAAAAGATTAGAAGTGGTCAAAGATTTTGAATACTTGGGAGTGAGGCTAAATAACAGAGGAGAGTGGGAGGCACATGGAAGAAAGATAGAAGCAAAAGGGAGAGCTGCAATGTCAGGAGTCAGAATTTGCAAATACAAGTTAGAGATGACAACCAAGTGGCTGGAAAGGATGTATGAGGCAGTAGTGGAATCAAAAATGCTTTATGCAGTAGAGATCTGGGGGGCCACAGATATAAACAAGAAGGTAGATCATATGTATAGAATGTTCTGCAAAGAATTATTGGGACTACCGAGATCGGCGCCAAGAGAAGTGGCCTTGGTAGAGCTTGGGAAAACAAGAAGGAAAGGAATAATAATGGAGAGAATAATAAAATTTTGGTATAGATGTTTGGTTAAAGAAGATGGAGAAATTTTAAAATTGTGTATGAAGCAACAAAAAAATCTAGAGAATGAAAACAGTTGGTGGGCAGGGGTTGGAAAAATTATGGAGAAAATAGGAATGGGAGAGATATGGAAACTTGAAGAAAGAAATGAAAGTAATGTAGATAAACTAGTAAAGTGTAGGGTAGAAGACATAGAAAGGCAAGAGATATGGGGAAGTTTAGAAAACAAGAAATCATTACAATTCTACAAGCAAATAAAAAGAGGTTGGGGGCGAGAACCATATGTGGATTATTGTAACAGACAGGAAAAAGAAGGACTAGCGTGGATGAGAACAGGAGCAATATTTTTAAGAGGGACAAGAAGCGGTAAAATAGGAATATGTGAAATGTGCGGTGAGAAAGAAAGTATAGAACATTATTTGACAGAATGTAAGGAATTAGCATTATGGAGGAAAAAGGTTTGGGAGAAAAAATGGGAAAAAATAGAGGGGAAAATGGTAGCCATAAAAATGTTAACAGTGAAAGAGGAAAGGAAGGCTAGAAGTATAGGTGAGTTTTTGAAGAAAGTAAGAGAAAAATGGGCAAGAAAAGTAAAGAGTAAATGAAGAAGGCAGAGTGGGGGAGAGGGACAATTAATTAATATAAGATGGAATAGATTGATCAGAGCTACATGGGAGGCAAATGGCCTGGGTGCCATGCAAACCAAGGTAGCAATAAGGTTATGTAAAATTTGTATGTAGTTTAGGTTAGAGTAGGATAATTGTAAAAGTTATGTAAAAGAATTGGTACAAATAAAATTCATTCATTCATTCATTCATTCATTCAAAAGATTAGTCAATTCTGAATTCAAAAAAATTATTGCAGAACATTTCTATGAAAAATCAAAAAATAAAAGATGGGAACTACCAAACATTCAAACAGTAATTCCTGAGTATTGTCGAAAAACGGCAGTTGCAACCTTCAGGTTGATTAGGGGACATGAGTGTCTGGCAAAACATTTATACGGAATTGGGATATATTCTTTATCACTCTGTGCTCTATGTGATCTGGAAGAGAAAATGGACCAAGACCATCTTCAAATATGCCCAGCCACTTCTAGTGTCCCATCCATCAGTGAAAAATATTGGAGAACAAGAGGATTAATGACTTCATTGACAGAAATCTAGCATTAGCTAACAACAATATATGTAAGATAAAGAAAACTTCTATTTGCTGGGTGCCTTTACTGGCTAGCATTACATAATGAACATAAATAATATTTTGATGTGCACTTGTTATAGACAGTTTTCTTACACATATGGCACTTTATAGTTTGTTTTCAATGCAGTCAGACTTTAGAAGGCAACTTATTTGCTTTCCTTGTCTCTCAGGAATGTCTTCTGGAGTGACACAAGTACTAGTCTTCCTAGTTGCTGTGTACTTCTCAGCAAGTTCCTCTCCCAGTTGGAGTATGAAGTCTCTACATTTCTGTTCTCATTTATAACATTGTACAATACCCAGGCATTTATTCCAGCCAAATCTAGCAAGTTGTAAATTGTGTGATCAGGGCAACGTCTGGATGGTGCTTTGAGTATTTGTGAGCCATTTGGTCAATCACGTGCACTCCATATTTAGAGCAGTTTAAAATGTAACTGTATCTGTCTTCTGGATATATTATGCTGAGAATGAGGACATTCTTGCTGGTCTTTCCCTGACAAACAGTCAATGAGGTGTCATTCTTCTTTAATAATACTGTACTATATAGCTCTTCTTTTGCCTTCTTGACAGAGATTGGTATTTCCCTCCGAGATCAATTTATAGTGCCCACAGTACTTGTATCTGCTTTTAAGGTTTCAGAGAGAGCCAAGGAGGTGAAAAAATTGTCACATGTGACATTTCTTCCCTTATTCAAGTAAGATTGGGGAATTTAATGTCATACTGGCAAGTTGCCATGGTAGCTCAGTGGTTAGAGCAGCCGGGATTGAAGTAGAAGATCCATGGTTCAAATCCAGGCTATTGTGCTGAATTTTTCAGTCCTTATTCTATCTCTCAAAGATTGCATCAATTTTTTTACAACAAAATCACAAGGACACTCATCACTTGTCCTGCTGTCATCTATTCCTAGATAAGGGAAAGTATTCACAATATGTTTTGAGTCTTTATCTACCACCATCCAATATTTTTGTCTGTATTTGTCCAATTTTGAGGCCAGAACTATGTGAATTTACAGCGGCACTTAGAAGCAAAAAGGTATTTGTTGATTGTTATATATGGACCTGGTATGTAGCTACATTGTGCATTCCCGATGAACTCATACCAGATTTCTGACACCAGTGCAAACTTGTCTTCTTTCAGTCGTTCTAATGTTATGGATCTGATGTCAAATCTGAGATAACGCATTATTTCTCTGAATCTGTCCCAAGCCATTGTTGACTTCACAAAATTATTTCCCCACTTCAGTGACCACAATGAGTCTAATTCCAAGCCCTTAGCTCCTATACTTTCATAGTTAAATCATCTGACCCCAGCAGCTGATGTGCTTTGGTCTCGGTGCATTTGCAATTGTTTCAAAATTTTTTCGGTTATAATAAAGCACCAAGCACTGTAGCAGATCTCATTTACATTTCGTTTTGCATGTGGAGAGGGTCCAGCATGGTCGTTAAATACATTCTGCTGTCCATATCTGACACTTGAATCATCACCTATGACTCCCACTTTCCAGGTCGTTCCATCTGGAGTTACAATATCTTTACCTGAAGTAAACAGAAATAGTCCACAACCTTGGTAATTCCTTTGTCCACATCGGACTTACCCACGCTCAAGGCCACGAGTTGACCTAACATGTATCGGAGCTGTTCTTATAAAAGTTGAAAGTTAAATGCCAATAATTAGTATTATAATATATATATATATATATATATATATATAGTGGGATATTAAAACAAATAATACATTTTTTATAAATGTAATACTAGGCCAGAAGAACTGAAGAAAGCATGAATATATATGTAATTGTTGCAATTGAAAAGTATGTCTATGTGGCACATAGATAAACAATTATAAAATAAACATGTAAGCACACATACCCTCCTCATCATATTCAGTGGAGTAACATCATCTGATGAACAATCTGAATCTACAGATTGTGGCAATTCCTCAGATGAAAACTTAGCAGCTTACCCTCATTCATGATTGCATTTGTGTATTTCTTTTTGTAGGATTTCATAAAATTCTATTGTATCTTCTGTTTTCCCTTCTGGGCTGTGTACTCTATCACTTGTAGGTATTCGTTCATTTACAAATTTGTAAGGAGGGTTATTTTACTTTCCAAATCTTTTTTATTAGTATTGCGATTCCCACTGCTCTCTTTTTGTTTGTGGCGCACCTTGATAAAACATAAGATACTTTTCTAATTCTAGTGATCCTTTTAATTTCTTTTTTGTTTCAGGTATTACAGCAATGTTAATGTTCATTTTCTTTAGTTCTTTTTGTAGTTCTATTTCCTTGTTATTTATTCCTCTTGGATTCCATATAGCAATTTTCCTTATTTCCGCTCTTCCTAATCTCTTATTCCATTGGTTGACTGGGATTGTCATTGATTGGATGGACTGTCCTGTTTCCTGTTATGAGACGTTCAGTAATTGAATTTCCCCTGAGTATGTAACTATTGTTCTGCAGGGTAAGATGTATGTTGAGGCTGCCAACTTTAGGTTATACATCATAGCCTTCCTTTGTATTCCCCCAAAGGAAGGGTTGCCTCCTCCACTTTCTAGTTGGACAGTTGAGGACTTTATAGTTGTAACCCCTGATATGGGCCTGCTTATTATTTTCCAAGCAGAAACAGCTCCTGTTCTGCACATTTAACATGTCCGTTAAGGTCTTCATATATAAACCTGTGTAAGGAATCCTTAACCAGGTACTACACTTAGGGCCAGTGTGACCTGGAGCTAGTGAGGGATGGGGCACTACCTCCATTGGAGAGACTACCTCTATGAGGGTTCTCTCCCACTACCCTAATTACCTTATTTCATTAAAAGTTATAGAAATTCAGCAATCTAGGTAATAATACAAAATAGGGACAAAAGAAAGGTTTGAGGAGTATGTCACGAGTAACTAAGCCACGGTTCTGTTGTAAATTAGTTTAAGAGAAAACAATTTTTTGTATACATGTTACTGAAATTTTCTACTTCTTCAGCTTGATTTAGGGGAAAATAACACTACCCAACAAACACACAAAAAAAAAACCCAAAAAAAAAAAAAAAAAAAAAAAAAACAACCTTTTTTCATACCTCCACGATAAAAATTGGTGATTTGTGTAGAAAAAAATAGGGATTTGGAAAATTGCAACAGAAATGTTCGAGGCTTCAGATCAGATATGCCACGTTTATTATTTTGATATAATGATATATGGTATAGTACTGTATATCACGGTGAATTAAGATTAACTCAAAATGTTGTTTTACTGGTGCTGCAATAATATTTGGACTATATATTTAAGGAGCATACCTATAACTCTGCTTGAAAGCTTTTTGGTAGTATGTGATTGATTGTCTCTTGTACTCCTGTCTGCTTTCCCTCACAATAATCCCCCATCATTACTTGGTCCTTACGACCTTGGTACCTCTTCTCCATGATGAGAATGTACTGATGAAATCGCTCCCCTTGTTCATCATTAACATCACCCAGATTTTCCAGAAATAAGTCCAGATGTGAATGGAGGAAATGGGTTTTCAAAGACATACAACCCATGTCTTTGTAGCATTTCAACAAGTTTGACACCAGAGTTTTATAGTTTTTTTTTTTCCTTTGTATTTATAAGAAAACCATGCACAACCCTTGTAAATGATTACCAAGCTGCTAATTGTTCCGTTTGTTACGTTTTCTCAAACATTTTATCCTCCATGAGTTTTCAGATTTGAAGGCCAACAAAAATTCCTTCTTTCAATTTTGCGTAAGTTAACTGTTAAATTCTTCATCAGCTCAAGTTTTATATGTAAGGGAGGGAGAAGAATCTTATCAAGCTGAACTATTGGTGTTTGTTTTACATTACTCCCCCCTGGAACATATCTTGCTGCTTACTCCATTGTTGTACCGCATAATGTTTTTGCATATCACGGCTGTCCCACAAACACAAAAAACAATATTTTGTGAAGTCCCTTTGTAATCCAAGCAGCAAACCAGTTACTTGAAGGGCACCACAGATCTTCCAACAATGAACCTCATACTTTAAAACAAGCATGATCTTAGCCATACTTTCATAACTTTCTTTAAGACCTACAGAGTGGAAAACTGGAACAGCTGGAAGTTACCATTGTGAAGTAACACAGCATTTAAGCTGAACTTCAATGAATCTATAAACAATCGCCAGTCATCTGGATTCTGCTCAATTCCTAATTCACTCATTAAACCATTGATGTCTGTACAGAAACATTCTCTTCTATAGAAAAATATTTTCCAAATTTCTGATGTCTATGTGAAAACTGTAATTTTTGTACCAGGTGCAAGTAATCCCCATTGCTGCAGCCTGGAGCCTAGAAATTCAGACTCTTTTTCTGACAAATTTAAGTCGCATGCTAGATCATTCAAGTCTACTTGCTCTACAAAATGCCTTTCACTTTCAGAATTTTCTGGTTGAAAATCAGGATCTTTTGAAGTAGAGGCCTCTGGTTCCTGTACAACAACTCAGCCTGGGAATCACTATTTCCTTTACACAATATCTTAGGGAGTACAGGAACAGGTAATTCCTCGCTATGTGGAACAGGGCGCATGCCAGAAGGAATATTTGGATACTGAATAACATGTTTACTTCTCCTACATAGACCAGATATATTTGTCATGCAGAAGTAACAGTCACTAACATGATTTGTTGGTTCTCGCCACACCATAGGTACAGCAATGCTTTGAGTTAGCTATGTAACCATAATCTAAAATTTGTTGTACAAGTGATACAACATTGATGAGGTGACCATTGTTTTTCCTGGTCACTAATTTGACACCCAAAGTATCAAGAATATGCATGTTTAATGCTGCTATAAATTTTTCTCCTCTGATTTTCGGGAGTAAATTGTCCACAAATGTAATAAAAATTGTCTGGATTATTTCTGCACTTCCAATGGGAACTAATGTGCATTACACTAAGTGAAAACAAGAAGTGTCAACATCCAGCTGAAGGTCTCTACTTGGATTTTGCTCTTTGCAGTGTTTGTTTCTGTAGAAGTAAAGACAAATGTAAAACTGGTGTAACTGACAAAGCTTGGTTAAATTCTACAGCATCTTTACATTTTGTAAGTACCTCCATAAGTAATCCTGTAGGACAAGGGTGAGCAACCTATGACATGCGTGTTAGTGGCTGGTATGCAAACTAGTTTTTAATGCTGTATATCTAAAATATCTAAAAGTTGTGACATATGACATTTTAAGCATCATTTTCAGAATCAAGGAAAATAGAAGCTGTTAACAGTGAAGCAACAGAATCTAAAATAAGAACAAATTAGAAATTAAAAGCTTCACTTATCTTAGTAATATTGCAAGTTCTTCACATGCTGACTAGTTTCAAGTTGCATCCAACACATTTTCAAGTTGGATGCAACTTAAAACTAGTCAGCATTTAAAGGACTTGCAATATTACTAAGATGAATGAAGCTTTTAGTTTCTAATTTGTTCTTATTTTAGATCATTTTCAGAATCTATGTGTGAAAATGGACTAAAAACATGTATTATGTTTGTGGAGGTAAATTTCATGTTGGGTAGTGTAATTTCAGCTGAATTATTTAATATTTTTAACCTTCAATATGTAAGTCTTGAAGCTTTCCAAAAAATGTCAAGCTAATAAGCTAAAAACTGTGCTCTAAGGAGCATTTTCGGTAGTGAAAAAGTCTGAGCAAAAGAAATTGAGAAAAATGCAGTTTTAAGTTCAATGCCATGCTTTACCTAATTAGTATAGGGGCAATTAAATGTCCATTTTTGGCTTTAAAATTTATATTATGAAAATAAAAAATTTTTAGCACGATGGTACAAACTATAAATGTGATAAACATGCAAAAGAAAAAACAATAGGAACGTTTTCACCTTTTTGAACAATTTCGTAGATAAGTTGCCTTCCTTATAAGTTGCCTTGCTTACACAGTTTTAAGCTGTAAGAACTGAATTGTTGCATTGAGCTTCATAATGTGTAATTTATGCTTCTCTTTTTTAAATGTTTAAGGTATGGCATTAAGAGCCGAAGGAATGAGTGCAAAGAGAAATCAGTCTGTACCTACACCAGTTGCTAGACGTCGGATCAGCAATGTTAGAAATACATCTCCTCGAAGAACCAGTATGTATAACATTAGCAAGCCTTGAATGGTAAAGGCACATTTGGCTCCTTTTTTTAAGTTTATGGTGTTGACTTACATGACTTATATTTCCTGAAAGTGTTAAGCTTGTTGAGGACTTGCTTCCAGTGGGGGCATGTGTAGATTTGTGTAGGTGGGGAATAGCTTATAAAAATAATATTTCTAGAATTCTTGAACGTGAACTTTTTATACTGCTCTGCAAAACTGGGTCATGCCCTAAAAACATACAAATTAACTTTTCTGGAGAAATAGTCAAAAGTAATTTTATATACAGGTATTTGCCTATTTTATTTAAAATATTCACTAGATATTACATATTTACTCAAATAAATAATCCACTTTCACTTAAGTTTTTCTTGGATGTCAGATCTGTGTTAATGGTTTTTATATATACTCTTGTTCAGAAACTTTCCCCCAGGGGGACCTACAATGAAAGGTCCGGGTTTGGCGCACCCGGGGCCCAGAGCCGCTCACCATCATTTCATCCCCTCTATGTTCAATAACTGTGCCACGTGCAGCGTTTTTATATTGCTTTTTACATCACCCTCTTCCTCTTCTAGGTTTATTCTGATTATTAGTTTGTAAGTTCCTAGATTTATAACTCCTGTCTCACCAGCTAGGATCTTTCCTATCTCCGTGGTCCTGTCCCACGGTTTCAACATGGCCCCTGACTTGCGTGTTCTTCGGAGGTTTACGGCACGAAGGTTGTGCGGACCCATCACACTGCCCCTATGTGTAGCCTTAGGTGCGGAGCCCGTCCACACATCATGTACACTCACCTAGCTCCTTGAGGGCACGGCTGGTGTTAATTGCCCGATGGCCACGTGCCGCCAGGTTAGTATCATCAGCCGGACGTGTTACCGCTGATGGAACCCCGGTGTATTCAACCCAAAGTCCCCTGAATCCATGCTGACTCCGTTGAGGCAGCGTGGCCTAAAGCAGGGAGCCACAGGTGGTTATTCCTGTGGTGGGGGCATAAAGCCGGGGTGTTGCATGGTGAACGGTTTACCCATGCGGACAAGCAGTGGAGATCAGAGGGTATCTCCTCTGAAGTACACCTTGAGGTTAGTCATGGAGGGGTCTCCATGGCGGCACAGACCATAGAGATTTTGGTGTCTTTCTTTTCTTTGACCCCTGGATGGCAGGCTGACGCCGAGGGTTCCGGATGGGGGTCCAATTTCAATATGCATCCACGTAAACCCTTCCATTTTGACAGTTTTTTATTATGACCTTGGCATGTAAACGGAAAACGATGAAAGATATTAGCCCTTTTTACATAAAGCGAGAAATCGACAGGATCTGTGGCCCCGTTAAAAACGCTACCCGAGTTCGAGACGGTACGCTTTTGGTAGAAGTGAGCACTGCAGACCAGTGCCAGAAATTGTTAAAAGTGACTCTTGGGCTCCTATCCCCCATCCGGGTAGTCCCACACAAATCGCTAAACTCATGCAGAGGAGTTGTCACCACCTCCAGTCTGGGCAGTCTGTCAAACGAGGAAATTGAAAGCTGCCTATGTGACCAACGGGTGTGTCAAGCCTACCGCCTCACTCAGAAGTAGGATAGTGAAGAATCTCCTTTACGCACGGTGTTCCTCACGTTAAAGGGCACCCAGTTGCCGGAATATATGTTCTGTGGATATGAACGAGCTGCAGTACATCAGTATGTTCCGAAACCTATGTGCTCTTTCCGGTGTCAGAAGTTCGGATATACTAAGCCATGGCCATCACCAGCATTACCAGAGTTGTTTGTAGCGGAATCCCGATGTCACTGTATGTTGACAACCTCGCGATTTATTACCGCTCTTATAATGTTAAGCACCTCGAGCGCCAACTGCAGCTGACCATAACCTCCATCGCTGACTGGCCCCTTCGCACCGGGTTTCAGTTCTTCGCTACGAAAACGCAATGTATCCACTTTCATCGAATCCGTGGTGTACACCCTCCACCTGATCTTTATTTGCATGGTACACATCTGCCGTTTGTTCTGCATGTTAAGTTTCTGGTCCTTCACGTTGACAGCAAGCTAACTTGGGAGTTCCATATTCGTCACCTTCAGGCTTCCTGCGATCGTTCACTTCGGGTACTCAGGGTTTTATCTGGGGCCTCTTGGGGTGCCGATCGCACTGTTATGTTGAGGCTTTATCGCTCGCTGGTGCGGTCCAAACTGGACTACAGTAGTCAGCTGCGTCTGTCCCTAAACTCCGCCTTTTAGACACTGTCCACCATTCTGGTATCCGTCTAGCTACTGGAGCCTTCCGTTCTAGTCGTGTTGAGTGTCTGTGTGTTGATTCCGGGGAACCTCCACTGTCTATACGGCGCTCTATTTTATGAAGTTCTTAAGTTGCCAGGTTGGCTGGTCACCCTTCCTTTAAATCTGTATTTCCCCCTGAACTCGTCCACCGTTATCTTTGGAATATGACTATATCCTGTCCAAGCGGCATTCGATTTTGCGAACTACTCACCAGTCATGAGCTCTGAATGCCTGCTGTAGAGCGGTTTTCTTTTTCCCGCTCTCCTCCTTGGTAACTCCAACGAGCCCGGTTTCACCTTGTGCTTTCGGGCTGTGCTAAGGTGGCCACCCCCCAGTTGGTGTTTTGTAAACTCTTCACCGAACTACTGGGACGTTACCAGACTTACACTCCGGTATTTACCGATGGTTCCCAGTTGGGTGATGCTACAGGATGTAGTTTCGTATATAACGGTGAGACGCATCTATACCACCTCCCGGACATCAGTTCTGTTTATACTGCCAAGCTGCATGCTATATTTTACTGCTTAATTTTTATTTCCAACTTAGTTCCTGGAGGTTTTATAATATGCTCCGACTCTCTGAGTGCAATGGAGACCCTGCAGCAGTTCCTCGGCACATCCACACTCATTTTTAAAATTCAGACACTCATATCTCAATTGCTCTCACACAGATACCAGTTAGTGTTTACATGGATCCCAGGCCGTACAGGCATTCTGGGTAATGAAGCTGCAGATGCAGCAGCTAAGTCTGCATGCCGTTTGCCGCAGTCTTCTACCGTCACTATACCATATACGGATGCTCAGCGGTACTTCCGTCGCCAGCTTCTATCGGTTTGGCAGCAGTCTTGGGAAGCTTTGGCTGGCACACAGCTTCAGACAATTAAAGACAGCGTGCAACCCTGACTGACCTACAGGGATTCCAGGTGGGCTGAAGTTATTCTTACCTGCCTGAGGATAGGTCACACGTGAGCCACTCATTTCCATCTTCTGCGTGGTGACCCAGCACCTGTCTGTCCAACATACGATGTTCGCCTCACCGTCGTACACATGCTCCTGGGTTGTCCAAGACACGCTCGTGCAAGCCAGTCAGTTGGTCTGGTATCTACAGTAACCTCAATTTTGGGTAATAATCCAGTGTCTGTGGCCAAGATTTTACGGTTCGTTGCCCAGATTGGTTTTGCTACGCAAGTGTAGCATACTTTTAGTTCTTTTCTTAGGTTTTACCTCTGATACATTTTACCTTTTAGTCATTTTAGCTTTCATCTTGTACCCCTTTCTTTTTAGTCTGTTGCTCTTTAGATTTTTGATTTAGGTGCTAATTTGTAGGCTGATGTTTTTAGCTGTTTATGCTTTTTGGTTGTGTATTTTAACATTTTACTTTTAGCCTGAGAAGTTTGTGAGTGTTTTTAGATTTTAAATTTTGACCTAAGGCCCAAATGACCTAGCTGTCAACGGGCCCTTAAACCCCACTCGCTCACTCGCTCACTCGCTCGCTCACTCACTCACTCACTCACTCACTCACTCACTCACTCACTCACTCACTCACTCACTCACTCACTCACTCACTCACTCACTCACTCACTCACTCACTCACTCACTCACTCACTCACTCACTCACTCACTCACTCACTCACTCACTCACTCACTCACTCACTCACTCACTCACTCACTCACTCACTCACTCATTGTTCAGAAACTAAATGAATTGTCATAAATAAATAAGTTAATGTAATTTTGCTCAAACTAATACTTCATGCGTCATTTATTGGTAGTATTTACCTAGAATGCATTTTGTTAGAACCTTCCTGACATCATCAGCTTGTGTTGACTTTCGGATTTTGATTTAGGGAACTCTGGTGATGATTGAGGCACATCTATCAGTGATCTGATAAACTTGAAGCTTGGGTTCTTGTTAAATGTGGTGTCAAAATTGACCAGCTTTCCTTTATATTTCTTTACGAAGATCTTTTCTCATGTGGATAATGCTGTTGGACCCTGAGCTAAGTGAATTTCTCGTTCTATATCATGGTTCTCCTTCCAAACATGGTACACTGATGCAGAATTGCTTATCTCTTTGTTTCTGAAGTGCCTAAAATGTTCATTAAGCCTGATGTTCAGATTTCATTTAATTTTTCAAATGTAGAAGCTGTCACAGTCTTTGCAATTTATGTGGTAAACACCTGAATTTTTGTCTTTTATGTGATTTCAAAAGCTTATATACACTGTTAATTATATTTATTTATGCCAACAAACATACTGTTGGTGTTTTTAAACACACAAGTCATGTGTGGGCAATGTTTGAGAGGTAGAATAGGAACTAAAAAATTCTACCTCTGTTTTGTACACTGAATTTGTTCCATGGTGCCAAAGTAATGTATTCTTTGAATACTTTTTGGAAAAGGTATGTAACTCTAGGGTAGTATGTAAATTTCTTGTGGTGCAGTCATTTTTACAAAGTTGTGCAATGAGCGATGGGAACTCTTTATCTCTTCTCAGGTGGTGGCCAGGGTATAAAGTATAAACTTAACTTTTCCAATTAATCTCCCAAATTTCTTTTGCTGATCAGCATTGATAGAAAGTGAAGGTCGATATTGTGCATTGGAAATTCATTTGTTTCTAACTGGCCAATGATATTTTTTCTAGATTGTGACTGGAAGAGCTCTAGTGGCTGTTTGTGCCCAGTAATGGGAACAGAATGTGAAAACATGGCCAAGTCTTTCCAATTCATGGGGCCTGGGAAAGCTTCCTGTCAGTTGTGAACACTCCCATTTGATTTAAACCAAAAAGGTGAGTCAGTAACGCTACACAACACTTACTTATATTTTACCGGAACAGTTTTCGAAGGCATGACTTTCCTTCATTATCAACCGGACATCGACTGGTTCTCCCAGGTGTGGATGGCGATGTTTTCTCTGAGGACTCCTCTGGTGGTGGTTCAAGGAAGTTGCTGAAGATATCTTTCTCGGGGATGTCAAAATTGAATACTCTGTTTCTATTTTTCAAAATGAAGATTTGTTCCCATGTGGACAGCTCTTGTTTTCCCGTTACATGTTTGAGGAGTTTCGGTTCTATCTTTATGTTGTGGTTTTCTGTCCAAAAGTGGTTGGCAACTGCTGATTTTTCCAACTGTTTGTTTTTACGTTTCTAAGGTGTTCCTTGGATCTTATTTCTAAATTTATTTTGGTTTTTCCTATATACACTTTATTACAATCACTGCATTCAGTTTGGTAAATACCAGATCTTTTATTTTTTATTGCCAGATGTCATCCCACCCAATAAAAAATCTGGCATTTATCAAATTGAATGCAGTGACTGTAATAAAGTGTATATAGGAAAAGCCAAAATAAATTTAGAAATAAGATGCAAGGAACATTTTAGAAACGTAAAAAACAAATAATTGGAAAAATCAGCAGTTACCAACCACTTTTGGACAGAAAACCACGACATAAAGCCAGAACCGAAACTTCTCAAACACGTAACAGGAAAACAAAAGCTGTCCACGTGGGAACAAATCTTCATTTTGAAAAATAGAAACAGAGTATTATCCCCGAGAAAGATATCTTCAGCAGGTTCCTTGAACCACCACCAGAGGAGACCTCAGAGAAAACTTCGCCATCCACACCAGGGAGAACCAGTTGATGTCCGGTTGATAATGAAGGAAAGTCAAGCCTTCGAAACATGTTCCAGTAAAATATAAGTAAGTGTTGTGTAGTGTTATGAATCAACTCACCTTTATGGTTTAAGTTGATTATTACAACACTGTTTTCAAACTTCCAAGAAAGAAGATACTCCCATTTGAATTAATACATTTCAACTTTCTCGTTCTGGTTATCATTGTTACTTTACTGGTGGTTTTGAACCAGCCTTTAGGTTATTAAAGTCCTATATTTATTACTGTAATATCATATGCAGGGCACTCTACATTCAGTTGTTGGAGTTTCTATTATAAGATACATAATATATAAATATTATATACAGGAAATGTATGCTAAACTCTTGTTTACTATCCATCAACACATTAGACAGCTGTAGACAACAGCTCGTGTTGGGAATACATGGCAAGCCATCCATATGTATATAAATCGAGTTGGAATGGTAGAAATATGCTTCTTTACCCTGTGCTATTAATGTTATTCAGGTTTTATGTTACTGACACTTTTCATTTAATGGTAGACGATAGTGTTGGCATTTCTGAAGCAACCATATGTGGCTTTTTCTGGAAGGTTTTCAAGGTAATTGCTTCAAGAAGTGAACAGTATTTTTGTTGGGATTTGAACCTCAATCAGTGACTACACTCTTTTGTTCACTTTAGTTTCATTATGGTGTCCTCCACCAGTTTTAAACGGTTGTAAATGTTCTTTGCACCTGGCATTTTTGGTGCTCCATTTTATGTTAACATATTATTGCACTCGGTAACTTGTCTGTAGGAGTACGGATCTAGCAGTGGAACTGAGCGGACGTATGGTGAAGGAAGCTCCCGTGGCCGAGGTGAAAAAGGAGTTAAGCGACATGGCAGCTAAAGGGCAGATAAACGAAACAGTTGTAGTAAGAGATAAAGGTCTGGCAGAGAGATTTAGACAAGAGTGAATGAAATATGACAGGGGAAACAAAGAAATGGATACGTTAAAATGGGAAATTCAAAATTTAAAAAGAACACTTGAAAGAATGGAGGATAAAAGCAGAAAATTCAATGTAGTGATTTCAGGAATAGAAGAAAAACGTGGAGTGGGAGTATATCAGGATTTAGAAGATCTACTAGTGAACATACTGGAAATACATCTGAGAGGATACGAGATTTGTGACACATTTAGAATCGGAAAAATACCAGGGAAAAGAAATATTCTTCTGAAGTTTACAAACACACAAATGGCTAAAGAAGCACTAAAACAGGCAAGAAAATTGAGATGATCAGCTATTTACATCTACAAGGGCTTAACCTATGCACAAAGGGTGCAAGTGAAGGAGCTAATTAATCAGAGAAGACAAGTAAGAAATGAAGGCAAGAGGGTTTACATTAAAAACCTTGATCTGTACGGAGTTGACCAGGCAACAGAGAGGAAGAATGGACCAAGCAACAGGCAGAGGCAGGACCAGCAGGCATTGCACCAAGAAAAACAAGGAAACGACCAAACATCAGCAAGAAATATCATAGAACAGACAACTACTCAGCAAATTGCAACATGGTTTCAGTGACAAGTGCTTCAAAATCAAGGTCAGGGGTGAGCAAAATGCAAGGTGACGAAATGGTAGGATGTGGCACGTGAAAAAACTGAGGAAAGAGCCAAGGTGGGGGATGACAACATTGGGCATTGGAGAGCACAGAGAGGAAGCGATACCAGTGAGGGTGAGGGGGAAAGGGAGAACTAGGTAGGAGAAGAAGAAAGAAAGGGGTACTTCACCGAGAGCAACAAGGTTTAAAACATGGTTGGGTAATCCATAAATGAGGAAGCAGAAGGTTTTTATACATGGTGAAAGTGAGGATATAAGATTTATGGGTAGTGAAGTACTGAAATGAAAACTAATGAAAAGAAGTTATGAGTGAAGTTGATAAGAAAAAGTTGAGAAAGAGGGAAAGGAATAGGGTAGGAGATGACAAAAAAACAGAAATAAAAATTTAAGGGTGGGAGCAGGATAAGATTAGTGAAAAGGTAAACATGTGTAATGTGTTTGTAGAAGGCAGTTTTATTGAAGGGCTACCCTAATAGCAAAGGGACAAGGGTCCAGCTCAGGGGTAACCCAAGGTGTATCAGATTTAGTACTCAATAAATATTCATTCATTCAACTAGTCTGTACTTAGTAACTAGCTGCATAATTAACGAGTTTTCAAATGATGAAATATTAATTCCTCCACACTTAGACCTTTCATGTGACCTCACTTTCTAATCTTGAACAATCAGGAAAATCACTTGGCAATAATATTCTTTGAACATAACTAGTTGTCTGCTTCTGAAACAGAGACCACTGGGATGCATAGACAAAAGCACATTGATGCGTGTTCAGGAGTGTGCATTTAGGTTACTGCCTTGTTCAGTTGTCTTTGATGTTAACAAGATGTAGCTAACAATTCACCAAAAATTGGGTGAAACTCAATGGTTTACATTATGTTAAAGGTTTAAGGAAATGTTAACAATGTGTTAAAGGTTTAAGGATATGTTAACAATGTGTTAAAGGTTTAAGGAAATGTTAACAATGTATTAAGAGTATTTTTAATGCTAGTTGGAGAAACCAGCCTTTTTGAGTTTGATGTTTAATGTCATTATGTTATATTCTGTATACAGATTTCTCAAAATTGCCTGTGACTGATAAAGGGAGACAGAGTTCCCCAGAACAAATGATCAACAGTTGTCATACTGATACGACCAGTGACATGTTGAACAGCATGATAAGTACCAGTGAAGAATCTGCTCCACTGATGACTAGAAGTTTGGACCCAACTTTGCTGTATAGTGCAGCATCCAACACCCAGGAACATAATAGCAGTGATCAGTCTGAGGGTTCATCTGGTCAACTGGTTATGGAAGATTATTCAAATGGTAATCTCCTCTTTCCTCCAGTTTTTAGTTCCTTTTCAATCAAACATTATGTGCTCTGGGTCTTCCTCCCCTCCATAAAATTTTCTCTTAGCTTTTAACTTCCCGACTTCAGTTCTTGCCCATTCTATTTCCTTTCTTCCTTGTTTACTTTACTAATATATTTTTCTCTACACTAAGAACATTTTAACATAAGATACCAATAATTTCTTTTCTGTTTAGCCACTAAACAGTTTTTTTGTTTCTCAATATCTTCAAATCTTAATGTTGCATCTTTCCCAAACCCTTTAGTATTTGTTTCTCTCCTAAAAATATTCCAAGATATTACTTACGCTGCTTATCCATCGTCTATCCTTGAGACATTCTTGAGAAATTAAATGCTATTTTAGTAATTCTCATCTAAAGTTAGAATCCATGTCAATATTTCAGAACTCTGTCCATAATTAAACCTTTTCTTGCTATCTTATATCTGAGAAACTTTCATCACTGTTGAAATGGTAAGCCAAGTGTGTTTGTGTACTGAATCTATGATTTCCCATCCATTATACAATACCATATTTCAGACCATATCTTTGTTCTTAGTCCAAAACTTTGTAAATTCACCAACAGCTATAATTGAAACTTTAAGGTAAAATGAAAGCATTATATGGTCTGTAATATGTTATAAAGGAATTAGTAATAACTTTCATGCCAAAACCAAAATACAAAACCACTTACAATAGAGTGACGCAATTTCTGTTACTCTGTAAACAAAACAGTTGGATTTGTGAGATTTTGGTGCCTTATTCTGTAAATGCAAACCTTGAGTGGTCAGTATGAAGTCTTGGTTGTTAAATTTATGAAAGTGCCTGTGATAGTAATGAACATGTGAGGAGTTGGCATTGATTTCCATTAGCTGATATGCATGTTTCTTCATGCGCGTCTTCAAATCAAGTCAAAACTTTGTCCTTTATGACATGTTACAATGGAAATAATTGAAACATTGTTTAAGAACATGGTCAATATTTATAGTGTAGTACAAAAGTATGTATAAGTAAATGTTGTTGTTAGCTAATGCTGGATTTCTGACAATGAAGTCATTAATCCTCTCGCTCTCCAATATTTTTCACTGATGGATGGGGCATTAGAAGTGGCCAGGCATATTTGAAGGTGGTCTCGATCCATTTCCTCTTGCAGATCACATAGAGGACAGAGTGGTGAAGAATATATCCCAATTCTGTTTAAATGTTTTGCCAGACAATCATGTCCTGTAATCAACCTGAAGGTTGCAACTGCTATTTTTCGAGGATACTCAGGAATTACTGTTTGAATGTTTGGTAGTTCCCATCTTTTATTTTTTGATTTTTCATAGTAATATTTTTCAATAATTTTTTTGAATTCAGAGTTGACTAATCTTTTAGCTGCATAAAATGGTAGATTAACTATTGATTTCTGCACATTGCCGGTACCCTTTTTTGCAAGAAAATCAGCTTTCTCATTACCACTCAGTCCACAGTGAGCTGGTATCCATTGGAAGACTAGGTGTTTTTGAAGTGCTGTTAGATGGGTAAGGATTTTCCAACATTCTATAATTGTTTGGTTTTTTGGTGACAACTTGGAAGTAATTGCTATAATTGCTGCCCTGGAATCTGAGAGAATAACTGCTTGCTGTAAATGTGAAATTTGTACAAAAGACTTTGTAGGGCCATTCTAATTACTTCAATTCCTCCATCAAAGTTAGTAGTTCCATTACGTAAAGATTTGTAATAGGAAAAGAGGTGACATGTGACTCCAGCCCCTGCTCCATCTTGGTTTGATATTAATGATCCATCAGTATAAATATTGAGCCATTCGTGTTCTGGAAATCTAGTATGGATTGTCTCTAATGCCAATAATTTTAGAACACTAGTTGGAGTATCACTTTTCTTAACTTCTTCTGTCAGGTGTAAATAATGTGTGATGTCTAATGTTTGTGTCGGATTGACTTTAGATATGAAGTTTTCCTTTGAATTAGGAAGGTATACATTCTTCTCTTGATGTCTTGAATTTTGGAAAGCAAGCTCTCCTGAGTCTTTAGTGTATGTGTAAAATTTCTCTTGTGCCATGTATTGAATGGGAGTCTGATCAACTTTTCGTGTTGAATAAGAGCCGCTTTTTCTATTTCATATTCAATGGGGCATTGGTTGGTTAGTATTTCCATAGCTGCTATTGGTGTGGTTTTGATAGCACCTGTAATTAATCTCAGACTTTGGTTTTGAAAGATTTGAATTTTTTTTGTGTTTGCTGTTACAAGACCTTCGCTGCAGTAAGTTAATAATGGCTTTATATACACATTGTATGTTGTGTTAAGAGTTGCTCTGGAACATCCTCACTTCATTCCTGTTAGACGTTTTAACAGTGAAAGGCGCCTCTCTGCTCTTTGCATTACATTTTCTATTTGTTTGGTCCATGTAAGTTTAGTATCAAATGTAACTCCTAAGTACTTTGCTTCCTTTGTTTCTGGTAATTGTTGACCCTCAAAATTTAGTTTTATTTTTAGTGGCTTTTTTCTTAGTGAAAAGATTTGGTAGTTTGATTTTGTTGTATTAACAGTCATTAAATTTTCTTTGGTCCACCTTTGTAATTTGGTTAAGGATCGTTGCATGGTTTTTTCTAGTTCTGTACTTTTGCTTTTTGGCCTTGAAGTCCACATTACCAAGTCATCAGCAAATAGTGCACACTTCACACCTGATTCTTGTATTTGTTGTGGCAGATCGTTAATAAATATATTAAAAAGTGTTGTGCTGAGCACTGCGCCTTGTGGTAAGCCACGGTGTACTTGTTTGTATTTAGATATGTTTCTTCCATATCTGGTTGCAATAAAGTGTTGTGTTAGGAAATGACATAGCCATGAAAACATTGGACCTTGTATCCCTATTTTTTTTATTTTCTTTAGTAATTTTGTTCTGCATATAGAATCATATGCACTTTGGAAATCAATAAAAACTGATAAATTATCTTCTTTTCTATTGAAGGAGTCTTTGATTTCTTGACTGAGAAGTAAGACTTGTTCATTTGTAGAGTGGAACTCTGTAAATCCAGCTTGACATGGGGAAATTAAATTTTTTTATTCTAGAAAGCAATTTAACCTGTTTGACACCATTCTTTCCATCACTTTTGCTATTATGCTAGTAAGAGCTATTGGTCTATAATTTTTTATTTCTGACGCTGTTTTGTCTTTCTTCAAGAGTGGGACAATTATTGCCTTTTACCATTCAGCAGGTACAGTGGTTTTCCAGGATAGATTGTAGAGTTTTAGTAGTTGTTGTTTTGCTGTTTTTCCAAGGTTTTTTATGAACTCTGGATGTATTTGATCAGGTCCAGGAGACTTTTTGTTTTTTAGATTATTTATTGCAATGTTTAGTTCTTGCATATTAAAATTTTGAAAAAAGATATTGCACTGAGTGTTAGGATCACATTCTCTTTCTTGTTTCAAATCTTTCTTAAATTCTTTACGTTCCTTTTTATTATTTCTTGTTACTTTATGTGAATTAGCATAATATTTATTGAATGTTTCGGCTATGGCTGCATCATTTGTTAATGTTTTATTGTTGTGTATGATAGGTGTGCTGTTGTTTTCTTTCCTATCCTTGACATTTTTTATAAACTTATGAGCTTTGTTACCATCTGTCCTATAATCCATTTTTTCTAAGACAATTATTAAAGTAATTCTTTTTAGTAGTATTAATTTCTTTTTTTAGTGAGGCACATTTCTTCCACCATATTTGTGTATCCGATATGTTTTTTGTTTGTTCAGCTGTATTTCTAGCTATATCCCTTTGCTTTTTCAGTTCTTCTAACTGGGGGTTCCAAAAGGGTTTGAAATTTTTAATTCTTCCCCGAGAAATATGTTTTTTTACGGTTTCTAGGATGACTTTACAGAACTTTTGTTCAAATGATCTGGTTGGTCATGTAGCTGCGAGTTTGTTTGTTCTTTAAATTTATGTTCCAGTTCAGTTTTATATTTGATCCAATCTGCTTTTTTGAAGTTCCAATATAGTTTCGTGTGACATTGACTGTTATTTGTATTATTTAGTTTTATATCAGCAATTACTGCTCTATGACCAGAACTTGGATCTTCTATAACTTGTTTTTTAATTTTTGAAACAATATCTGTTGTAGCTAACAAGAGGTCTGGGTTACTGCCTGCTCCAGAGTAATGTATGAAGGTTGTGGGATCTTCTTTAGTATAAATCAGTTCAAAAGTTTGGTATTCAAAAATTCCTCCACTATCTTCCCTGTAGAATCCACTTTTTCATAACCCCATCTTTTGGAATGAGCATTGAAATCCCCAATTATGATTGTTTTATTTAATTGGTCAATAAGAGAGAGATCTGGTTCATTCCTGGGAGGATTGTAAATACTGTATAAATATAGATGTGTTTTGTTATCCCAAAAATTTAGCTTTACTAATTCACTTTTATCTGTGTTATCCATTTCTTTAACAATTTCAAAGGAGGATTTAATATCCTTTTTGACTCCAATTAATATTCCACTACTTATCTGTCTATTTTTGGGTAGTAGGTGTAGTAGAAAACCAGTAAAATTGAAGTATTTAAGTTGGTCATTTGTTAGATTTGCTTCCTGTATGAAAAATATATCAATATTATAGTCAAATACAATTTTATTCAGTTCTACTCTTTTTGTTTGTGTGAGACCACCCGCATTCCATTGTAGAAGTCTGATGTTAGATCTTCTATTAATATAATGTTTTGGTTCTCGAGAAGTAGTGCCCGCCCGGAGATCCGAATGGGGTACTATTTTAACTCTGGAACATTTTACCCCTCGAGTCATATTGCATAAATATTGAAGAGACTTAGCAATAAATGTAACCGCTTTTTAGAGAGCACCATATTTTTATGTTTTGGCGGTCACATCGCTCTCTCACAACCCCCAGAATGTCTGGAGGACCACACCTGTCGGTTTATGGGTCTCACCGACCTGACCGGAAGAATTATCAAAATAAATTCACCGACCATATCCTCTGATTACCAATCAGAGGACGTATACATGCCATGATAGGTCAGCATGTTATGGGTTAAGGTTTTATAGAGAAATTAGAGAAATGGAGAGGTTGGAAAAATAAAGACTCCCTAGCCCTCAGGAACCCTAATAGCATCGGGGTCGGAAGTGAACAAGAGTTGACCAAGGTAAGGTCAGATAGAAAAGTTACAGTGAGGAGCAAAACACCAGTAATGTAAATGTAATGTTCTGCTCAGCTTGGGTACCTTGTGGTCACTATTCACATATTCCCTAGATGGAGACCCCTGAGTAAATGAGTGTAGAATGGACATCACTATCATACACCTGCTAACAAAGAGCAACTGTCCATGAGTGTAGAATGTACATCACTATCATATACCTACTAACAAAGAGCAACTGTCCATGAGTGTAGAATGTACATCACTATCATATACCTACTAACAAAGAGCAACTGTCCATGAGTGTAGAATGTACAGCACTATCATATACCTACTAACAAAGAGCAACTGTCCATGAGTGTAGAATGTACATCACTATCATATACCTACTAACAAAGGGCAACTGTCCATGAGTGTAGAATGTACAGCACTATCATATACCTACTAACAAAGAGCAACTGTCCATGAGTGTAGAATGTACATCACTATCATATACCTACTAACAAAGGGCAACTGTCCATGAGTGTAGAATATACAGCACTATCATATACCTACTAACAAAGAGCAACTGTCCATGAGTGTAGAATGTACATCACTATCATATACCTACTAACAAAGGGCAACTGTCCATGAGTGTAGAATGTACATCACTATCATATACCTACTAACAAAGGGCAACTGTCCATGAGTGTAGAATGTACATCACTATCATATACCTACTAACAAAGGGCAACTGTCCATGAGTGTAGAATGTACAGCACTATCATATACCTACTAACAAAGAGCAACTGTCCATGAGTGTAGAATGTACATCACTATCATATACCTACTAACAAAGGGCAACTGTCCATGAGTGTAGAATGTACATCACTATCATATACCTACTAACAAAGGGCAACTGTCCATGAGTGTAGAATGTACAGCACTATCATATACCTACTAACAAAGGGCAACTGTCCATGAGTGTAGAATGTACAGCACTATCATATACCTACTAACAAAGAGCAACTGTCCATGAGTGTAGAATGTACAGCACTATCATATACCTACTAACAAAGGGCAACTGTCCATGAGTGTAGAATGTACATCACTATCATATACCTACTAACAAAGAGCAACTGTCCATGAGTGTAGAATGTACAGCACTATCATATACCTACTAACAAAGAGCAACTGTCCATGAGTGTAGAATGTACATCACTATCATATACCTACTAACAAAGAGCAACTGTCCATGAGTGTAGAATGTACATCACTATCATATACCTACTAACAAAGGGCAACTGTCCATGAGTGTAGAATGTACAGTACTATCATATACCTACTAACAAAGAGCAACTGTCCATGAGTGTAGAATGTACATCACTATCATATACCTACTAACAAAGGGCAACTGTCCATGAGTGTAGAATGTACATCACTATCATATACCTACTAACAAAGAGCAACTGTCCATGAGTGTAGAATGTACATCACTATCATATACCTACTAACAAAGAGCAACTGTCCATGAGTGTAGAATGTACAGCACTATCATATACCTACTAACAAAGAGCAACTGTCCATGAGTGTAGAATGTACAGTACTATCATATACCTACTAACAAAGGGCAACTGTCCATGAGTGTAGAATGTACAGTACTATCATATACCTACTAACAAAGAGCAACTGTCCATGAGTGTAGAATGTACAGTACTATCATATACCTACTAACAAAGGGCAACTGTCCATGAGTGTAGAATGTACATCACTATCATATACCTACTAACAAAGAGCAACTGTCCATGAGTGTAGAATGTACATCACTATCATATACCTACTAACAAAGAGCAACTGTCCATGAGTGTAGAATGTACATCACTATCATATACCTACTAACAAAGAGCAACTGTCCATGAGTGTAGAATGTACAGCACTATCATATACCTACTAACAAAGAGCAACTGTCCATGAGTGTAGAATGTACATCACTATCATATACCTACTAACAAAGGGCAACTGTCCATGAGTGTAGAATGTACAGCACTATCATATACCTACTAACAAAGAGCAACTGTCCATGAGTGTAGAATGTACATCACTATCATATACCTACTAACAAAGGGCAACTGCCCATGAGTGTAGAATATACAGCACTATCATATACCTACTAACAAAGAGCAACTGTCCATGAGTGTAGAATGTACATCACTATCATATACCTACTAACAAAGGGCAACTGTCCATGAGTGTAGAATGTACATCACTATCATATACCTACTAACAAAGGGCAACTGTCCATGAGTGTAGAATGTACATCACTATCATATACCTACTAACAAAGGGCAACTGTCCATGAGTGTAGAATGTACAGCACTATCATATACCTACTAACAAAGAGCAACTGTCCATGAGTGTAGAATGTACATCACTATCATATACCTACTAACAAAGGGCAACTGTCCATGAGTGTAGAATGTACATCACTATCATATACCTACTAACAAAGGGCAACTGTCCATGAGTGTAGAATGTACAGCACTATCATATACCTACTAACAAAGGGCAACTGTCCATGAGTGTAGAATGTACAGCACTATCATATACCTACTAACAAAGAGCAACTGTCCATGAGTGTAGAATGTACAGCACTATCATATACCTACTAACAAAGGGCAACTGTCCATGAGTGTAGAATGTACATCACTATCATTTACCTACTAACAAAGAGCAACTGTCCATGAGTGTAGAATGTACAGCACTATCATATACCTACTAACAAAGAGCAACTGTCCATGAGTGTAGAATGTACATCACTATCATATACCTACTAACAAAGAGCAACTGTCCATGAGTGTAGAATGTACATCACTATAATATACCTACTAACAAAGGGCAACTGTCCATGAGTGTAGAATGTACAGTACTATCATATACCTACTAACAAAGAGCAACTGTCCATGAGTGTAGAATGTACATCACTATCATATACCTACTAACAAAGGGCAACTGTCCATGAGTGTAGAATGTACATCACTATCATATACCTACTAACAAAGAGCAACTGTCCATGAGTGTAGAATGTACATCACTATCATATACCTACTAACAAAGAGCAACTGTCCATGAGTGTAGAATGTACAGCACTATCATATACCTACTAACAAAGAGCAACTGTCCATGAGTGTAGAATGTACAGTACTATCATATACCTACTAACAAAGGGCAACTGTCCATGAGTGTAGAATGTACAGTACTATCATATACCTACTAACAAAGAGCAACTGTCCATGAGTGTAGAATGTACAGTACTATCATATACCTACTAACAAAGGGCAACTGTCCATGAGTGTAGAATGTACATCACTATCATATACCTACTAACAAAGAGCAACTGTCCATGAGTGTAGAATGTACATCACTATCATATACCTACTAACAAAGGGCAACTGTCCATGAGTGTAGAATGTACATCACTATCATATACCTACTAACAAAGAGCAACTGTCCATGAGTGTAGAATGTACAGCACTATCATATACCTACTAACAAAGAGCAACTGTCCATGAGTGTAGAATGTACAGCACTATCATATACCTACTAACAAAGGGCAACTGTCCATGAGTGTAGAATGTACAGCACTATCATATACCTACTAACAAAGGGCAACTGTCCATGAGTGTAGAATGTACATCACTATCATATACCTACTAACAAAGGGCAACTGTCCATGAGTGTAGAATGTACATCACTATCATATACCTACTAACAAAGGGCAACTGTCCATGAGTGTAGAATGTACATCACTATCATATACCTACTAACAAAGAGCAACTGTCCATGAGTGTAGAATGTACAGCACTATCATATACCTACTAACAAAGAGCAACTGTCCATGAGTGTAGAATGTACATCACTATCATATACCTACTAACAAAGGGCAACTGTCCATGAGTGTAGAGTGTACAGCACTATCATATACCTACTAACAAAGGGCAACTGTCCATGAGTGTAGAATGTACATCACTATCATATACCTACTAACAAAGGGCAACTGTCCATGAGTGTAGAATGTACATCACTATCATATACCTACTAACAAAGGGCAACTGTCCATGAGTGTAGAATGTACATCACTATCATATACCTACTAACAAAGAGCAACTGTCCATGAGTGTAGAATGTACAGCACTATCATATACCTACTAACAAAGAGCAACTGTCCATGAGTGTAGAATGTACATCACTATCATATACCTACTAACAAAGGGCAACTGTCCATGAGTGTAGAATGTACATCACTATCGTATACCTACTAACAAAGGGCAACTGTCCATGAGTGTAGAATGTACATCACTATCATATACCTACTAACAAAGGGTAACTGTCCATGAGTGTAGAATGTACAGCACTATCATATACCTACTAACAAAGAGCAACTGTCCATGAGTGTAGAATGTACATCACTATCATATACCTACTAACAAAGCGCAACTGTCCATGAGTGTAGAATGTACATCACTATCATATACCTACTAACAAAGGGCAACTGTCCATGAGTGTAGAATGTACATCACTATCATATACCTACTAACAAAGGGCAACTGTCCATGAGTGTAGAATGTACATCACTATCATATACCTACTAACAAAGGGCAACTGTCCATGAGTGTAGAATGTACATCACTATCATATACCTACTAACAAAGAGCAACTGTCCATGAGTGTAGAATGTACAGCACTATCATATACCTACTAACAAAGAGCAACTGTCCATGAGTGTAGAATGTACAGCACTATCATATACCTACTAACAAAGAGCAACTGTCCATGAGTGTAGAATGTACATCACTATCATATACCTACTAACAAAGGGCAACTGTCCATGAGTGTAGAATGTACATCACTATCATATACCTACTAACAAAGAGCAACTGTCCATGAGTGTAGAATGTACATCACTATCATATACCTACTAACAAAGAGCAACTGTCCATGAGTGTAGAATGTACAGCACTATCATATACCTACTAACAAAGAGCAACTGTTCATGAGTGTAGAATGTACAGTACTATCATATACCTACTAACAAAGGGCAACTGTCCATGAGTGTAGAATGTACAGCACTATCATATACCTACTAACAAAGAGCAACTGTCCATGAATGTAGAATGTACAGCACTATCATATACCTACTAACAAAGAGCAACTGTCCATGAGTGTAGAATGTACAGCACTATCATATACCTACTAACAAAGAGCAACTGTCCATGAGTGTAGAATGTACAGCACTATCATATACCTACTAACAAAGGGCAACTGTCCATGAGTGTAGAATGTACAGCACTATCATATACCTACTAACAAAGGGCAACTGTCCATGAGTGTAGAATGTACATCACTATCATATACCTACTAACAAAGGGCAACTGTCCATGAGTGTAGAATGTACATCACTATCATATACCTACTAACAAAGAGCAACTGTCCATGAGTGTAGAATGTACAGCACTATCATATACCTACTAACAAAGAGCAACTGTCCATGAGTGTAGAATGTACAGCACTATCATATACCTACTAACAAAGGGCAACTGTCCATGAGTGTAGAATGTACAGCACTATCATATACCTACTAACAAAGAGCAACTGTCCATGAGTGTAGAATGTACAGCACTATCATATACCTACTAACAAAGGGCAACTGTCCATGAGTGTAGAATGTACATCACTATCATATACCTACTAACAAAGGGCAACTGTCCATGAGTGTAGAATGTACATCACTATCATATACCTACTAACAAAGGGCAACTTACCATGAGTGTAGAATGTAAATCACTATCATATACCTACTAACAAAGGGCAACTGTCCATGAGTGTAGAATGTACATCACTATCATATACCTACTAACAAAGAGCAACTGTCCATGAGTGTAGAATGTACAGTACTATCATATACCTACTAACAAAGGGCAACTGTCCATGAGTGTAGAATGTACAGCACTATCATATACCTACTAACAAAGAGCAACTGTCCATGAGTGTAGAATGTACATCACTATCATATACCTACTAACAAAGGGCAACTGTCCATGAGTGTAGAATGTACAGCACTATCATATACCTACTAACAAAGAGCAACTGTCCATGAGTGTAGAATGTACAGTACTATCATATACCTACTAACAAAGAGCAACTGTCCATGAGTGTAGAATGTACAGCACTATCATATACCTACTAACAAAGAGCAACTGTCCATGAGTGTAGAATGTACAGCACTATCATATACCTACTAACAAAGAGCAACTGTCCATGAGTGTAGAATGTACAGCACTATCATATACCTACTAACAAAGAGCAACTGTCCATGAGTGTAGAATGTAAATCACTATCATATACCTACTAACAAAGGGCAACTGTCCATGAGTGTAGAATGTACAGTACTATCATATACCTACTAACAAAGGGCAACTGTCCATGAGTGTAGAATGTACAGCACTATCATATACCTACTAACAAAGAGCAACTGTCCATGAGTGTAGAATGTACATCACTATCATATACCTACTAACAAAGGTCAACTGTCCATGAGTGTAGAATGTACAGCACTATCATATACCTACTAACAAAGAGCAACTGTCCATGAGTGTAGAATGTACAGCACTATCATATACCTACTAACAAAGAGCAACTGTCCATGAGTGTAGAATGTACAGTACTATCATATACCTACTAACAAAGGGCAACTGTCCATGAGTGTAGAATGTACAGCACTATCATATACCTACTAACAAAGAGCAACTGTCCATGAGTGTAGAATGTACAGCACTATCATATACCTACTAACAAAGAGCAACTGTCCATGAGTGTAGAATGTACATCACTATCATATACCTACTAACAAAGAGCAACTGTCCATGAGTGTAGAATGTACAGCACTATCATATACCTACTAACAAAGAGCAACTGTCCATGAGTGTAGAATGTACAGCACTATCATATACCTACTAACAAAGGGCAACTGTCCATGAGTGTAGAATGTACAGCACTATCATATACCTACTAACAAAGAGCAACTGTCCATGAGTGTAGAATGTACAGCACTATCATATACCTACTAACAAAGTGCAACTGTCCATGAGTGTAGAATGTACATCACTATCATATACCTACTAACAAAGAGCAACTGTCCATGAGTGTAGAATGTACAGCACTATCATATACCTACTAACAAAGGGCAACTGTCCATGAGTGTAGAATGTACATCACTATCATATACCTACTAACAAAGGGCAACTGTCCATGAGTGTAGAATGTACATCACTATCATATACCTACTAACAAAGAGCAACTGTCCATGAGTGTAGAATGTACAGCACTATCATATACCTACTAACAAAGGGCAACTGTCCATGAGTGTAGAATGTACAGCACTATCATATACCTACTAACAAAGGGCAACTGTCCATGAGTGTAGAATGTACAGCACTATCATATACCTACTAACAAAGAGCAACTGTCCATGAGTGTAGAATGTACATCACTATCATATACCTACTAACAAAGAGCAACTGTCCATGAGTGTAGAATGTACATCACTATCATATACCTACTAACAAAGGGCAACTGTCCATGAGTGTAGAATGTACAGTACTATCATATACCTACTAACAAAGAGCAACTGTCCATGAGTGTAGAATGTACATCACTATCATATACCTACTAACAAAGAGCAACTGTCCATGAGTGTAGAATGTACATCACTATCATATACCTACTAACAAAGGGCAACTGTCCATGAGTGTAGAATGTACATCACTATCATATACCTACTACCAAAGGGCAACTGCCCATGAGTGTAGAATGTACAGCACTATCATATACCTACTAACAAAGAGCAACTGTCCATGAGTGTAGAATGTACAGCACTATCATATACCTACTAACAAAGAGCAACTGTCCATGAGTGTAGAATGTACATCACTATCATATACCTACTAACAAAGGGCAACTGTCCATGAGTGTAGAATGTACATCACTATCATATACCTACTAACAAAGAGCAACTGTCCATGAGTGTAGAATGTACATCACTATCATATACCTACTAACAAAGAGCAACTGTCCATGAGTGTAGAATGTACAGCACTATCATATACCTACTAACAAAGAGCAACTGTCCATGAGTGTAGAATGTACATCAGTATCATATACCTACTAACAAAGAGCAACTGTCCATGAGTGTAGAATGTACAGCACTATCATATACCTACTAACAAAGAGCAACTGTCCATGAGTGTAGAATGTACATCACTATCATATACCTACTAACAAAGAGCAACTGTCCATGAGTGTAGAATGTACAGCACTATCATATACCTACTAACAAAGAGCAACTGTCCATGAGTGTAGAATGTACATCAGTATCATATACCTACTAACAAAGAGCAACTGTCCATGAGTGTAGAATGTACAGCACTATCATATACCTACTAACAAAGAGCAACTGTCCATGAGTGTAGAATGTACATCACTATCATATACCTACTAACAAAGAGCAACTGTCCATGAGTGTAGAATGTACATCACTATCATATACCTACTAACAAAGAGCAACTGTCCATGAGTGTAGAATGTACAGCACTATCATATACCTACTAACAAAGAACAACTGTTCATGAGTGTAGAATGTACATCACTATCATATACCTACTAACAAAGGGCAACTGTCCATGAGTGTAGAATGTACATCACTATCATATACCTACTAACAAAGGGCAACTGTCCATGAGTGTAGAATGTACAGCACTATCATATACCTACTAACAAAGGGCAACTGTCCATGAGTGTAGAATGTACATCACTATCATATAGCTGCTAACAAAGGGCAACTGTCCACAAGTGTAGAATGGACATCACTATCATATACCTGCTAACAAAGGGCAACTGTCCATGAGTGTAGAATGGACATCACTATTATACACCTGCTAACAAAGGGCAACTGTCCACAAGTGGATGCCTAGTACCCCCAAACAATGCTTATGTTACGCAATAATCAAGTTTCCAAGAAGATGACAAGTGTATTCACATTGGTGGGGGTATATTGAGACATCATGGATTTTCAATCATTTTTATTAATAACTAACGTATAAAAACCTATTAGTGTTAATCATTTCTTTATGATCTTCCTCATCGTAGTTTTAAAATATATAGGTTTTCTGTAAATACCAAAATTGAACCTTTTTTGAGATTTTACTCTTTTGTCAACAGAAATTAGCATTACTGCTTGCCTTCCCAATTTTCCCAAAAATTGTGTTTGTGTTTGAGACAATTTCTACACCAAAATTCTGACGCCAGTTTCCTTTATCTTGCTCTAAGTTCCACAAAAAGGTTTACTTCTGCTATATTCACTTTGCTAAAATTTGAATTGAAATATAACAATCTGAGCTGCAATGGGACCTTCAGGTCACATGCCCTCAAAATGTAAATCCTTTCAATTCTTGCAAAACTCATGTTCAAAGTTTGGAATCATTTCTATGGGGAACACAATCAAGCTAGATATACATACAGTAAGGTTAGAGTAGTGAAACTGCAACATGTGAATTAAGGTAACTTACATGGTGCAGATATCAGGATGGACACTACGTGTGAATTAAGGTAACTTAAGTAAATGTAGGTACAAGTAAATATGAGGTGCTTAGAATAGCAGAGGTGTAAGCATCAAAGTGTGAATTTTTTATTTTTCTTACAACATATAGTATGAAGCCTACTCTTTAATGCCTGTTAAGTGTGAATGGTTGATACGCCCTGGATATGAATGAATTCCCTATTTGAATACAGAATGGTGCTAGACCTTACGTGCTACAGTTGAATCTCAAGAATAGCAAAGGCGTATGAGCCAACCTGCCAGCTGGAGCTGGCTGCTATGATGTGACAGTCGCTCTTGAAGAGAATGTAGCAATAAATCACTTAAGAGAGGGTGCTGTTTATTTTCAGGTCTTTACCCCTCATAAATTATTACTCCTTAACCTTTTACCAATTTTTGCAATTTTGTAAACGGTTACTCCTGCCTGTACGGAGTATTTCTTTAGTTCAGTCTGTTGCTTTTAAAGAAAGCTGTAATGTCTTTTAGTGGCTTGCAAAGTTTTGTTTAGCATTGTGTTTTTAAAGTTGTGTTGTTTACTAACAATGTCATTGAACAAACCTTTAGTGTATTTAGCGTAGTGATTTACTTTTATTAAGAATTATTAGTGACACAGATAGTAATTCTATTTCGCAGCACGTAAGTCATCCCAGAAAATGCTGCATGCAGAAAAACCATTGGAAAATGTATGTGGGCAAGAAGAAGAGAAATACAGGTGAAGAGTACATAAGTTTAAAAACCAAACATGTAGTAAAGGCAAAGGAAGTAGGGCCTGCTTGTTGGTGTGGTTGTTATGACAAACTGGGTCAAGATAAAATTGATGAAATAGTTCAAAACCTTAGGAAAATTGGGGATTACAACTTGCAGAATAGTTATTTAAATAAACTAATGACAAGTGTGGGTGTGAAAATATCGCATGTGAAAGACAGACCTTCTAATAGATTGCGCACAGTAGATTATAAAGTGATTCATGGAAGTAAGAGTTACAATTATTATTTATTTATGCCAACAAACTTACTGTTGGTGTTTTTAAACACACAAGCCATCCATGTGTGGGCAATGTATGAGAGGTAGAACTGGAACTTAAAAATTCAATGCCACAGCTGGGATTTGAACCACAGACCTTCCGCTTGCCAGGCGGGTGCTCCTGACAAAGAGGAACTGGAACCATTGATGTAGATCGTCGTGGTCATTAGGAGAAGACAAGAAGAATACCCAAATCAGACAGAGAAACAGTAAAGGCACACATTGACAGCTTCTCTGTCTTATCCAGCCACTACATCAGAGCTAAAAGTCCACACAAAAAATATTTAGCCTCTGATTTAAATATATCCACAATGTACAACACTTATTGTGACTGGATTGTTGAAAACCATGCTGAAGATCTTCCAGTTTCTGAATCCTTTTACTGCCACGTTTTTAATTCGGAGTTTAATCTTGGATTTTCTCCTCCTCTGTCTGGCACCTGCAGCTGTTATGACAAAACAAAGCAACAACTGGAGACAATGGAAGGAGACATTGATTCCGAGCAAATAAAGGACTTAAAACAAGAAATGACTGTGCATGAACTTAGAGCTAAGGTGGCACAAAGACTGTTAAAGCTAATAACTGATAACAAGGATCCAACAGTTGCTGCTGTTGCAATAGACATGCAACAAATGCTTCCAACACCAAAAATAAACTCTGGAATACAACTCTGGTGTGGCATTGAATTTTTAAGTTCCAGTTCTACCTCTCAAACTTTGCCCACACACGGCTTGTGTGTTTAAAAACACCAACGGTAAGTTTGTTGGCATAAATAAATAATAATTACCATCTGGAATACAATTTTATAAGAGAAAGTTATGGACCTTCAATTTTGATATTCACAATGTAAAGGACCGAACAGCTTCAATGTATCTTCGGGACGAAAGTGTTGGAAAGTGAGGCTCTGCTGAAATTTCAAGCTGTCTCATGCACTATATTGAAAATAAAATACCACCAGAAGTGAAGACATTATGCATTTTCAGCGATAACTGCAGTGGGCAGAATAAAAACTTGAATGTGGTTTTAACCTGTCTTAGATACATTCATGCAGGTCGATTCTAAAAAATTGAACACGTCTTCATGGTTCCCGGCCACCCTTATCTTCCTTGTGATCATGATTTTGGAAATATAGAATTGTATCTTAGAAGTGTTTACTGGGATTCAATATGCTCAGCAAATAAGAATTTGCAGAAAGAAGAACCCTTTTGATGTAATTATGGTAAAGAGAGACCAGTTTAAAGATGTAGGAGTTTACATCATCACATAACGAAGCAGCAAGTTCTGGGCACCAAGTTTTCAGAAGGAAAAGTTTTTATTTTCTCCAGTGACTACAAAATGGGATTTGGCATTAAACCTAGTTATACTGGAGAACTTTATCAAGTAAATCTGCAAAAAGGACTTGTGAAGAGCTATGATAATCATTTTAATCTTTCGACAATAAGCCTACCGAATAAGTGCACTAAACCTGTAGTTATTTCACCAGAAACACTTGCAGATCTTCACTCACTTCTTCCTTACATTCCTGCAAATTATCATGCATACTTCAACAGTATATTTACTGATCAAGAAACCATGGATCACACACCAGAGGTAGAAGAAGAGGTAGCAGCGGATGATACTTTACATTACTAACATACTGTGGTTCCTCACGGTACAGCACAACTTGGACAAGCGCTTAATCATCTTAGACGAGCTAAGCGTACTTTATTATTTATTTATGCTAACAAACTTACTGTTGGTGTTTTTAAACACACAAGCCGTGTGTGGCCAATGTTTGAGGGTCTGTGGTCCAAATCCTAGCTATGATATTGAATTTTTAAGTTCCAGTTCTACCTCTTAAACATACTTTGTTTCAACTTCTTTTTATTCACTTTTGAAGTATTGTTTGTTAGTATTACAGCAAATATTTACTAATATTAGTTAAAGTATTGCTTGCAAAATGCTAACTTTACAAGTAAAAGTTTTGGCAATAACATGCATGAAAGCATACCTTATTTAAATTATATTGTTGATGAAATTAACCTTCTGAAATCTTAAATATCTGCCAGATAGCATTTTGAATTCTTAATTAATGGTATTAATGTATTAGATTCACATATGAGCAATTTTTAATCTCTTTATAGATGATTTTAATATGTACTGCATAGTAAAACTTTAATCACATTTTTCTCGAAACTAGCTTTTGGAGCATATGCCTTTGCTATTCTAAGCACCTCATATAGGTACAATGCAGAGAGAAGCACCCAATGGGAACTTGTGCCACACTATCCACATACATGCAGGTGAGACAGTGCCAAAAGAGCGAATCAATTAAAATACTTTGTTGTCATATAGGAACTCATCAGTACTGTAATACACTTTATTTATAAGGAATTTAGTTAATATGTTTTAAAACTTGGAGTTTGGAGTATCATTATGAAAGCTTATTCGTAATTTACTGTATAATTTACTACCTATATAATCAGTCTTTTTTTCATGTAGCTTTAGTCTGTGTTTGGATTATCAGGTCTTGTTTTCCTCTTGTATTGTAATTGTGAGTTGCTGAATTTTGTGGAAGTGACCTGCTATATATATACAGAATGGATTTTAATATAAAAATGTTGGGAAGAGTAAGTAATGATAAAGTTATAAATGCTTCCCTACATGAGCTATTCATTGGTAATTTTGCATGTATCTGACAACACGTTTCTGTAAAGATTCTATTGAAATTAATTTTAGATGTTGCCCCCCATAATTCAATACTATAGACGATTGTTGAATGATTAATGCAAAGTAGAATATCTTCGCAGTTTCAGCTGATATAAACTTTGATATATTACGCAAAACAAAAAGTGCTGAACACAATTTTGTATCAAGCTCACTTATATGTCTGTTCCATGACAATTTGCTATGAACAGTTAAACCAAGTATCAAAGAAAATAGAAGCTATTAACAGTGAAGCAACAGAGTCTAAAATAAGAACAAATAAGAAACTAAAAGCTTCACTTATCTTAGTAATATTGCAAGTTCTTCAATTGCTGACTAGTTTCAAGTTGCATCCAACACATTTTCAAAGCTATCCAGACAAGTTGCCATAGCAGCAAGCTATTATATCCCATTACCGTAGATCTAGCAGCTCAAAACAGAACCCTGCTGGCAAAGCATCTCAGATATCTACAGAGTACAAAGGGTACTGTTCTAGGAACACGTGGTCACTCTTCTTCACAATATACAATCCATAGACATTGGAATCCTTTAACCCAAGAAAGACCAATGTGATGTAAGTTACATACGTATGAGGGGTAGTCATAAAGTTTTAATTATCACCTCAAAGAAATGAAGCTGCAACTATGAAACTTGGTGATGGTATTAGTCCTTCTCTACATACTCACCCTTCAACGTGGCACGTGTTTCCCAATGATGGATGACTTGGCTGAGCCCTTGATTGTAGAAGTGAGTATTTTGGCTGTTCAGGAAACTTTCCACCTCATAATTTACCTCATCATTCTGGAAATGCCTGCCATTCAATGGTTTGTTCATCCAAGGAAAGAGGAAGAAGTCACTAGGTACCACATCAGGGAAATACGGGGGGTGAGGCAAAATTTGATAGCCTAAAGAAGCAGCATGCTTTTTTGAATGGGCGTGAGCAGTTAAGAAACCAGCAGGCAGCAACCTTTGTCATGTTCAATGTGTTGTGCATGATGTAAACTGATCCATGATTGATTTTAAATTTTGCTACTATCGCGTCGATTGGGATACACTGGTCTTTGAGCACCAGGGCCTCCACATCTTTTGAAATTCCTGGTTCTTCACAGAGAGATGATCTGCTGCTTTGTTCTTTGCCATCCAGAATTATTTGACCACACTGAAAGCGTCTGCAACACCTGACCACTGTGTCATATGATGGTGCATTGTTGCCATACACTTCCACCAACTCAACATGGATTGTTGCAGCATTGTTCCCCTTCAAATGCAGGAAATGAATTACCGCATGTTACTTCACTTTATCAATGGGCTGTGCCATTTTGTTTTGGGTCCTCTAGTGGCATGCTACGGTGATGTGGCACAGGTATTTAAATGTGTACCAGGACTTCAGACATGTACCTCTAAACGAACAAAAAGATTAAGTACTTTATTTTTTTCAAGTAATAATTAAAACTTTATGACCACCCCTCGTAAAGTAGGCAACGTGACAGATGAAGCTTTCACAGAGCACACCATAAGGAAATAAATGGCTGTTGGTGAAGGGGTTAATGAACACTGATCTTGCAGTGGTTAATGTGAAGCCCAAGACTTATGTTGCCATTGGGAAGTGTCTCTAACACCCAAGACATAAGTTCTCTGTGACTAGAGAAAGATAAAGGATATTTTAATTTTATTCTAGTTTTAAAATATGAATGAGTCTATGTGCACACTTAAAACTCCTTTTTAGGGAAATAACTTCACAGTTTATATGGAGGGTTGTCTCCTATCTCCAATAACAAGTTTGACTTTGTTCCTACCTCTTGGAAACCAATGTCTCCACCACCGGTCATGCTTTATTTGTTGTCCCTTCATCCAAGCAATTGCTCGGCACCTCAGTTTCCACTGGAGAAGGCTCTTGCTTACTGTGGTTATGTCCAGAAATTCACACTTCTCTTTATGGCTTTTCAAAGACCAATTACTCAAGGGCATCTACTTCCCAATGCCCTTTCCAGAGTTAAAAGGCATAAAAATCCATCGGGGAGGCATCACAAGATTTTACTGGTATGTTGCTGAATGGAATAGCATCTATTCCAATTTCCTGTTCCATTCTTTGCAAGAGTGTGAGAGTTGAAACAGAAGTGTGACTGGATGCCTTATCTTGGTGCACCCAAACTTTGTTTTGGTCTCTCCCATATAGGGTTGGGATTTCAGTATGGTAAATTGGGGTGAGAACTTCATCCTGATAATACTTGGAATTGATTTTTGCCTTTTCAGCAACTCTACGAATTATCAGTTTCCCATTGTAGCAGTAACCAGCGATGACCATAAATCCCATTGATAAACTTTCTGTACATTCTGCATACCATTTTTGAAAATTTTTTCCACCCCTTGGTAGATAGTAAATTGCATAGGGTTTGTTGCAGTCGCCAAGAACACATATGCCTCATCTAATGTGACTACAAATTTCCATTTTTCTCCTGCGAGGTGGTTCTCATAGAGCCTTCTGTAACGGGTGTAATGTTCTGAGATGTGACGTGGCAACAATTTATGAATTCAACCCTTGTGATGTTGCTCCATATTTAAATCTTTGTTTATAATGGTGTTAACAGTTTCAAAGGATATTCCCAATTTGTTTTCATTGGTCCATTGCATGGATGGATTACCGCCAGAGATGAGGTCATTGATCTTCCTTATCACCTCTGGAGAGCACGTAGTAGCAGGTCCTGGGTTTGCCTGTTTTCTTTTATTTAAGACTGAGCTAATCCCGCACTTTGATACAACAAGATTTCACTTCTCGCATGCTTCAATAATAGCAGAATAACTTTACTGTGCGTCGGGCAGTAATGTAGCTATCCCATTTTGGTTCAGTTTGCTTAGGCATAATGGGAGCAATACGGGTCCTACTGCTATGAAGGCAGCACAGTAATTGGTTTGTTTGTGTCACAAATGCTTGACTTTGCTGCACATGCAGAAACACAGCAATCACATATGCAGTTATCAGAGATTGGAAACAACCCTCCATAGTGCTTCTGTTTTTAATATTCAAGATAAGGAATAGTCAAGGGAAGTAAAGTTTTGGCTTAAGGTCCTCTCCAGTGATTTTTGAAAAGACACTGCAATTGGCATAAAGAGGGCTTTGCCCCAAAATAGGAGTTGAAAGGTCTTTATCTCTGCTTAGCTAAACCAGTCAAAACTTATATTGTCGACTGCATTTGTTGATGGAACTATAGTTCATCCAGCCTTAGATCCGCACCTTGTATCCCTTCGCGATAACCTGATGTTATCTCCTGCAACTAACACAAAACAAACACCATGTGGACTCATGCCTTGTATTTATGTTGCAACAGAACGATATTTACATAGGTGTTTTAGAAATATCGCTGCTATCGCGTTACTTACTTTCAAATAGTCTTTACCAGGGGTATCATACATCAGATAATTGCAGATAGTGTGGATCTAAGGGTGGATAGAGGACCACCAATGCTGAACTGAAGCTGGAAATTCTGCCCCCCCCCCCCCCCCCCCCAATTGGAAGTGTTTGTGGGTCCCCATCTCTATCTCTATCCATAACCGTCAAGTGGCAGTCAATTTTGGCCCAGTGAATACAATTACCACTAAATCATTGTCCTCTTTAAAATTTATTTGCTGCTCTATTAAACAAAAGATTGCAGCTGTTGATAAGATGAATTCCCTTACAGTGTTCCCCTCAGAAATTACTTTGGTTCTAAATATCACAAAATCCATTTTCTAGCACTTTACTCCCCCCCCCGCGCCTTGTTCCTCGCATTTCGAATAATGTAGTGCTTTCAGTAAAGTGCTCGGCTTAGTGATGGGGCCAGAATATTTTTGACTGTAGAAATATAAACTGGCACTTCAAATATTTCTTTTCCCTACTCTAGATCTAACAGTGATTTGGAGTTATTATTTATTTATGCCAACAAACATACTGTCGGCGTTTTTAAACACACGACGTGTGTGGGCAATGTTTGAGAAGTAGAATCAGAACTGAAAAATTCAATTCAGGGTGCTTTAACCTGGTAAGCAGAGGGTCTGTGGTTCAAATCCCAGCTGTGGCATTGAATTTTTCAGTTTCAGTCCTACCTCTCAGTGACTTGGAGGTTTGTTGGTTTTATCTAAGTTATGTAGACTACATGGAACTGGGGTTGTGAATTTCGCACTTTGTTCTTTTTCAGAAAATGGAACTGTCAGCTCAAACTGTCCCTTGCAGGCGGCCACAAAACTTGTTCCAGTCCCTGAATCACTCATGAGCCCTGATTACCGTCCAGCTATGAACAGCAGCATTGCTAACAAAGGAGTGCGACCAAAATCAGCCGTAATAACTAGTGTACAAAGTAAACGACCAATTCCACGAGGATCTCCCAAGCTATCACGAAGTCTTCGTTCAAGTCCATTACTTCCCCGTCAGCGTGGTCCACAGGGAAAGCAGTATACAGCAGCATCTTCTAGAACACGAAGTCCACCTCAGCGCCCAGTAGGAGTCCAAGAGCCTGCACCAGTTAATAGCAGTGAGGATGAGGACAGTGAGATGTCTGCATCAAAACTAGAAACAATTCGGCATCGTGCACAAGAAAGATGGCAGAAGAAGGAAGCAACCACATCAGCCACTTGTTCCACTAACTCTGGTATTTATTTATTTATTTAGTTATTAATTTAGCAAAACATAAATGTGGTAAAACCTTAATATGCTCTTGGAAGAATCTCTCTCCCATTTACTTCACTCTTTGTATATGGTTCCGAGATATGTGATATACAGCGCCATGAATAATAAAGTTAAAGATTGTTATGTTTTTAAAAAATGCCAAATAAATGTGGCTTTGATGTCATGACAAATATTAGCTCAGTGTTATGAAAATCATGCTGCAGTACATATTTTGTACTTTAGAGTCCTCGCACTTCGAGTTAAAAAATGATATATAACTATTTTAGCATTTTCTAGTGGTTAGGAACACATTTTTCAATTTCAGAACTGTAAGATTAAGTTTATTGAGTTTGTCTTCAAAATCTTTCTAAACAAGGTTTATTTTGCACTTGATGTTATTCAAGTGATTCATTAAACCTTTCAGGGTATTCACACATAATGTCTAACGGACACAAACCATCATTAATGCTGTGACACAATCATTTTAAATTTTGTATGACTGCAGGGTGTCCAAAATAACATTTGAACAGTTGGATCCAGTGGGCATATCCAGCAGTGCCAATGAAACCAGATGAGTCTCTTCAGTTGCTGTCACAGCAGGACAAAGCAACATGTTGAATGCACAACTACCATTTTGATCTGATGCTTTGTCATACAATATGAACCTGTCTTTGTTTTTCACATCTTTTAGTGTCTCTTGCTTTTGCTGTTGCAACTTTGGAATGTATTTTTGCTGAGTCCAATTTCTGGTCAGTAAATCCCCTGTACCATCTTGAATGCAATTATGGATTGCAGGATGATCAGTTTTCTCACTGGAATATTGGTCTTTACATTGATGGAGAAATTGAAGCAATTCGAATGGCCCTACAAAATCTTTTGTACAGAATTTCACATTTTCAGCAAGCAGTTATTCTCTCAGATTCCAGGGCAGCAATTATAGCAATTACTTCCAAGTTGTCACCAAAAAACCAAACAATTATAGAATGTTGGAAAATCCTTACCCATCTAACAGCACTTCAAAAACACCTGGTCTTCCAATGGATACCAGCTCACTGTGGACTGAGTGGTAATGAGAAAGCTGATTTTCTTGCAAAAAAGGGTACCGGCAATGTGCAGAAATCAATAGTTAATCTACCATTTTATGCAGCTAAAAGATTAGTCAACTCTGAATTCAAAAAAATTATTGAAAATTATTACTATGAAAAATCAAAAAATAAAAGATGGGAACTACAAAACATTCAAACAGTAATTCCTGAATATCCTCGAAAAACAGCAGTTGCAACCTTCAGGTTGATTACAGGACATGATTGTCTGGCAAAACATTTAAACAGAATTGGGATATATTCTTCACCACTCTGTCCTCTATGTGATCTGCAAGAGGAAATGGATCGAGACCACCTTCAAATATGCCCGGCCACTTCTAGTGCCCCATCCATCAGTGAAAAATATTGGAGAGCAAGAGGATTAATGACTTCATTGTCAGCATTAGCTAACAACAACAACACATATACTTGAGTAATATACAAAATAAATCATTCTTTTATACCTTTTCACTCAGCTTGCATTAGTTGGAGTTTCTTGCATCGTGGCCACACATGGTGCCATTAGCACAAACTTGGGCAGCTTTTTGGTGTTGCATGTTTATCTGATATCTTACTATGCATCTTTACGCCAAAAATCAAGTCACATTTCACAATATTTACAAAGCAACACTTCAGAAGATACAATGTAAGCTTTAGATTTAAACTCTGTACAATTTGGTAATTGTGATTGTTTTGTCATTTTGGTAAATGCTTTAATACTTCTTTGTATCGTACATTATGATGACAGCAAGAACGATGACAACAATAATAATTAGAGGCAGGAATTATGGCAAAATGTTTTCTTTTTTATCGAGGATTGTCAGAAATATTCACAGACATATTTGCAATCTGTCAAACTTTATGGGAGGACTTTTAATTTACCTTGCCATTTTTTGTATTCTGCACTTATTTTGTACTATTTCACCTGTTTTTTTCTGCCTTTTTTTGTATGAATGCGGCAAAATTTATTTTTTATTGGTGACCGTCAGAAAAAAATTATTTCAAATTTCTCTGTTCACATGTAATTTAATGCATCTTTGGCAGTAGTAATTGGAATTATTTATACCAACACAGCTGTTGTTCAGCAGCAGATTTGACTTTATAAAAGAAATAAGCCAATAATGTGTTCAAGTTTAAGAAATTTGCTACCGAGTTGCCATAAATGTTTGCCTATTTAAAACTTTGAGGAATTTATGGCAGCATCTTCCTTATATTCTATAAGGGAAGGGCTCACATTTCACAATATGCTTATTGTTCATACAAAAATAGAGAAGAAACTCAATTGTTGTTGTTGTTTTCTAGTGCCTTGCATCTGGCAATGAAGCCATTAGCATTCGTGCTCTCCAATACTTTTGAACTGTAGTTTCTTCTGATCTTAATGCTTCACAGGTCTTCAAGTGGTCTTCATTCATTTCTGCTGGATCGTTGCACAGGACACATATTGGTGAGGCTGAGATACCTATTCTGTAGAGATGACTTGCTAAGCAGTCGTGATTTGTCAATAGTCGGAAGGCTGCAACCGCTGTTTTCCGTGGTTTCTGGGGGATTATATCTGGGTTGGAAAGTAGTGTAATCCATTTTTTATCTTTGGCATTTGTTTCTATTTCTTGTAGGTATGAATGAGAAAATTGTTTAACGATCAAGCGTTTTATTGAGGAATATGAGAAATTGAATTTAGATTTTTGTTTTATCGTTGTGCCTTTCTTTGCAAGTGAGTCTGCAGCTTCATTCCCCATGACTCCACAGTGTGCTGGAATCCATTGGAGCTGAACAGTCTTATTAACTTTTTGGAGTTGTGTTAACATTTTGTAGCATTCTCTAATTTTTGTTGACTTCTTTGTAGTATTTGAACATATTCCCTGAATTGCAGCTTTAGAATCCGAAAGAATTACTGCCTTGTTAAATTTATTTAAGGGAAGATTTAATAATTGTCGGAGAGCAATGTATATAGCCTCTATTTCTCCATCATAATTTGTTGTGTCTCTGCCAACAGAATGATAAAAGGAAAAATGTGAACACGTAAGTCCAGCTCCAGTAATGTTTTCCGTGGAGGATCCATTAGTATATATGTGCAGCCATTCTTCTGTGGGATACCTAGTATTGATTGTTTCCAGAGCTAGAAGTTTTTGTATTTCTTTTGGTGTGTCTGATTTACTTATTTTCTCTATTAATTCCAAATTGAAGGTAGGTTGCAATAGTTCCAATGGATTTTCTCTTATAAGTAGATTTTCTCTGGTGTTAGGAATGTTCAATTTGGATTTAATCTGTGTTACCTTTTCTAGGAAACTATTATGAGTTTTAAGGATTGAAGGGGGAGGTTCTCTTCTGTCCATTTAGAGTTTGGCAGTCGTAACATTTTCTCGTGTTGGAGCAATGCTTGTTCTTCTGTTTTTGTTGTTATTGATGGGGTCCGTGTTAAGGCAAGCATGGCATCAATAGGTGTGGATTTAACTGCTCCAGTGATTAGGCGAAGAGCCTGATTTTGTATTTGTTCAAGTTTATTTATGTTAGCATTTGCTGCCGTTATTAAAGCTTCAGAACAGTACAAGAGGTTTGGTTTAACATACATTTTGTATGTTGTGTTAAGGACTCTCCTTGAGCAGCCCCATTTAGCACCAGCTAACCTTTTCAGGATTTGCAGTTTCTTTTCAACCTTTTCTGAGATGTTTGTTATATGTTTTTTCCAACTTAGCTTTCTGTCGTAAGTGATGCCTAAGTATTTGGCATCATCAACTGCTTTGAGTGGTTTACCATTATAATTTATGTTAATATTAACTGGTTTGTATTTTAGTGTAAATAATTCATAATTTGTTTTTTCCTCATTGATAGTCATGAGGCTTTTGGAGCTCCATTCATGTACTTTGTTTAGGGCTGTTTCTATTCTGTCTTTAATTAATTCGGGTTTTTTTGGAGAGCCTGAAGTCCAAATGACTACATCGTCAGCAAATAAAGCAATTTTGGTTTCTAAAGTTTTTATTATTGATGGAAGGTCATTTATATATATGTTAAAGAGTGTTGTGCTCAGAACAGCACCTTGTGGAAGTCCTCGGTGTGTTTGTTTATATTTGGAAATGTATGTATTATATTTTGTGGCACAAAATCTTTGTGAAATAAACTGAGTTATCCATTTAAGCATGTTACTTTTCACACCTATTGATTGCAACTTCTCAATTAATTTGTTTCTCCAGACTGAGTCATATGCTGATTTAAAATCGATGAATACTGCCAAAGTATCCTCCTTTCTATTGAAAGCTTCCTTGATGTCTTGGCTTAGTAGGATTACATTTTCACTTGTACTATGATTCTGTCTGAAGCCGGTCTGTGAACTATTAATTAAGTTGTAATATTCTAGGAACCAGTTAAGTCTAGATGCCACCATTCTTTCCATCACTTTTGCAATAACACTGGTCAAAGATATTGGCCTGAAACTATTAATATTGTTTGAGGGTTTAGAAACTCAATTGTTCAGTAAGCAATTTGACACCACACCAAAGGTTATTGAGCATTTTAGTACAAAACTGAAAAAAATTTGTTGATGCATTTGGAGCTAATATCTTCTCAACAGATGAAACCATCTTACCATATAAAGTGTGTGAAAAGTCTGTAAACAATGAGAAGAAATATTTTGTAACATAACATATTGGACAACTAAATAAACATATTTTCGTGTAGCAAAGATGACCAAGCAGAAGAAACTAAGTTCTCTGTTGTTGACTTTAACAAATAAGCACTCAGCTTTTTCAATGGGTTTGTGTAAAGCATTCCTAGAGGCAGGTATCCTTTCATGAAAATTGAAAACAAATGTTTGAAGTCAATTGTGAAGAGATACACTAAACAGTCCATACCAAGTGAATCTACACTTAGAATTATGTACATGATTGTTATGAAGATGTGATGAGAAACATTTAACATCGAGTTACGGAAAAGAAAATGAGGATCTCCATTGATGAGACAAGCCAATATAATCATTGGAGCCATGGACTCTACAGATGATGAGTGTTATATTCCATTCCTTGTAACTTCTGAGGCTCTTGAAAATGCCAGTAACATAGCAATTTGTTAGTTGTTGCAACCTAGAGCAGATATGGGTGAACACATGTCAGAATCAGCAGCTATTTTCTTCAATATTTCTCCTTTATCAATTTTATTAATAGCATCCAACTTTTTATCCATTAAACCATGACCTTCTTTTGCTTTGATGTCATTTTAAACATGTTGACACTCCCAAACACTTTGATTAGACACAAAAACAATCTGGTTGAAGCACACACAATAAACTTAATGACACGTGCCATTTGAAAACAGTAGGAAAACTGAGGAGATCAAGGGAGGTGTAATAACAATTAGGGATCAAGGTTAAATGCTTTCTTCCGGGACTGTTTATAGCAGGTGAGGTATACCGCATCATCACCTGTGATACACTGCTAAATCTTTCTTAAATTTAGCAGATAACATTTTACAGTACAGCACGTATTACTACAATTTATTATCAATTTATGCAGGAACTGTACATTGAACCAAACTGAAAAGCGAATATTTGGCGTAGTTATAGTTGCGTTCTTGATATCATAGTTGAATTTATTATCTAATGTGAACATTCAATTTTAAAAAATCTACAAATCTGATCCAGATAATCCGGAGATATGGATAAACCAGCTGCAAATACTTCTCAGCTCTGTGATTTCCAAAAAAAATACATGAAAAATATTAATGAATCCCTGAAATGAGTATAAAGTTAGCATAATGAGTGTAAAATAGTAGCAATAAGATAACTATATTCCATAATTATATATCAGTATTAATAAAAGTAAAGTGTTTAATAAAATGAATACGGATACATATCTTCCAAAGAACATAATTTTGGGTGTACTCCATAATGACGCTTTGCACTGTATACACTTATGTGGGACAATTTTGTTCTGCTGAATACACAGTACACTGCTGCATCTTTGAATGCTACAAAATATTTAATCCATTCTTCCTTAATTCTCCAACCCACTTTTGTGGAAAGCATTTCGTATAGAATGTTGCACCTCTGGATTGATGACTGCTTTTGTCTTGTAAGCAGCAAATGAGAGGGGAATGGAGAGGGGAATGTGACACACAGTGGCATGCGGGGTCAAATTTGCCCAAACCTGACCTAGAGTATCCTCTGGCCAGAGGGAATTCAGTATTATGATGTTCTCCTGTTTCTCACAGACAGTGCACCATATATGAAGAAAGCTGCTAGAAAACCTTTTTCCTGCAGTGTGTCAGATAAGTTGTCTTGCTCATTATTTTCATCCGGTTACAGAGGAGGGGTGCAGTTTCTTCCCCAGTGTTAATCATTTGATCCCCAATACCAAGAAATTTTTCCTTAAAGCTCTGTTCTGTGTTCAGGCATTCAAAGAACGTGCATTTTATTTTGCACTGCCTCCACAACCAATTCTAATGAGATGGGGAAATTGGATTTTTGCTGTTTCATTTTATGCAGTGAACTTAAAGATTGTAGGCGAAGTCATTCAATTCATTTTCCAAAGATGATGTAAAAAACTTTTCAGTGAAACATAAATTAAGAACGACCTTACCTTTTTACTGCCCATTATGCAAAATTACCTGGATTTATTATCAGCCTTGGAAGATTGTGAAATAGGCAGATCCAGGTAACATAGGAAGTATAGTGATAGGTAAATGCAATAGATTGACAGGTAATCCAGATTTGCTAAAATTTATGAATAGGATGATTACACTTTAGTTTCACTTACTAAGGTATGTTATTCTTGGACAGTTGTTTCGACAGCAACTGCTGCCATCATCTGCTGTATCCTTACTAACGTCAAGGCTGGAATCCTTCTTTGAACTGTTCATGGTACTGCCCTCTCTTTTAATTGTAAACTTGATCCATCCCAACTATTGGGATTTCAAAATTCATCACTGTGTACATTTTTAGTTATAAGTATTTTTTCCCCATTAAGTTCTGTGTTGGTTGTTGCCTGTTTTAAAAGTTTTATTTGTGGTTTTACCTCATGTTTGGTCGACCAGAGGCGATGAGCTACTGCTGATTTATCTATTTGAATTTTACATTTCTTAGGTATCCCTTAAGCCTGGTTAATAGTTTTCTTTTGTGTGCCCAATGTATATTTGATCTCACACTCAATCAGATATATAATCACTCAACTTGAGTCGCGAAACCATTGAGAATGAAGATGCTGATCTTCGAAACACGTCCGGACAAAAATAAGTGTAAGTGAAACTGTAAGTGTCCATAGCTCAACTCATTTACTTCTAAAACATTTAAATTTAGAGTTCTTTTTAGTTCTAACTCCCAATGTAAAAGTAATTTATATTTTTATTGGTTATATTTCCAAATGGCAATCATAGTACAGCATACATCACATCATTATGCAAAAAAAAATGGCTGTAATGGAGGTGAACAAGAGTGTAATGCTGGAAGAAAAGGGTGATAATAACACTATACTCCATCCAGCCTTAGATCTGCACCTTGTATCCCTCCGAGATAACCTGATGTGTCGTATCGGCAAGCACAACGTGGACTCATGATGCAATAGAACGATATCTACTAGACAGTTTTAGGAATAGCGCTGCTATGGCATTACATTCAAGTAGTCTTTACCAGGGTTATCATACGTCTTGAAACCTCACAGATAATCGCCAATATTTAAGGTACTATATTTTGTGGTGTGCTTTGGTTTCGGCATATTGCGGGTTACTGTTATTGACCTGTTTACATCAAGTGCGGATCTAAGGGTGGAGCGATAATAAGTAAGTGTCATGTTAATCTGTGTTTCAAACTGGTTTATAACTTTGTATTAACATGTGAAAGAAAGTGTAGTATGGTGTTAAATTGTTATTTTGGTATTATCAATGAACTGTATTAACTTACTCTGTATGGGAAATGAAATAATTTTAGGAAACTGTTCATTTGTAGTTGTGGAGCTAAGAAACAGCAAATATTTTGGAGCAAACGTGCTGAAAGATCTCATACGGAGGAGAACGTAACTGATCTTCAACAGCTGGTGGACATTCAAGGCAACTATTCTTCTAAAGTCGATAAATAAGTCAACATGGTCTTTCACATGAACTAGGTCATATGTATTTACCCTGTTGCATAAACACCATGCATTTATCTGACACTATCATGTTTGTGTTCATATAGCCAAGAACAGCAGTGCTCACGTAAAAGAATAAGAGATCCATCAAAATGGGTGAAAAACATTAAGAAAAGAAGCCGAAAGCAAGGAAACAAATATAAGGATGGAAAGGGAATTTTAAATAGGACAAGGGTTATCCAGAAGGGGAAGACATGCCATGGTACATGCAAGTTCAAGTGTCAGAAACTTTCCAAGGAACGAGAAATAATACATAATCAATTTTGGCAATGTAAGCACAGTAGAAAAAGTCACTTTTATTCGAAGTATGTTATCAGAAAATAAAGGATACATACTTGTACTGGTAGTACCAATTCTAGGAGAAGGTATACTTAATTTTATTATTTTAAATTTAATAATAAGTTAGTGAGAGTGTGTAAATACACTAAAAACAATCCTTACTGGAAAAGCATACTATTCAGTAAATAAATATACGGAAGGCAGTCTCTAGGGCTATATTTTATGGTAAGCAGTAATGCATAAAATGTAAAAATCACTGCATATAGTTTGTATGCACGCATGTTTATTTACTTTAGCTTAATTTGTTATTATCTTGACGGGTCACCAGTTTACTGGGCCTATGCCCAATATGTAACTGTATGTGACGAATAAGGTATTGTATTATTGTATTGTAAAGAGTATGTCCTAAGCACTGTCGATATCAGTCAGAAAAAGCTTTATCATAGCTTTGATAATCTAATAAATCCAGAAGCTAGTGTACCTCTCCTCCGTGGTCTATAGGTAACATGCTAGCCTCTGGTTCCTGAGGTTGCAGGTTGAAACCTAGTGGAGGGCAATGGATTTTTTCAGGCATAAAATTCCTAGCATAACTTCCTTCAGAAGGGAGGTAAAGCTGCCGATTCTTGTAGATTTACAGCACATAAAAGAACCTAAAGCTTGATATGAAACCTCTGAGCAAAATTAAGTGGTCATTCATGCTCAGTGTAAAATGGGATGCTGAGAAAAGAGCATCCAAAAATCAAGGAAAATTGAAGCTATTAACAGTGAAGCAACAGAACCTGAGCATCCATAAACTTAAAAAAAAAATCAAATGAAAGGGAAAACACACTAAGAGAGGTATTCCACAACTTAATGAGGTTCGAGAGCATATAAAGTAATTTACAGTGATTGATTTTCATTACTCTCGAGCCTCATTAAGTCGTTATTTTCTAGTTTCAAATTTGAATGTATCATGCATGTATTCATTGTACAGACCGTATTCAAGCTAACCTGTTTATTGAGAATATTTGTAGAAAAATGTTTGGTACAGAGTTCAATCTCTGTTATTTAAGCCTAAAAAAGATTGTTGTGAGGCAATTAAATGTAATGTAAAACAGTCTGATCAAGAAGTAAAATGCAATGCAGATCATATTTAAATAAAGGGAAGCAAGAAAAAGATAGGGTTAAAGAAGATTTTAAGGCAGATCAAATCACAGCACCAGTTTTAAGACCTAAAAATGTTTTTAAGTTACCTAAAGCAAACATATCAGAGGTTTTCAATAAAAGAAACTTAATTGTTATATCCAGTAAAATGTTTTCGGGCTTTTTGGCCAGGGTCGAGTCGATGCGTGAACACCTGGCGTTTCGCCTGCCATTCCGACGAGCATCATCAGAAGAAGGTGATGCTGAGTAAATACAAACCAACATGCTTCATTAAAATTGTAATTGCAAGAGGCAAGAAAGGTCAACAATGCCATGCAGCATTACTGGAAGCTTGTGGTTGAGAGACTTTACCATACTGTATCGTGGCTAGGTGACCGCATGCATTTTGCAAGGGTAGCAAAGATGTTCTCCAAAAACGTGGAGCTGGGCTGCATTAGAGCATTACAGATAGCAGTTGACAAATTAATCTTACTACAAATATCTTATAAATAATATTACTATCTTTAAACTCACAGGTAACGCACATCAGATGCTCTTCTTTCTCATTGTTACCAGTGTGCATCATTTACGGCTGATAGCGCCACATGTAAACATTGTTGCCACTAATTATTGAATGACCCAGTATATATATAAATGTTATGTTGGTTTGTGTAGGCATCGATTTAGCTCAAATTTTGACACAATATACAACCCGCTTCAAAGATTGTTTTTATCTATTTCTTGCATCAGTAACATACCTGCAACTGCAAGAAAACAGCTTTTTCAATGGTCATTACCGATACTTGCCAGTGCGTGTCAAGCTCTGAACTTATTAGAAAGTGACCAAGAATGGGATATATGTATTAGTGACGTGTGCAACACTGCACATCCGAACCAAATTTGCACATTATTTGCAGTTATATTGACCTCTTGCTTCCCTTCATCTCCCTCAGAGTTATGGGAAAGATATCGCTTGCATATGGCCAAGGATATTTTGCATAGAGTACGGCTAGAAAATGGCAATATGGCCATGGAATTTACAGAAGGCATTTACAATGAAACACTGATAAATATTGAAGATAAATGCTTAATTATTGCAAATAAAGTTCTTATTCAATTGGGAATGCCAGCACTCAACCGAGCTGCGACTGTTTCATTTGATGTGGATTTGCATCGTGAACAAAGTTACAACACCAGTGATCTCCAGTCGTATATCCAATCAAACATTCCCAAATTAACGCATGGACAGAAGTGCATTTATGATTGCATAATGCAAATGATAAATGACGGAGTTGGGGGACCTTCTTGGATGTGCCAGGAGGAACTGGGAAAACATTTCTTATCAGATTGAATCTGGCAACGGTTTGATCAATCTGGAATAGCTGCAACATTGTTACTAAGTGGAAGGACTTCTCATTCAGCTCTGAAGTTGCCGTTGAACATACAAACCATCAAAAAAATATTTCCTAATATTCAAATTAATTATAGGAATCACGACTGGATCAGTGAACAAGCTGTCCTTGCCACGAAGAATGAAGATGTCTATCAACTTAATAATTTCATACAATCCAGCATTCAAAGTGAGGAAATTATATATAAATCGATAGACACCATTGTGGAAGCAGATGAAGTAGTTAACTACCCATCAGAGTTTTTGAACTCTCTTGATCTGCCAGGAATGCCACGACACACATTAAAATTGAAAATAGGTGTGCCAATTATGTTGTTTAATGTTAATCAGCCAAAACTCTAACGGCACGAGGCTCACAATTAAGAAATTGATGAACAACGTTGTGGAAGCAAAGATATTAACTGGGCCTTTCTAAGGCGAAGATGTCCTCATTCCTCAAATTCCCATGATCTTGACTGATACACCATTTAAATTTAAAAGATTACAAATCCCAATTTGATTGGCATTTGAAATCACAAGGTCAATCTTTTAGATTTAGGTGTGGATTGCTTCTCACATGGACAATTATTGTATGTTGCGTGTTCCCGTGTCGGCAAACCAGATAGCCTTTATATCTATGCAAACAATAGAAAAACAAAAAATATCGTATACCCACAAGTATTGCAAAATTAAACTTTTTTGAAATGTATGCTTTGTTTTGTTCCTCATTTCTCATCCATGCATCCATAATGTGCCACAGCGAAGTGTGGCAGGGTACAGCTAGTAAACAATAATTAGTATAAACTTGCTCAATATAAGTCAAATGATTGGTTACTCTGGTTGGGCCTGCCTCCGTTAACTTACTATTACTTCATTTTACCAGCTCTAACAGTGATGTTTTCTTTACCTCTCTACTGAAATATCCATATTAAAATTTCCTATCACAATTTTGTTATCTTTTTACTAAATTATCCAGGCATAACTCAAGTTTTCCAAGGAAATTTTTTTTTTTTTTTTTTTCCTGCTTTTGGCAGAGTTCAGACCCCAAGTATAATGAGCTTTCCTCTTTTAAAGATAATTCCAATTGCTGACAATTCACAGCACATTTCCTCATAATATAGATTACAGTTTACTTTCTCATATTTAGTATTTTGCTGTGCCTATATGACCACTCCCCCACTTTTATATTTTTCTCTAGAATAGCTTGAGGCTAAGACAATTTTCATAGCGGTTTACCCTGAGTTCTTTATCTGTTACCCCATGTTCTGTGAAAACTAATACATTCAGTTATAGCTCTAGGGTTGTTTGTTCAATTGCTGCTCTTTTGTTTATGATATATTGCATATTTTGGTAAAAGATACTAAAATATTTTTGTGTGAACCTATTTGCTTTCTCTAATTCTTTTTTACTTTTATTTTGGGTTAAAATCTTTTCACTTGTGCTAGCATTGTGTATACAATCATTTTCCTTACCTTCCTGTGTTTGCAATTGAAGATAAGATCTTTTTGCTTTCCTGTACCTCTTCTTGGATTTAGTTTCCCTGACCCATGCACATATTTATTACATTATTCACTACCCTGTCTAACTTGGTGGCTCCCTTCCTACTTACGTGTAGCTCATCTCTACCTAAGCAGTCTGTACCTATCTGCTTGTCTATGTCTGTGTAAATATTTACATTCCACTGTGCAGGTGCACTCTCCTCAAGACTAAAACAATATGCTAATTAATTTTGAAACTCCTTTGAAACCTCATGAAAAGCAATGTTTCACAATCTTACAGATTTGCAAAATATCCCTAGGTCTGATTTTTTTCAAAACATTAAATAAAATTACCTGTAATAGATACAGTCTAGCAGGTAGAAACAAAGCATCTCCAAAGTCTGGTTGAAGCTGCAAGATATTTTTTAAATACATGTTACAGCAGAGAATGCGGCAGTTTGTATTCAGCGAATGTGGCGTGGCTATCACACTAGAAATCTCAACAGAAGAGTTAGAGCAGTTTATCAAGATATTCAAGCAACTCGTACACAGGAGTACATACAGTAAGTTGTCATGCTATTTTATAATTCTAGCATAGTAAAATGGAGGTGTTTATTACTGTACAGCCCAGAAGACTAAGATAGGTTGCTGGTATTATTTCAGCATCCTACACCAATATTTTAAGACTTTTTGTAAGTAATCTCATAGTCATCTGCCCCATCTGTGTTTCATATACTCCTATAGCATTATTCTTGGCAACCCCACCACTTATCTGCAAAATTTACTATGGACCAAGTCTCTGAGTTTCCATCCTTCAAGACCACAAATTCAACTGGATATAACATTCTGGCTTTATGATACTCTCTACTGTCATTCAACTTCCATTTTTGGTGCCTTATATGAATTTCCTCAGATTGCTGACACACAATTTTTCCATAATTGTACCCATAAAAGAATCGCTTGGAGAGGAACAATTCAAAGACAGTGCAGACTTTGAGGAACATGTGCACAATTGGTTGATGCCATACCCTCGCACTTTTTTTGAACAAGGAATATTCAAGCTTCCAAATGGTTGGCAAAAGTGTGTAGTGTATGAAGGAGGCTATGTAGAAAAGTACTGAAGATGTACTTGTGTCAATAAATATATGTAACAAATTACCGTTAATATTTGAGTCACTCTCGTATGTTAAATTATTTATCCATAGATTCATATTCAAGTGAATCATATTTGTTAGGAGCTAATTTGCATTGATGTGGTTTTTTCCATGTTGCATTTGAGGTAATTTTTATAAAACATATTTAGTGGGTGTTCTTCCAGAGAGCTCATATGAACAGCAGAACAGATGACAGTTGTATTATCTGTATAGGAGATTATATTAGCATTATCCATAACGGGAAAGTAATTTATATAAATTATAAACAGTATTGGTCCTAATTCACTACCCTGCAGATTCCACATTTTACAGTCATACTATTGGAGCTATAGTCATTTTGTGGGACTTAATTTCGGTACTGAATATGTGCGTATTGTGTTCTACCTTTCATGTAGGAAATAAATTCTTGGGTATTGATTTTACATCATAATGGTCTAATTTTTTCAGAAGTATATCATGATCAACACAATCGAACACTTGATAAATAAAAAAATAAGACTCAGCTATCTAAGGCTCATTTCTCTCTAGCTTTATGGAAGCCTGGTGAACAAACTCTGTAATTACAGTTATTGCTGACAGACCTGGAAGCCATGCTGAAATCCTTGAATAATGTGTTTTTTGTTTTTTTGTTTTTTTTGTTTTTTTTCCAGGAATGATAAGGACCTGTTTAGAATCACCTTTTCAAATATTTATTTGTAACCTTGTAGGAACATGGATTAATTAAAGATTAAATGAACTTATGACCTATGATAATTTTTTATAGTTACTGTTCATAGGATCCAGATTTATGTTGAAATCCTGTGCAAGAAATATTTTTGTATTAGTCCCCAAATATCTAACCTATAGGCTTTCTAGTAGGTGTAGTAATCATATCAACCATACTCTAGATGATCTGTATACCCCAAAGACACACACATTTTTCGGGTTTGTTGTTAACTTGATACCTGTTAGATCAATTACGTTCTCCAAGCAATACTTTTCTAGATTTAAGTGAGTTATGTCCGGTCCATTTTGGGTGAAAATTATTACCCCTCCACTTTTGAATGAGGATCTAACATAGCTACTAACTTATCATTACAAATATTTATAAGTTTTACTGATCGTTCATTTCATGTTGAGTTAAAATGACAATCTGGGACTTTATTTCATTCACTAAATTCTCAAATGTAACATGCTTATTACTGAGGTACTGTATATTTTAGTGTAAGAGTCAAAACATACTGTCTTTAGAATTACTATTGGAGGTTATTAACTTTGTCACTGGGGCATTGCTTTATGTCCAAAGATATCTTCCCAGCAGTATTTACTCTGTATTTATTTCCTAATAATTCATTAAACTCACTAAAAATGTTTTGCACTCTTTTACTTGATATATTTTTTTCTTCAGTCACTAAGGTGTCCCTACCAGAGTTCATTAGTTACCCTTTAGCACTGAACCAGTCACATCACATAGCAACATTCCAAATTTATAGGACCCTCTGTGGTTAAAATGAAGGTACATTATTTAGTGGAGCATTGGCAATTAAGTTTTTATTGATTTTCACGATTCTTTTACCATCACATGTCATCTTAGCTCACTGCTAACTATGATTTTTTCATCAGGCACTTCTGTTCTTACATAGTTTATGAAGACTATTATGTCCCCCATAATTTCTTCCACACATACACCTGGTTTTGTGTTATTGATTCCAGAATTTATCACCACATCTGTTCTTTTCTTTTACATGAATCCTTTAGACTTGGTGCTGCAGTTCCCTTAGCTTTATGCCAGAAAAATACCTCACATCACAGCCTTGTTTTTTATACAATTGTCCTGAGAATTTTAGCATTGAACCCCCTACAACTAAAGCTTAGTGTAGTTTGTTTTCTTCATCAGTGTTGGCCTTTAGAAATTATTTTGTTGTTTAATGATGTTGACAATTGCCAGGATCATATCAACATTGCTGGTGTGCCAGAAGTTCGTCCTGCAGGAGTTCTTTTACATGCCAGTAAATCTACTGACATGGAGCTCTCGCTTTTAAGCACACTTAAAAACCATCAGTCTGGGCCGGATTTGAACCTGCATTTTGTTGGCCTTTAGAGTTTCAAGTTTTCCACACCCACGGAACTTGGGCTATCATTTAGCAGTTCAAATCAGTTCTTCAAATTCACTACACAACTGTTTTGCAAATGCTATATAAATTACTAGGATTTGCATTCAAGCAGCATGGTGTTTGGTTATATCCCATTTTAGTGTAACCATTGTCCATTTTCACTATTTTTGTTTGGAGATCCATGTTTATCTATTTCAAGGTTATATTTTCTCTTCCTAGATTTTCCATTTCATTCTCACTATGCAATTAGCCTCTTCATTACCTTTATTAATTGTACTTTGCTGTCTTTTAGGATGATATTTTCACTTCACAGACTTGCACTTTCCTTCTGTGCATTTATCAAATCCTTATTTAAAATGTAGATTATCATGTGAAGCAACAGTACCATTTTTTTTTCACAAGCGTTTGCAGCCACTCATGAATTTCTTGTTTGTTTCTCAGTTTCACATTTATACCCTGCATTCCCTATATTTGCAGTTACTGCACTTCTATACTCTATATAAACACCATCCACAGGTACTAAATCAGCAAATTTAGCACTTACTACACTTTTTCCACTTCGAAGGTCCATCCTCTGCCTGCTCAACCTGATGCAGATGTGATGTTTTTGTGATGACTTCAGTTACATGCTCAACAACTTTTATGGTGTGCCCATAAAATGTAAGGGAGCAGAGATCTGACATTCTTACAGCTATGTGACAAATTTGAAGTGTTATATTTTCCCCACAGACATGAGACAGCATTAAATACTGTTGCATTATATTGTGACTTTAGAGTACAGACTGAATGTACTGCGCTAATTGGTGTACAGTGCTATGATAGGCCAGAGTTTATCTGTGTCTATCCTTCATAACAATCATTGTTCCCCTTTGCTGAGCTGCAACAAAATGTATAGTGTGCAGATTTAGAATTTTATTGCACCACTAGTGATCCTAGTAACCAATGAGAAATAAATGGGCAGGAACATTCAATAATTTAGGTGTTGTGAACTGTGAAGTAAACTCCCTCACATATTATATGGTTGCAGGATATAAGTTTCTCATTTATCATGAGAATTTTTGTTTATAGTTCTTGTTATGAAGTGTAAAATATTGAACTTAGTTCAGTTTGTAGTGTCACTTTATTTTTCTTTTATATTCTTTTGCATGTAACTGTAGTGAATCACATGTGATGTAGCCTCTTCTGGATACTCACTAGCTGTTGAAAATAGGATTCCACTTTATTGCTCGATATACCTACATAGTAGTGCTTGGAGTACATCACAACCACTTCATTCACTGTTTATCATGAGCACATTCCTTTATATTGTAACAAATGAAAACACAAGTTACTGCTAATCACATTTTATTTGCCTTCTAATCAGTTATCATAGTGCTTATGTTACACTTAATTTAGTATTGCACAAACTCACTCAGAGCAACACAATAGTCGAATAGAATCACAACTGAACTGTCACTATTGGGTCACAACTCACACTGAACTGCACTCGCACAATTTACCGTCACTGTCCACTGAATACTTTGTAAATGTTTTACTGACTTAGTCCTACTAAAGTTCTTCTGGGGTGACACAATTTATTTGAACAGGGGTGGTATGGTGTCCATACCGCCGAAGCAAATCGGATGATTGTGGGTACATATTAAAATGGATGATTGGCTTGGGCAGGTCAAGTATCATGGCGGATGCCCTGACACTGACCTGCGATTTGGGGTGAACATGTGTGGAACTGCGGGAGGAAGGGGGAGTCTGGGGAGTGTCAGAATGTCCTTAATCTGGTTGAGTCTAGTCTCCAGTGCTGTTGTGTGTCCTTGTAGTATCTCTTCTAACGTCTTATGGACCTCGTGTATGCGTGACTCATTTATGTAGGTGACAACTTTCTCCAACTGCTTGTTGAAGTGGTGATGGAGGCTATTGTGTTCTTGGTGAACTGTGGCTGGTAACATTGTTTGCAGGTTATGGGTGGTGTCCTGGACGTCCTCGAGAGCATGAGTCAGGGGTGCCTCCCATGCTGCAACCTGGTCGGTGAGAGTCTGGAGTGTTTCCTGTAGTTTCTGCAGTGCAGCGGTGTTGTGGAATATGGCACTGTAAAGTTGGTTGTCTACAGCATCTTGTTGGTCGGCGGTTTGACGGTTGGTGTTGATGTGCACTTAGTGTGTGACGGTGATGGTCTGGGAGTTGGAGACTGGTTGTTGTGAGGGCCGCTTGTGAGCTGCAGACAGCTGATGGCGTGGATTCCTGGGGCACACTGCCTGGCCCATGAAGTGGCTGGTGCAATTGCACGTGGCACAATACACGGGGTGGCGTGTCAGGTCGTGGCTGGTGCAGAATGTGGTGATGGTGCCAGCGCCACAGTAGTGGCAGCGTGGGGCATTGATGTAGGCGTCAGCAGTGTGACCGCACTGGCAACAGCGTCGGCAGGGAGTAGGGCGGACACCTCGACTAGCCTCAACTGGGAGCACCTGCCCAAGGGCAGGGAGCCCATCCATCAAGGCAGCACGATAATCCGCCCCATCCCAGAACTCCAGGCATACCAGCGGTGACGGTCCTCTGGCTGTGACGATGTGCGTTGCTTTCGTAAGAGAAGGCCAACGACATTGGGCTGTGCTGAGGAGGAGAGAACCCGGAAGCTGCCGATGTACTCCGCACACAACTGCACTGTAGCTCTGCAGCCTCGTGAGGTTAGGATGACTCTGTGTGGGCATCTGGTATTCAACCTCTGGCAGTGTTGTCTGTGTGCAGTAGGTGTTTGGTTTCGGCGTGGTGTTGCAGGCTGAGATACCGCACTCTGACGGCATAGACGGAGATGGAGTTGGCGAGGAGGCTGCCTGTGAGGCAGGGGCGGCGCTGGCGTTTTCGGTTTCCACCGAAGGCACTTCAGAGCGTTCTTGAACTGCTGCGATGACTCTCTTCTTCCTGCCATGTTGTCTCTGCAGCGGCTGTGACTGAACTCCCTCCCTCCGGGCACGAGTGAGTCCCTTTTATAGTGTCTGGTCTGCTGCAGATCTTTCTGGAAATGAAGCTTCCAGATCCTATCTAATGGAATTATCTCAAATCGCAATGCCGGTCCACAATGGCAATTGTTTCCATATGGCCTATTGTCCTGTCAGTGGACGGGTCTTAACACTGGTAAGTGCCCCAGTCTATTCCTGCTGTTGGTAAAGGCTGGGCTGTCGTGCACCAACCCCCACACCCAGACATCGACTTCACAGTTGCACTGACCCTGTGTATCTGTCAGAGAGTTTGAGAATGTTCACAATATCAGGAGAAATGGAGCTGACCTCCAGTAACTCCCATTCCGGGCAGGAGGAGGATAATATCCAGAAATCTCCCCTTGCATGTTGAAAGTGTTTCTCCAACTACTGTTGGCTGAAAGCACTTCCAACATGTGCTTCAACCAGCCATACATCGGCCACCACTGAAGGACACGTCTACCATACACAGGGAGGCTCAGCCCCCAAGAGCTGCATTACAATATGGAGTAGAAATCTGTGTATATCCTAGAAAGTATGTTTATTGTAGTACCAAGAAAAATTTTGGCCTGTGTGATAGAAAGAAGCAGTACTACCAGTTGTTTAAGGATTCCCATAAGTCTAAATTTCTAGTTATTTTACATTTAGTTTTTGTACATTGACTGCACTGAACATTTTACTCACGTCATTGCTCACTTATCGCTTTGCTGAACAAGGGAATAGTTTATTAGTTTCAATTTTAGGAAGTTGGCAAGTATGTGATTGAGACATAGTAATTGATTGTGCATAAGCAGCAGGGTACAGAATAATTGCATCTTGGTTCTATTTTATTTAATTGTTTCTTTTATAACACAGTGACAGTTCTCACCATTTTCTTTTTGTTAAAGAAAGCTATCGTCTGATATGGAAGCTACTAGAACGGCCCTAGAAAATGAAAGGAAAATTCAGCTGTTACAGATGCAAGCAATCAATGCTCTGTGGAAGAAGGTAAGAAAGTTAGTGAGTGAAAAGAGCTATAATATTGGTTTTCAGTGATAAAACTCATTAGATAGTTGTACATTAAACCATATTACAATTAGTGATAAAGTCTGTGATGAAAGCTTTTTTGTGGTTTAGTATCCTTTAACCAGGTAGGTCATATTAGGTGAAGACTGAGTGAAATATGTGAAATGCTGCTCCAATGGGCCCAGGGTCCGCAGAGCTCTAAAGAAACCTGACATTCATCTTTTCAGGATAAGCAAAAACCTGGAAAAATCCTTCCAGATAACTCGCCCCAACTGACATTTGAACTTGTGAGCTCTTGAATGTGAGGCAGACAAATTATACCCCACATGTAATGAAAATTGATTAGAGTTTAGATTTACTGTAACAACTGCACAGGGAGGAAAACATTCTTAGTGCTTTAGCTTGCACTCTTAACCCAAGATCCAAGTGAGCTGATTGCATGCTGATACAATTTATGCATATAAATTGCCAAGAGTCAATCTGATCCACAGAGTTTAGTTTTTACATTCAAATAATATACCATTCATGCAACAGATGCTGCAACTGCACATTTCTAGCTAATCCAGGCATCGGCAAACATGTACTCAATGAGGTATCCGTATGACGTCTCAACATGCAACCCGCAATGCACATGACATAATGTAGAATAGGGGATGGATTTGACCTTCGTTCAGAGTCAGTGCTGGACTCACTCGCTACAGAGTACATTAAGGAATAGTACATATGCTTGAATCCAGCTATTTTGGTCTACGATAATTTAGGTAGGCCTAGATATTTGAGCAATGTATTTAAATTCACTTCTATTTGCAATGTACCATGAAAATCCAGTGATATATCACAAGTAGCCACTCTCAGGATAGCACGTAAATTATCATCTGTTAATCGCGATACAAGATTTTTTTGGATTCAGTTTCTTTTCTTGTACACATTTCTTAAATGCTTGAAATAATTCTGTCCCTGTTATATGTTCCCTAAGTGGAATGACTTCAAGCATATATTCTTGTATCGAGGGGTTGTAAGTAACTCCACGAGTGAAAATTACCAATTGTGCTGTGTCAACGTTGTCAGTGCTTTCATCAATGTGAGAGAAATGGCTATAAATTCATGGACCTCGGTTTGTAGTCTTTTTTCGGTTATTTCTGCTATTTTATGTGTCCTTCTCTGTATGGTTCGTGGTAATAATGCAATATTACTAAAAATATCATATTATTCAGGGCAAATTATGTTGGCAACTTTACTCACATTTTTTATGAAATCTCCATCACTAAAACATCTCAGTGACTGAGAAATCTCCAAAGCAACAGCATAGCTGACGTGAAGTTGTCTATCAGTTATAATATTTGAATTAATATTAGGTGTATTATCTGAAATTGCTCTTTGAGCTGTTGCAGTTGGCTAGTCCAATCTAGACCTGAAAAAAATAAAATGAATAAAGGACACTACGTCAGTGTTATGCTACTTTAAATCGTGGTGTAAATTTATGAATACATGCTTGTCTATAATTGTATGGTGATCTTTATGACATGTATCATAATGCCGCTTGATGTTCCATTGATGAGTGCCTTTTTTAATTTTAGAGCACAACAAACACCTTACGTTCCTTACATGATGAGAGAAGAAATCGTCAAAGTGCTATTCTAGATATCAAATTTAATAGACCAGGGATAATTAGATGCACTCTAATTCTATGAATATACTAAGACTTTAAGTTAAATAAACTAATATCCTTCAAAGTTATAAATAAAGAAGTTTATCTAATTACACTTCGACAGACATGTTTAGAAGTGCAGGTAAATATGACAGGACAGTCCACCCGTGATCGGTGTGTATGCACAACCAGTTAAGGCTGTGTGGGAGACAGAGACAGAGTAAGCGCTGCCCCTGACACGTCATAGTTGCGAGGCCTCACTGAGCACATGTTTGCCGATGCCTGAACTAATCTATGATATTTAAACTGCATGTTGGTGGCATTTTTCCTGTTTATTTAGGTTTTCTTTGTGAAGTCACATGTCAGCCATTGTAGCACACTGTAAACAGAATAGAACATGGCAGTGTTTGTTTCATGCTGGACTTGTTTTTCATCTATTTTGTTATTTCTCTGGGTTTTTGCTTATTGTACATCTCAAAATGGCATACTGGAGCAAGAAGTCATTGACTAAGGAGGAAATTATGGCAGCATTGCTGGAGATGATATTTGAGTGACATTTTGATTAACAATGATGACCATATTTGTAACAGTTGCGGCTGGTCGTCCTAAGGTCTCACACAGATGCATCGGCTGAGATCTTATCTCGTGGGTGTTGAAGAAATAACAACCACAGTTATTATTGTGAAACCTTTTTTATTCCAGTCCACAGTAAATGCTACTCTTCCTACCATATACCCTTTGTTATTGACTTTGTCACTGACTTTTCCTCGCGGTACTGGCCGGCGCTGATACTAATGTTGCAGGGGTGTTGTAATAATGTTGGAGTGTTGTAGGGCTCTCGGTGTGTGTTGTAGGACTCGCGGGGTATGTTGTAAGACTCCCGGGGTGTATTACAGGACTGGGCTTTTAAAATGCGTGTTCGCTGATTTTATAATCTTTTCCCATTTCCCCTGACTATACCCTTACTTTCTGACCACGTGGTTGCCATCATTGGTGGAAATTCATATTGTACGCGCGGCTCCCGAATTTCCACCTATAGGCATGCCTTGCTGTGGCGGGAGTTCCAGGAGGGGATTCCGCCTCACTGCACTGGGCATCCCTATTAGCCTAACAAAAGGCACAAAAGGATTTTTCGTCTTTTGTTCAGCATTGTCTGCGTCGTCACACTAATGACTGTTTTACCCTGAGTTGGAGACAACTCTAGCTGATACCCACCTGTTACGCATCTACCTGCTACACGGAATGATCGGTTGGCGAACATTTTGTTTAAGAATTTGCTTTAGCAATTGATTTGATTTATCCAGCTACAAATGCCCCGCTATGAAGAAATCAGTTACCACCATCGGTAGGAATTGATTTGTTCAGAGCTCGTCTCCCACTGAACTTAAAAAATTTTCTTTCTTTTCTTTTTTTTTCTACATTTTCCAGGTTGTCGGTGAGTCAGTGTTTTTTATCATACGACGGCGCAATGGGTATATGGTTTGATACTTGAGTATTCCCTTTTTTACATATTTTACATACTGAACATATTACACAGGTTACCCTTTTGAATGACATCTTTTGAATACACATATACACATACATAAATAGCCCTTCGAATTTTACATCTTTCATGTGACATATACTCACGTGGAATACACACATAAATAACAGATTACCCTTTTGAATGACATATTTTGAATACACATATACACATACATAAATAGCCCTTCGAATTTTACATATTTCATGTGAAATATACTTACATGGAATACACACATATATAAATAGTCATTTGAATTTTATACATACTTTACATGAATGACCTGTACAATTGGCGTACATATTTCATACGAAAGTGACATGGATTTTTTTTTTTTACTATCACTTCCTTGACACTTTTATTTCGGTTCACATCTTTAGGTCTTTTCACACGGCATTGGCTACATGTCTTCGGTATTTGAAGATTTCGGAAATTAAGGTCTGTGTGAACCAACTGTGTGTTAATATATGAATTACCGTTATCACGTCACCGGAGTTGTCATTCATTTATTCTTATTGCTGGCAATATTTCAGTATACTAGTTCTGACGAAAGTAGGAAATTCTATTATTACAATTCATTTGGAATTCCTTTCGCCAAACAGCCTATCTGAGAGGTCTCGCTTTCCAGTGTCATGTGATTGCGTTATATTTACAGGATCTAATATTTACAATTTACTAATTACTACGATTAATGCAATCTTCCACCTTACCCGTGAGGTATAAATTTTTTAAAATTATTTATTTAGTGCATTTCCTTGCTCCACATGCGATTTGGTTTTTATTTCCTATTCCCTGAAGGGTCTTAGCAGTGAAAGGTGGTAACGGCCCAGGTTCTTATGGCTTTTTATTTCCCTTATTTCAAATGCAAGTGGCCCAAATTGGTTCACAATCTCACACGGACCTCTCCAGAGTTTTTCCACTTTAGCATTTCTTCTGTCCAGTACGGAGGATATGGGGTGCCGTCTTACCAGCACCTTTTCTCCTACTTTTGGCGACCATTTTCGGCGGTGGCGTTTCGCCTTTCGCTTTCGTTCTTCCGCCCGCCTTTTAATTCTAAGGAACGCTTTTTGTATCCTCTCGTGTTTCTCTTCAGCGTCTCCGATCTCTAGTGCCCCTGGGATGTGCCTTATAATGGGTTCGGGTTCGGTTCCCAGTTGTAATGTCGTCGGGGGGTATCCGGTGACAGCGTCCGGCGCATCATTAAAAATATGCTCGATGTATGAGCAGTATTTCGGCCAAGAAGTATGTTTACGGGCACACAGGATACGCAGGAATATAGATAAATCCTTCATCACTCTTTCGCATGGGTTACTCTGGGGATGGTACAATGTTGAGTTATAAATTTTAATTCCTGCCTCATGCAGTTTATTCACAAAAGCTTTCCCTTTATGTACCGACGCGTTGTCTGCCAATACTGCATCTATTTTCCCATACCTCGGTATGTAATCGTTTACTATTTTGTCCACGCATATGGTGCTCGACAGTTTTTTAATTGGATATATCTTTACGAATTTCGTGAAGATATCGATCATCACGAACACGTGCTTTAGTCCTCCTCTACCTTGTGGTAGAGGCCCATGGCTATCGACAGCCACCAACGCACCAGGTTTTTCGCATAGCATTGGTTGCAGCGGAGCGTCATATCTCACATTTAGCGGTTTATTTTTCTGGCATACGTCGCACGCCGCTATCAGCTTCCTCGCCTTGTGTTGCAGCCTAGGGATGTAGCATCTTTCTTGTATCACGAGGCTAGTTCTTTCACTTCCGGCATGAATCATCGCATTGTGGTAGGATTTAATTACCAACGTCTCCATGCACGCCGGGACGTATACCGTCCATCTCGGCTTGTTTCTGCCTTGACGCTTATAGATGACGTCATCTTTGATTCCCAATGATCCAACTGTGTCGCGTTCAATCTTAGGTAGTTTCATTCGTATTTTCGCTAGCCTGGGGTCTGTTTTCTGCAGGTCACTTATTTTCTTCATCTTAGCTGTTAATTCTTTGTTTACTGAGAGGTCCATGTGCATTATGGTTACTTCCCTCTGCCGGTCCATTGACCGTTCCGGTATGTTTCTACCTGCCGGGGTCCTTGACAAAAGGTCACTAAATATGTTTTCGCTCCCCGGTATGTGTTTCACTTGAACATCGTATGATGTTATTTCGTGTATATAGCGAGAAATCTTTGTGCTCGTCAGTTTACAGTTTTGAATGAAAGATAGGCTCACATGGTCCGAGTATATTATTATGCGTTTATTGTAAATGTAATGTTTGAATTTTTGTAATGCATAATAGATGCCCGCGATTTCCTTCTCCGTGATGCAACTTATTGCTTCAACCTTGGTCAAGCCCCTGGAGCATGTCGCGATGACGTGTCGGTCCCCATTCTCGTCTCGCTGTGTCAGGACGCTAGCGAATGCAACATTAGATGCATCACAGTGAGACAGAATATTAGAAGACCCCAAAAGAAAATCGTTCATGTAAATGTTTGTTAAAAGTGTAATTCGTTTTTTGATGTTGGTATGAGATAATTAAATGACGAAAACATGTTGATAAGGTTCATTGTTACGAACAACTAAGTTTGCACAAAGATGTCATAAATCTTTCCATATTTGATTTTAATATATGTGTATAAATATTAGAATTGTTTGTGTTCCATAATAAAAGTAGGGGAGGAGGATTAGGGATCGCTTCCCTAACGAGAAAGAACTATTTGATGAATAGCGCGGATGAATATGAAAAAGGCGGTGTTGCGTCAAATGACGCCAAAAAACAGTTCACTAGCGTCTCCGTATCCGGCATGGATGGACGCATTTTTATGTGTACGCGTCATGAAATAGTAAAAGTGAATTTACTAAGTGTTTAGAGACCTTTAATTAAATTTCGGCGATGCTAGGGAAGTTGATCCGCTAAAATAAGACTTTCTACTGTAATACGATTTAAAAATTGTGAACAAGAAGGTGCAAATAAAATGTTTGACTAAAGTTAAACCCGAGTGTATGTTCATTCCATCCGTTACCACGCCCTGAGGGAAATAAGAGCCACATCGCTCAAACAAGAAGCCACCCGCAAATAAAAACAGCACAAAAATGGCTTGCCCAACGTGGAACACGAATTTAGGATGGGATGGAAATAACGGGAATTGAACCTACGAGAAACATCAAGTGACGCCATATCATCGCGCCAAAAGGAAAGAAGACGCCATTAGACCATCGTTTGATATCGACATCAGAACACCGATGAACGGATAATCAACGATACATCAGAACACCGATGCACGGATAATCAACGCGGGAAAACACCGGAGATGGTCTAGCGAAGCCAGCTGCCCAGGAGACGTACATAACTGGACAAAGCAACGAAAAAAAAAAGTAGGATCAAAAATTTTTATTTTTACATCCAGTTTATTTTCATTTTTATGTTACTGAGAAGCGGCAAAGTAGTGGGACTTTTAACCCTAAGTGAATTGAATAAAGAAACTAAAATGTCGCGAAAAGAGATAGAAACAGGAGTGGGGGAAGGGGCAGATAGGTCTAGTTATCAAATAGAACCAGAAAGTGGGGAACAGGTAGCAATAGGAAGAGACCAAAGGTTATTAATGATCATGTTTGAAAGACTAGAACAAAGTTTAGGTCAGAAAATGGAACAAAATAAGGTAGAATTAAAGCAGGACAGAACAAAGTTTAGGTCAGAAAATGGAACAAAATAAGGTAGAATTAAAGCAGGACATAGAACAAAGTTTAGGTCAGAAAATGGAGGAAGTGAGAAAGAACTTAGAACAGAAAATAGAATTAGGAAGACAGGAGTGTAAAGAAAATATGAAAGTAATGGAAACTAATTTAAAATTAGTACATAAAAACTTAAATGAGACAAAGGAAGCCTTAGAAGCTAGGATAGAAATCATAGGAGATAGGATGGGAAAAATAGAATCAGAAATGAGAGAAAATAAGATTGTATTAGAAGAAGAAATTGCAAGATGTAGAGATGAAATAACAGAATGTAATACAAGTGTAGACTGTAAGATTACAAATGTAAAAGCAGAAATAACTGAGGAATTAAGGAAAGAGATTGAGGTAGTAAAGAAAGACATTATTAATGAAACTGTAGAACAAATTGTAATTCCTAAAATTAAGACGATGACTGAAGTAGTACATTCGCAACGGGATGCTATAAATGATATGAAACAAAGTCACTTAGAAATAAAGAATGATTTAAAATCAATTTGTGAAGACAGAGAAAGAGGTTCACAACCAAACAATGACACAACACACAACACATGTTACACCAACAGCATATTACATGAAATCACACCACCTACATTTGACGAGAAGAAGGGAGACGATCCAAAACTCTTTGTTAAAGAGATGGAAGAATATTTTAAAGTGAAAAGGATACCAAATGAGCTTAGGATGATGATAGTTAAGAAAAGCTTAAAAAACAAGGCATTAGAATGGCTCAGGTTAACACTAGCTGGTCATGAGTCGTATAGCTCATTCAGAAATTTATTCCTATCAAGGTATTGGGGCCCAGCTAAGCAAAACCAAACTAGGGTAGAGCTAGTGACAGGTAGATATGATCCAACCAAAGGGTTATCGCTAGTCGATTATTTTATGAAAGTAGCCAACAAAGGAAAGCTGTTAGACCCTAACCTGTCGGAAGCAGAGCTAATTACCAGCATAACAAGACATTTCCCAGACACGGTGAGAACAGAGTTAATTGTTGCGAGGCCAGTAGATTTTGCAGATATGATAGAATTGCTGACAGCCTTCGAAACACAAAATGGTCGGCCTAATGAGCATAGACATAGGAACGGTCACCCAAACTCACCCATCTTAAACCGGAGCACGGCTACAAACAACCAGAATGAGGGAGAAGATAGAAATACTAGGAGCACCCATGAAAGGGGGAGAGGGGCACACCATTTCCCACAACCACATAATCATGGCGAGAGGATGGAGAACACAAGACAGCGGTACCACGACACAATACCAAGGGGTGAATCGAGATACAGAACGCATAGATATGATTGGGGGAGACCAGGAGACCGTACCCATAAAGTGAATCACATACGATTCTGTAGGGAATACTTAAACAGCCAAAGGTCGTCATGCAATAGGGGTTCACGCCAAAGGGGCAGAAACCAATGGAACACCGACAACGTAAGACAGGAACAGAATGAAAATGTGCCGGATAGGACCGATGCTGCGCAGAATACAGAAACAACAATCACCTCCAACGCCCAGGAAAACTAAGTACAAGTCAACTTTGTGTCCCGGAAGTTGACCTGTGTGGCAGTAGGGGCAGTATTGACCAACATAACATAGGTACCTTGAGAAGACAGGCAAGTGAAAGAAAGGAAATAACCAATCCACCAATGATTAGGCTGAAGGTATGGGGTATCGAATTGCCAGCGATGATTGATACAGGAGCCAGCACATCAGTATGTGACGAACAGCTATTCCAGGAATTAATTAACTAAGAGAAGTGCTGAATTCTTGCCTGTGTGTGGAGTGTATTGCAGCACAGCAATTGGCAAGAAAAAGGAACATGTTAAATACCAGGTAAGGCTGGTAATAGAAATCGGAAGTTGGAAGTTCGATTTTATTGCCCTGGTAATACCTAGACTAACAGCTACCCTAATCATTGGCAGTGATTTGCTTAATCTTTGGAGGTCGGTGATCAATTATGACCTACATGAATTCATTATCAAGGAAGGAACCTCAGAATGCACTGCGAAGTTCCTGGAGGAAGAAACATGCCAGGAGGAACCAGACCAGACAGGGATCCATCCGGATGAGCAATTCTTTGTGGAGAACATCAATGTCCACAAGAATAGGTTGGTAGACCTAAGGGTAAGTAAGGAGAAAACAGGTTGGACGAGCGAGGAGGAAACTAATGTTTGCAGCCATTGGATCTACACAGAAGACGAGTATGTTACCACGAACAACTACCAACCTGAACCACTACCAACAGATGGAGAAGAACCGATGTCACAGCTAATCGACGAGAAGGTCTGGGGGGCATATGGCATCTCTGAAGAGGAAAGGAACCAACTTAGAAAAATATTGATTAAAAACAGGAAAGTTTTTAATAAAAAGCCAGGTACATGTAATAAGTACGTACATACTTTTAAAGTAAAAGATATCACCCCCTATTCACATAAATCCAGGCCCATCCACAACTCCATCAGGGAGGAAACTGACAGAGTATTCCAGAAAATGTTGGCGGACGGAATAATAGAACCGTCGGACTCATGTGAATCCAGTGGTATGCGTCCATAAGAAAGAGGGAAAATTGAGGATGACCATCGACGCAAGGAAGATAAATGCCCATACCTTGCCAGATGATTACAGGCCTGAGGGGGTAGACCAACTGATATCAAAATTGAAGTGAGGTCAACATTTTACAAGTCTTGACCTGACAGCATCATTCTGGCAAATTCCTCTTCATCCAGACGTCAGGAAATATACCTGCTTCCTGCACAAAGGAAAGGTGTACCATTTTTTAAAATGTGCCTTTGGATTATCGACCAGTAGCAGTGCACTACTGAGGGCTCTAGACAAAGTTTTCGGGGATACTATCGAGGCTTTTGTAACGCAGTATGTTGACGATTTTTTAATATACAGCAAGAATCCCGAGTCACACTTACATCACATAGATTATGTATTGTCCAAGTTTCAGGAAAGCAACATGACCCTAAACTTGGAAAAGTGTGAATTTTTCGTCAAAGAGGCAGAATTTCTAGGCCACATCATTACGCCTGATGGTTTACAACCTAATCCGGAGAGGGTCAAGGCCATAGAGTGTATACCACCCCCACGTAACTTGAAACAGTTGAGAAGGTTTCTGGGCATTTTACAGTACCAGTCAAAATTTGTGATCAACTACGCTAAGGAATTAGTACCCCTTAGAGAACTGTTGAAAAAGGATACTAAGTGGGAATGGAATACCGAACACCAGGTAGCCTTTGAGAAAATTAAAGAACTTTTTAAGCACAGTATTCTGCTGGAACGACCGAATCCAAATTCACCTTTTCTAATATACACCGATGCTAGTTGCACTCATATGGAGCAATATTAGCACAAGAAGATGCAGATGGCAACAAACATGTGATTGCCACAGCTTCTAGATTTCTAAACAAGATAGAAGCCAATGCCTGCATAACGGAATTAAAAATAGGTGCAATCCATTTTGCGTTACAAAAGTTCAGGCAATATATCTACCATTATAAAATAATTATATATACTGATCACGTAAGCCTGTCCTTCATCCAAAATTGCAAGCTAACCAACTCCAAAATCTCGAGGTACATACACGAAATAACATCGCACGACATAGAGGTCAAACATATCCCGGGCAAGGAGAACATCTTTAGTGACTTATTGTCAAGATTAAGATCGGAGAGTCACATACCCGAGACGATATACAATCCACACCATGAAATTAAAATCATGCAGATAAATAGTAAAGAAAGCAACAAAATCTTACAAGACTTCAAAAACATAGCGAAGCTACAGCAAGAAGACCCTGAATTGAGAAGGCTATTCGACAAGGCTCCAGACATAGTACCAAAGTTGGAAGCCAAGATAGGGAAATTTAGGAACATCCTATTTAAATTACATGGTCGCGACGTAAGGAAGTGGAAAATGATAGTACCAAATTCCTTACAGGACAGGGTTATTTTGGCATTCCATCACTCGATGCTTCACTCTGGTACTGAGAGAACAATGCTTGCAATTGAGGAAGTACTGTACATCAAACATCTTGGCAAGAAAGTCAGGAAGTTAATTTCCTCATGCGACCTATGTCAGAAGGCCAAGCCAATTAATGTAAGATACGATGTCGTTCCACAATCCATCGTGAGAAACGAGAAAAATGCATTGGTGTGCATCGACGAACATGGCGAGCTACCTAGGGGGAAAGATGGAAACAGATACATCTTTGTCATGTTTGATGTTTTCACAAAATTCACTAAAATATACCCCATTAAGAACATTAAAAGCAGAACTTGCCTAGATAAAATCATCAAGGACTACATCCCAAAATATGGGAGAATAAAATCTATTCTGTCAGACAATGCAACAATGCATAAGAGTAAGTTATTCCAGGACACCTTAAGAACATTAGGAATAAAATTATACTATTCCTCAATGTATTATCCCCAAGGAAACCCGACTGAAAGAACGATGAGGAATATAAGTATATATTTCCGCCTACTTTGCCACAAAGACCACACTTCCTGGATGGAAAAATGCGGGTACATAGAGGAGGTGATTAACCATTCGGTGAACCCCACGACCAAGTTCGCCCCAATCGAATTGATGACCAACACAAAACCCAAGAGATTGACAATTGACATTGACACTACGATGGCTGCTCAAAGGGAATGGACAGAGAAGGAAAAATGTCAATTGGCATTCAGAAGATTACAGCAAAAGGCTGAAAAAGGGAGGAACAAGGTGAAAAGATTCGTCAGGAAATGGTCCCCACAAATTGGAGAAAAGGTGCTCTTAAAAAGCCACAAAGCATCCAAGGCATCTGAGAAAAGATCTGGAAAGATGGAACTATTGTACACTGGACCACTGGTCATAACAAAACAGCTGGGTGACCACACGTATGAGCTACAGAATACAAATGGCAAGTTGGTAGGAAGATACCATAAAAATAAATTAAAACCATACAAAGAAAGGACCAAATAGTCTTTGCCAACAAATATGTAAGGCAGGAATAGTAGAAATGATGGAAAATAACAATTTTTAATGGGTTACTTATAGAAAATTAAGTTCAGATTAGAAAATACAACAAAAAAGAAAATCCAACATAGTCATTGGCTATATTGATCACAAAGAGCATTGTCAACAAAGACAGATGAGGACACTGATTGTCATTAAAGAAATGAATTATAGTGACGGAAAATAATGTGTTTTTGACATAAGGATGTCAGGGACAAAAATAACAAGGAATCAATTGTGATGACAAAGATAAAATATTTCGACACAAAGATGTCGAGGGTGAATTGAGAAGAAAAATAATACAACTGCAGAATAATTATAAGTATAGAAGTTTTCTCTTATAGAGATACGAGACAAAGAGGTGACAATTAGTGAAGTAAGAAAAACCATAATCAGAAAAAAAATGCCCATGAATTAAGATGGATATAGCCAATGCTAAGCTTGAAGAAATGTTGAACCAAATAATAATGAATAAGAACCCAATTAAAAAAAATGGTACCATTAGTAACATCAGAGTTTAAGAATCGACTCAACGACCTGCCTACACATAATAAGCTTACAAGACAAAGAAGGCAAAGAACTGAATAAAATATTGCCATAAATATGATCATAATCATTAGCTCAAAATTTGTATCCTGTTTTTCTCTCCTCATAACAAGGAACATAAGTCAAAAGCCACATAATAAACCATGATACACTTAAGTTATATTTGTGTCAATGTCAAATGTACAATAACTGAATGTGTTGTATAATAACTGAATATGTGTTGTATAATAACTGAACATATGTGGTACAATAACTGACTTTGTATTGTATAATAACTGAATGTGTTGTACAATAACTGAATATGTATTGTATAATAACTGAATATGTGATGTATAATAACTGAACATGTATTGTGTAGTAATTGAATATGTGAAATTTATAAAGACATGCTGTGTCATGCCAAAACAAAAGACAAAGACAAACAGCGAAGAAGGCTGTAAAGAAAAGAAAAAATATTGTACAAAGTGATTGCATCAGAGGAGTAGGGAGAAGTATTGTATTGTGTTTCAAGATTGTAAATATAGGTGATAACTTGAAAAACAAAACATGGGGCATGTGAGACAGAATATTAGAAGACCCCAAAAGAAAATCGTTCATGTAAATGTTTGTTAAAAGTGTAATTCGTTTTTTGATGTTGGTATGAGATAATTAAATGACGAAAACATGTTGATAAGGTTCATTGTTACGAACAACTAAGTTTGCACAAAGACGTCATAAATCTTTCCATATTTGATTTTAATATATGTGTATAAATATTAGAATTGTTTGTGTTCCATAATAAAAGTAGGGGAGGAGGATTAGGGATCGCTTCCCTAACGAGAAAGAACTATTTGATGAATAGCGCGGATGAATATGAAAAAGTCGGTGTCGCGTCAAACGACGCAGAAAACAGTTCACTAGCGTCTCCGTATCAGGCATGGATGGACGCATTTTTATGTGTACGCGTCATGAAATAGTAAAAGTGAATTTACTAAGTGTTTAGAGACCTTTAATTAAATTTCGGCGATGGTAGGGAAGTTGATCCGCCAAAATAAGACTTTCTACTGTAATACGATTTAAAAATTGTGAACCAGAAGGTGCAAATAAAATGTTTGACTAAAGTTAAACCCGAGTGTATGTTCATTCCATCCGTTACCACGCCTTGAGGGAAATAAGAGCCACATCGCTCAAACAAGAAGCCACCCGCAAATAAAAACAGCACCAACAATAAATTTCGAACGCCAAATTCATTTCGGGCGTCTCCAATAATATTGACCGTCCGAAGAGTTCTTTCACCTTTTCGAACGCCTGTTGTTCGACGTCGGTCCATTTCCACGTGAGGCCCTTCTTTAATAATGCCCTAAGCGGAGCAACTTCCTTCGCATAATTGCAGGTGAAACGGGCTTGGTATTGTAACATTCCAAGGATCCGCTTCAACTGTTTGGGATTTCGAGGGGACGGTATGTTTTTTATCGCCTCTATCCTGGCCGGGTCCGCTGATAGTCCTTCACTCGAAACCACGTACCCTAGGAATTTTACCTGGGATGCAAAGAATTCAGTCTTCTCTAGGTTTACGGTCATCCCGCATTCCTTTAACCTCTTTAGCACCATTCCGATGTGCTGTAGGTGTTCATCTACATTTGTATCGTGTATGAGGCAATCGTCGATGTATTGTGCCATAAACGGTTCGTACTTTTCCCCGAATATCTTATCCATCGCCCTGAGAAACGCTCCATTGCTGGTTCGTACTCCGAACGGACATCTCCTGAATTGCAAAACTCTACCTTTATGAGTGAAAGCAGTATATTTTCGTGACCGTTCGTCCAATTCTATTTGCGGATAGGAGCTCCTTAGATCTAAGCTAGTGAACCATTTCTTGTTCCCGATGCTTGCTAGAATTTTATCTATTGGTTCGGATCTGTAATTGTCGGGCGTAATGTGTTTATTTAGTCGTCTGGCGTCTATAGTGATACGTACGTCACCATTTTGTTTCTTCACTATGCATAGCGGGTTGAGGTATGGCGAGTTGGAAGGCTCTATGATCCCTTCCTCCAGCATCTTCTTTATTGCCTTATCTACTCCTGCCTGTAAATCCATAGGGATGGTTCTGCTCTTATATCTAAATGGTTCTAAGTCTTTTACTTCACAGTTGTATTTAAACACGTTACATAAACCTGTTCTATCCTCGAACACTTCCATATTATCTAATAGTATTTCAAACAAGGCATCTCTTTTCTCTTCATCCAACGCAGTGACGTTTCTGGCTACCCGGCCTATCCTGGCCAACAAACTGGTTTCCAGGTCAAATACCTCGTATTCCGGCTGTCCACTAATTGCCTGTACATTACCGTCTGCCCATTCATTTAGAGCTCGTATTTCCTGCACTCGCATGCTATACTGTTTAAACACCTGTTCCTCGAACGGGTTTTCGCGAGAATAACTTTCACTTTCGATGTCACTGGCATTCCCATCCTCGTCATTATTCCCGTGTTTATCATTATCAACTATCCATAGCTCTTCATTTCCCCTTTCGTACTCGTTATTCCCATCGGACTTATTCTTCATGGATATTCTTTCTACAAAGAATTCTGCATTTTGTGTATTTTCTCCTTCTCCGAAACTCTCTTTATCATCTCTTGTCATTTGCGTGAATGGAACTGAAAAACTCTTTTCTTGTGTGGTGATCTGCATCCTTTGACGTTCGAAGTCTATGTTTGCCCGCGTGGCCATTTAGAAATCTGACCCGATAATTAATTCCGTCGACAACCTTGGCACAATTAGCGCAATAATATCCAACTTCACCCCTTTAATTTCGGTCTCTATCAATACTTGTTGAGTTATTCTCGTTTTGCTTCTACCGATAGCCAATACACAGTATACATTAGAGACAGGTAGTGTTTGTAGTTTCAGCCCACGCGATTTCAAATTGTTAAATAATTGCTGACTGCAGACTGTCACATTAGATCAGGTATCCACTATTGCGTGACAATCCATTCCTCCTATCGTAACTGCGATCCTAGGCGCCTCCACAATGTCACACATTCTATTTTTACTTAAATTCCTTTTAGCTTCGGGATGCTCTGCGCTGCCCTTATTGTCATTTGGTAGACCCATATCATTCTCCTTTTCATTTCTGTTTATTTCATCATCATTCGGGGTGCATATGGGAGAATTTATGTCCTCGTTTATTAGTTTAAAGAACCCCGGTCAGCTTCTTGGGTACATTTTACGGGAGCCTTGAACCTTACATCCTGGGATGGGCCTGTACCGTGCCACTGTTCCCTTCCCTCGAGGTCAAGGCCTTTCACTCTCATATCGTCGGTCTGGTTGGTAGGCGTTGCCTGCGTCTGGACGAACGTCGTTCCGTCGGTTCTGCCATCTTGTTGGTTGGCTGTCATCGTTTGGTTCCACCGATAACGCATGAAATTGCATTCTCCCCTCATTGGTGTGGTCCACTTGGGCATGGTGGTTCGGACCGTCGTATCGGCGATTTCCTCCGCCGAACGGATGTCGGGGCCTGTCGTCATGGCGCCGGTCACCTGTATTGTAAGGGTGGTGTCGTCTGTTCGGGTAATTGGGGGCAGTTCGTGCCCCGCTCCCACTGAGATGCTGCCTCTGAGTGTTAGGTGCGCGCTCTGTTCTCTCCCCTTGGAAGGCGGTTAGCAACTCAATTGCGTCATTGAGGTGGCGGAGTTTGGCAACAATTAAATGATTTCTAATGTGCTCGGGGAAGTGCGACGCCATGAGGGTTATAAATTCCTCCTCTCTGATTGGTGGGTCTAATAGCTTGGCCTCTTGTGCAAGCTTAAGGAAATAGTCCACCATACTCTCCCCACTATGACTATTATAGTTGCCATTGTTTGCCCTTATTCTTACGTTACACTGTTTCTGGGTGCTCCAGTATCTGGCAAGGAAGGTCATTTTAAGTTGCTCATAAGGGACTCGGTCGCCCAGTGTGAGCCTAAACCAATCCAGGCATTTCCCCACTAAACCCTTTTTAATGACCATTAACTTGAACTGGTCGGGGACAGACTTCATCTCAAAATATGTTTCTAGGTCTAAAATATATTGTTGGGCGTTGTCAGGGGCATCATCAAACGATGGGATAGCTATCTCGTTTAAAAACTGAAAACGCATGTTCTGCATGTAGTTTGCACTTTCATATGGGACATTTACATCGCTCTCACGTGGCACTGTTAGCAGTGTCCCTCTTACATTACTATGGCTGTTATTTGATTCTGCACGTGAGATGGCCGTGCGTACGCTGGTGCGAGCGGGTTCATTCATTACAGAGGTCCGCTGTATTTGCGTCCTCATATCAGCAATGTCACGTGCAGTTTCAGTAATCTTGTCACTATGGGAGCTCTGGGCTTCGGATATTTGCGCCAGCGTTTCCGCCATATTGATTTTTACTGACTCTTATTTCCCTAACCATGTCATTCCTGATTAGTTCTAGATCTTTAGCTATCTTGCTCTCCATTAATATGCAATTTCTCCTCAGCCCATCACTCACGTATTTTCTTATATCTAGGTTCTCTAATTGAAGAGCTTCCGTTTTCTCCGTTAAATGTCCTATTTCTGCCTGCGTACCTCTTAGTTCTGCCCTGATTAAGAGGAAGTCTTCCTGCATCTGATTTTGACCTATTCTGATGTCTTCCAGTATCTCCTGTTGCTGCGCTAATTTATTTTGTATCTTTACGTCTAATTCCCTATTGCTATTTGCCATTTCGTCCCTAACTGCCCTATTGCTATTTTCTATTTCCCTCTTAATTTCTTTATTACTATTCGATATTTCCTCTCTATTGGCCTGCATTTCCCCTTTAAGTCCATTGATACTTTCAGCTAATTGCCTAAGCAGTCCCGCTACATCTACCTGACTTGGATTGTTCCTTTCACTTTCAGGCATAGTGGGCCCTTCCGCGGACATCTGATTCTCGCATTCCATACTAATGGGTTTCCCGTAATTCTTTCCGCTTCTCAAAGTCATAAACTGTTTAACTCTACCCTGTCAGCTGTTTATTTTAAATCCCTCTTATGGAAGCCCTTCGTCTTTAATTCTATATTTACAATATCTTTTTTTTTTTACCCTGTAAGAAAATATCTAGATGTAATTTTCCTACACACTTTCACTTAAAGTTTTAATTTTGTTTTTGACTTACTGCGGCGCCTTCTGGGAGTTCTGGACGCTATGGGGGTTCTGGAAGCTCTGGAAGTTCTGAACGTTCTCGCTTCTGTTGTGTGGTGTGTTCCTGATGTGGTGTCTTCCTTCACGCTTGTTGGTGTGGGTGTCCGTTGCTGCTGGTTGTGGTTCTTTCGAGCCCCACGTTGAATGGCGTCATTTGCAGCTGGTCGGCCTAAGGTCTCACACAGATGCCTCGGCTGAGATCTTATCTCGTGGGTGTTGAAGAAATAATAACCACAGTTATTATTGTGAAACCTTTTTTATTCCAGTCCACAGTAAATGCTACTCTTCCTACCATATACCCTTTGTTATTGACTTCATCACTGACTTTTCCTCGCGGTACTGGCCGGCGCTGATACTAATGTTGCAGGGGTGTTGTAATAATGTCAGAGTGTGTTGTAGGACTCACGGGGTATGTTGTAAGACTCCCGGGGTGTATTACAGGACTGGGCTTTTAAAATGCGTGTTCGCTGGTTTTATAATCTTTTCCCATTTCCCCTGACTATACCCTTACTTTCTGACCACGCGGTTGCCATCATTGGTCGAAATTCATATTGTACGCACTGCTCCCGAATTTCCACCTATAGGCATGCCTTGCTGTGGTGGGAGTTCCAGGAGGGGATTCCGCCTCACTGCACAGGGCGTCCCTATTAGCCTAACAAAAGACACAAAAAAGATTTTTCGCCTTTTGTTCAGCATTGTCTGCGTCGTCACACTAACGACTGTTTTACCCTGAGTTGGAGCCAACTCTAGCTGTTACCCACCTGTTACGCATCTACCTGCTACACGGAATGATCGGTTGGCGAACATTTTGTTTAAGAATTTGCTTTAGCAATTGATTTGATTTATCCCGCTACATAGTTCAAAATTAATAATTTGCATTTTCACTTTCTCTACTATGCATTTATAGTAAGTGCATTTATATTGTGTTCCACCCGAAATTTCAGTACTGAGATTTTACTGGAAATATATGTTTTGAGATTCCCTGGAACCAATGCACTTCTAGAAAGTGGCGGCAAATGCATGAGAGAGAGAGAAAGAGCATAACTCAAAAATGAAAGTTGGTACCCTCAGGGGTCTCCGTTTAGGGGATATGTAAATGGTGACCACAAGGTACCCAAGCTGAGCAGAATATTACTTCCACTTACTGGTGTTTTGCTCCTCACTGCAGCTTTTCTATCTGACCTTATACCTTACGTTGGTCATCTCTTTCGACCCTGATGCTATTAGGGTACCCGAGGGCTAGGGATTCTTTATTTTTCCAACCTTTCTATTTCTCTATAACCTCTTAACTCCTAATATGCTGACCTGTCATGGCATGTAATGCGTCCTCTGATTGGTAATCAGAGGATGTGGTCTGTGAATTTATTTTGATAACTCTCCTGGTCACATTGGTGAGACCCATAAACCAATGACAAGCGTGGTCCTCCAGACATTCTGAGGGTTGTGAGAGAGCGATGTGGTCACCAAAACGTAAAAATATGGTGGTGCTCTCTAAAAGGCAGTTACTTTTATTGCTAATTCTCTCCAATATAAATTATAAAATATGACTTGAGTAAAATATTCTGGAGATAAAATGGTCCCCCATTTGGTACTCCAGGCAGGGACTACTTCTCAAGAACCAAAACATATTAATAGAAGATCTAATATCAGAATTCTTCAATGGAATGCAGGTGGTCTCACACAATCAAAAAGAATAGAGAAAATGTAGATCTTGTTAAAGCACCCAATTTTGTCAAGTTTTTTTGTGGGGCTAACCTTTCTGAGGTAATCCTTTTTATTGGTTTGAATTTTCGAATACTTATACTGTTCTCAAATAGGAAGTTGTTATTCATTTTTGTATATCTTAGCATGCAAAGAGAATAGAGTTTCAAAGTCATCATAAAGCGAACAGCTATTAAAAGTTATTTATTTATGCCAACAAGCTTACTGTTGGTGTTTTTAAATACACAAGCCGTGTGTGGGCAATGTTTAAGATTCTGATTCAACCTCTTAAGCTCTTAAAAGATTTTACTCTCAATTAAAACCTACTATATTTCCCTATCTCCATTGTACAGAGAGACCCAAAAACATACGAACCACAGTGCAGTGCTTTTCCACTGTGCAAGCAGAAACATGATAACACAGCTGTTGTACATAAGGTCATGCGGTTGACTTGATTTTCTCTGCTCTGAAACCGCAGTATTGAGCTCAGGCACTATCGCATGGTGGAGTTATTATCAGTGTGCTTTATTATTTTGCCCTGTACTTAGTCACAAAGAGTGTTATGGCCTAGCTTTTGTTTTCTACTGCACAGTGTGTATTTATTTATGATCCGTATGCGTTAACTCAGCTTGCCAAGTAACGAACTGGCTGCATTGTAATTTGCCTGTATGTATCCTTAGTGCTCGTTGCTGACTGTCGCTGTCATAGAACAGCGCGGATGAAACCATACATCATTTTAAAAGATACTTTTAAAAGGCTTTACTTACCAATGTTATAAAAGGAGATGCTGAAACTGGCTACCATCGTTGTCCATACATTTTTGGCACCTCTAGGGAATCACTAGCCGTAGTTCACGTTAAGAAATGCTGGCAATTTCCTGACGGTATTTTGTTTTAATTCTTCCAGAGTGTGTGGGTTTGTCTTGTATACTTAATGCTTTCAGTTACCCCAGAGAGAAATCACAGATCACCTGGAAATCTTTCTGCAATTCGCACTTTTACTTAGTGTGTGGGTGTGCATGATGCTCTTTCTTTCAGCAGGAGGAGGGGCCCCCTCAAAATATGTATTTCTGGTTAAATCTCAGTGTTGAATTTTTGGGTGGAATGCAATGTTCCTCCTCCTAATAAGTACATGGTAGAGAAAGTAATGATTAATTACAATTTGATAGTCATAGAATCTTATACATCATATTTTTAATATTAATTAGTATATGTTAAAAATAACGTTTACAGCATATTGGAACATTTTTTATATATAGTAATAAATCTGGTTTTACTGATGGTTTCACTGAGTTAAAGACAATAAGCTGTACTCAGAAAAGAAAGGAAAGGAAAAAGCAAATATTAACAAGTTGCATAATATTTGTTAGGTGTCTAGTCTTCAGCCAGCTTTAATGCAAGAAGGCAGCTCAAGTACAAGCACAAGTTCACAGCAACCTGATCCTGGTACATTCCGAGACCTGACGGAAACATGTTCACGGCTTAATTCACAGGTATAGTTGCACATTTGTTTTACACCATTTTACCACCTTTTTAGTTACCAAAGTTCTTAGTTACCTTGTAAAAATGTTAACAGCTCTTTGTGTGGCATAATCTGTTTCTTGCTTTCTTCCACTCTTATTTTGAATTGAACATACAGAAGGGAAGGAGAAGGAGAATATTGGTTTACAGTTGAGAGAGCCATAAAGTATCTCAAAATGTAGATCATTAACAAACAATATCTCTCAAATGGTTAATGCCACAAAAATGTATTTGACAAAACTTGTATGCTATAACGAGATCTACATTTTTTATGCAGTAACATTTTGTCCCTCTGTCATGGTTTACCAATTGCACAACAGCAGTTCAGACAGAATAAAAAGGGCTTCAGAGGCTATTTCTAGAAAATTTAAGATATAGTCTGTCATGAAAATAGATTAAATATGTGGTATTTTAATAAAAATCATTAGAACCTTTCTGAGTGAATCAACATTTTTGAAAATCCTACAAAATCTTTTGTATAGAATTTCACATTTTCATCAAGCAGTTGTTCTCTCAGATTCCAGGGTGGCAATTATAGCAATTACTTCCAAGTTGTCACCAAAAAACCAAACAATTATAGAATGTTGGAAGATCCATACCCATCTAACAGCTCTTCAAAAACACCTAGTCTTACAATGGATACCAGCTCACTGTGGACTGAGTGGTAATGACAAAGCTGATTTTCTTGCAAAAAAGGCTACCAGCAGTGTACAGAAATCTATAGTTAATCTACCCTTTTATGCAGCTAAAAGATTAGTCAACTCTGAATTAAAAAAAAAAAAAGATTGCAAAATATTACTATGGAAAATCAAAAAATAAAAGATGGGAACTACCAAGAATTCAAACAGTAATTCCTGAGTATCCTCAAAAAATGGCAGTTGCAACCTTCAGGTTGATTACAGGACATGATTGTCTGGCAAAACATTTGAACAGAATTGGGATGTGTTCTTCACCACTCTGTCCTCTATGTGATCTGCAAGAGAAAATGGACCAAGATCACCTTCAAGTATACCCGGCCACTTCTAGCGCCGCATCCATCACTGAAAAATATTGGAGAGCAAAAAGATTAATGACTTCATTGTCAAAAATCCAGCATTAGCTGACAACATTTTTGAAAAAATGTTCCATGTAAGGGGTAGTTGGGGCCAGTATTTTGATGAAAATCTTTGTGTTGCATCCTTGGAAGATACTAAATTTAAACACCATGTTTGGTAATGAATGATTTGAAGCTTTCCCAGCATTGGTTATTGATGATAGTTTCTTGGGCTAACAGCCAGGTCAAATTTGGGTGACTAACTCTGCCGCCATCCTTCAGGGGGACTGAAGCTAGAGTACTGATGCCACAATATTTATTCCTAGTCAGTGGCAGATAAGATCTGCCTACTTTCTTCCCATTGGTCGAGCTCTGGTCAATGGAGACACAAGTGTGGAACTAATCAGGTGACTGCTGAGGCTTCTTTGTGCTGTGGTGGAGAGACATGCTGAATGGCTGTCATCCATGCCTTTACTGATTTGAAGGCCTTCCATGTTAAAGTCACAGCTAATATGGAGTCTTCCAATTGTATCCTCCATTTTTCCCATTTGCATTACTTTACTCTTACTTGCATTAACTGTCATTCTCTTACTTTTGAGGATTTCAGTCCATTCATGTACTATATTCTGCAGTTTCTGTTCTGAATCTGAAATTAATAATATGGCATCTGCATATACTAGAACTTGGATGTACATAGTTCTCATTTTCCAGTGGCCAACTTTAGTATTAGTAGTTCACCTCTTACATATCTTCATTATTTTGTCCATGAAAATAATAAACAACAAAGGACTCAGGCTATCTCCTTGTTTCATCCCCCCTGTGGATTCCAAATTCCTCTGCCCTTATCCCATCAATCCTTACTAATCCCTTTACAGACTTGTATGTTGATTCAGTAGCTCTTATCAACTGTTCATCCTTCCCTCTCTTCTTCAATATCCTCCAGATCTCATTTCTGGGTGTCCTATCAAAGGCAGATTTTAGATCCAAAAATGCCAGATAAAACTTCCTTTCCTTTTCAAGGAACTTCTCTCCCAAGATCCTAATTATGAATATTGAATCTCGAGTCTGTCTTCCAGGTCTAAATACCCCTTGCTCCTCTTCCACTGCTTCTCTCAATTTCCTCTCCAATATTCTTGAATAGACTTTCAGTGCCGCTGATGCCAGGCATATTGCTCTGTAGTTATCACAGACTGTAGTTTCTCCTTTCTTGTACATCGATATAATTATATTTTATTCCCATTCCTTGTTTCTTCTTCCCAGGTTCTCTGGTATATCTTCCACTGCCAATCAATTAAAACCTTCCTGTTTAATCACTTCTGGTGCGATATTATTATACCCAGCTCCTCTTCCTACCTTTATGGCATCTATGGCCAATTCCAGCTCACTCCGTCTTATATTCCTGGTATTTCCTTCCTCCTCTTCCTCAGAGGTCCTCTGACCCTTGCCTCCTCTCTGCCTGTCATCAGTAATTCCAATACATTATCCTCTGAGAGGTAGAATTGGAACTGAAAAATTCATCACCACAGCAGGGATTTGAACCACAGACCTTCCACTTTACATGCAGTTGCTCTAACCATTAACCTCTTGAGCGATAGCCATTTAAAACGTCCGCGAGCTGAGAACTGCTACCCAATATCCAGCGCAGGGCATTTAAAGTCCTTTGTATATACACAGCTGTATTTTGAGTAAATATTAAGTTATTTTAATGAAACAAAAACTGGTATAAAACTCGTTATATGCAGTATAAATGTACGTCATCAGCAAAGTTGAGTTGTATTTACAAAACGTTGAAATGGCACTATTTTGCTTCACTGTGGTGAAAAGTCAACTTTGCTCTGTCGAACGCATCTAATATAACTTCTCTGAAAGAAACAGTAGTCAACCCATTGTATGTGTGGCTTATGCGTCAGCATACTGTGTAATAAAGCACTACTGTATGCGTGGTCTCTTGGGTCATCAGAATAGAGCAACATTGCAACTTTTGCTTACACGAGTTTCGTAACTTAGTAGACTCCATTTCTTTGTTTGTTGAAATACATACATATGCTTTCCTCTTTGTAGCTGAAGGAAGAGGTGGTATAAAAAGGTATTTTTGCACCAACTGGATATAACCATATACAATTGTTTGGTAATTTGGAGAGCTCTAAACCCACACAAGACAATGACCTACCTTGATTTCCGACTATCAATAGCTCGCAGCCTAATTGAACAATACCACGTTGGGGGTTGAAAATCCAAAACCCCCGCACCCCTCAGACTTCAAGGAAAACATTATCCTAAAAGGATACCACCAACAGCAGAGAAGTCCCGCCCATCTCGAAAGTGTTTCGTGTGCCACAAGAAGGGAATTCGCGAATGTGGAGATGTACCCTTGTGTGTTTATCCCTGTTTTGAGGTAAATCACTGCAGAACGAACATATTAAGGTAAGCCAGTAAAGTATATAGACTTAACTAATATGTTTCATAAAGGGAAAATTAAAATAAGTTGAGTTAGATAAGGGATAAATAAGGGTTAAATGCTTAAACGCACAGGATGTGTATACACGCCCATATCGCTCATCCGTCATTTTAAATGGACGTGGTTTCACGCCCATATCGCTGAAGAGGTTAAACTATTGTGACAGCCTACCAGTGGAAGTGGTAGCCACAATAGATCTGTGTAGGTTGAAATGAGCGAGGCGTCCCCTAGGTGTCTGTACCCTTTACCCTTTGACGTTGAATTCTCCAACTGATTTGGCTTGTGTGTTCAAAACACCAGCAGTAAGTTTGTTGGCATAAATAAATAACATTATCCTCTGTAAATTTTCCTTCATAATACCTTTACCATGTCTCCAGAATCATATCTGGATGGGTTTCTATTTTATTAATGTCCTCTTTGTTCTTTATGCTTCTCACTCTTCATTCATACTTCGCTTCATGTTTTTAATAGTATTTCAGATCTCTTCTTGTTCTCTTTATAATGACTTTCCACGTGATTCTCAAACTCAATCCATGCGTTTTCTTTTGCCTCCTTAACTGTCTTCTTTACATCATTCCTTCAAAGAATGTGTTCTTAGAAATCTTCATGTGTATTTGTTCTCAAATATTGCTTCCTTCTTCCCTTTAACCTTTTGTTCAACCTCTTCGTCCTACCAGTTTGTTTCATGTTACGATTCATCCTTTTCTTTACACATACCTCTCCTGCTACTTCCAACATAGATTCCTTAATTTGGATCCATGTTTCCTTTATGTCCATGTCTTTCACTTCCTCCCTTATTTCAAAGGAACAAAATACACCTATCCATATTTCTTCAAGGCTGGTCATGTACTCGTACATTAAGGCTGCTGTTTCCTTTCTATTTCTTTGGTCCTATTCCTCCTAACACAAATATTATTATATTTGAGTAGTCGGAAGCTTTCACGGCCAGAGTTAGAATTAAAACTATAGATTTCTTCCGGTCTTAAAAACCGTGGTCTGCTGGAGTTTAGAGGTCCAGACGTTTCGTCCACACCTGCAGTGGACATCAGTGGCATGGTCTGAGTCTTCTTGGCGAAGGTTCAGTTACAACAGAATCGTTTATGGTTGGAGGTGCCGTGTTTATATCTGTGCCGCTCACAGGGGATTGACTCGGCTTGAGCGGGAGGTGTGTGTTAGGTGGGCAGGGCTTCTCTGCTCTGATTGCTGAATGGTTTACGTCCACCGCAGGTGCGGACCAAACATCTGGACCTCTAAACTCCAGCAGACCACAGCTTTTAAGCCCGGAAGAAATCTCTAACTTTGTTATATTTGTTTAATTATATATAATACTTCACAACTTTGATGTAAATAATTATAGGACAAGCTTCAAACAACTTGAGAGGTAGAATTGGAATTTAAAAATTCAATGCCACGGCTGGGATTTGAACCACAGACCCTCCACTTACTAGGTGGGTGCTCTAGCCATTAAGCCACTGTGACAACCTGCCAGAATGACATTGAATTCTCAAACCAGTTCATATTTTTCCCAGTAAACCACAAAGGCAGTCTCACATCAGAGACAATTACCCCAGTGGTGACTTACTATTGCAAGTACTTTATGTCCTGGGATTAAATAACCTTCAGATGGTAATTATTATTTATTAAAACCACAGCTGGGATTTGAACCACAGACCCTCCGCTTACTAGGTGGGTGCTCTAACCATTAAGCCACTGTGACAACCTGCCAGAATGACATTGGATTCTCAAACCAGTTCGTATTTTTCCCGTGAATTTTTAAGTTCCAGTTGTGACTATGTTTGGTCTTCTTAAAGTTTTCTTTGTTAATATTCAATTTATGTAAGTTTTTCTGTTGTGCAAGTTATGAGCCAAAGCCAAACCACAATAACAGGCATCTAAAACATTTAGATGGCCTCATTTGATTTATTTGTTAAAATCATTGACTAGCTGTTTGAATTATTATTTACTTATGCCAACAAACTTACTGTTGGTGTTTTTAAACAGAGAAGCCATATGTGGGCAATGTTTGAGAGGTAGAACTGGAACTTAAAAATTCACGGGAAAAATACGAACTGGTTTGAGAATCCAATGTCATTCTGGCAGGTTGTCACAGTGGCTTAATGGTTAGAGCACCCACCTAGTAAGCGGAGGGTCTGTGGTTCAAATCCCAGCTGTGGTTTTAATAAATAATAATTACCATCTGAAGGTTATTTAATCCCAGGACATAAAGTACTTGCAATAGTAAGTCACCACTGGGGTAATTGTCTCTGATGTGAGACTGCCTTTGTGGTTTACTGGGAAAAATATGAACTGGTTTGAGAATTCAATGTCATTCTAGCAGGTTGTCACAGTGGCTTAATGGCTAGAGCACCCACCTAGTAAGTGGAGGGTCTGTGGTTCAAATCCCAGCCGTGGCATTGAATTTTTAAATTCCAATTCTACCTCTCAAGTTGTTTGAAGCTTGTCCTATAATTATTTACATCAAAGTTGTGAAGTATTATATATAATTAAACAAATATAACAAAGTTAGAGATTTCTTCCGGGCTTAAAAGCTGTGGTCTGCTGGAGTTTAGAGGTCCAGATGTTTGGTCCGCACCTGCGGTGGCTTGTGTGTTTAAAAACACCAACAGTAAGTTTGTTGGCATAAATAAATAATAATTTAAACTGAATCTTGAATTTCTTCAGTCTCAATTATGTTGTTAGCTAATGCTGGATTTCTGACAATGAAGTCATTAGTCCTCTTGCTCTCCAATATTTTTCACTGGTGGATGGGGCGCTATAAGTGGCTGGGCATATTTCAAACCCTTTTGGAACCCCCAGTTAGAAGAACTGAAAAGCAGAGGGATATAGCTAGAAATACAGCTGAACAAACAAAAAACATATCAGACACAAATATGGCGAAAGAAATGTGCCTCACTAAAAGAAATTAATACAGCTAAAAAGAATCACTTTATTAATTTCTTAGAAAAAATGGATTATAGGACAGATGTTAGTAAAGCCCATAAGTTCATAAAAAATGTGAAGGACAGGAAAGAAGAAGGTAGCACACCTACCAACAATAAAATATTAACAAATGATACAGTCATAGCCGAAACCTTCAATAAATATTATGCTAATTCACATGAAGTAACAAGAAATAATAAAAAGGAACGTAAACAATTCAAGAAAGATTTGAAACAAAAAATAGAATGTGATCCTAACACTCAACACAATATCTTTTTTCAAAATTTTAATATGCAAGAACTAACATTGCAATTACTTATCTAAAAAGCAAAAGGTCTCCTGGACCAGATCATATACCACCAGAGTTCCTAAAAAACCTTGGAAAAACAGCAAAACAACTACTAAAACTCTACATCTATCCTGGAAAACCACTGTACCTGCCGAATAGCAAAAAGCAATAACTGTCCCACTCTTGAATGATAAAACAGCATCAGAAATAAAAAAAAATCTGATGTGTTGCACTCACATAACTTTCTCTATTCTCGTACTAACCATTCTTACAAACTCCCTCGTATTAGTTGAGATAAGCATTTGTACAAATTATCTTATTGTTTATTTCCTTGTAGGTGAAAAGGTAATATGGGAATACAGTAAGCTGTGGTGAGCGATAGTCAACTCTTTTAAAGCTTTGAGATCTCATTCTCTTTGCATGCTTCACATACAAAAAAATGAACAACGATGTTCCGTTTCACCAAAGTTTTAAGTTTTTTCGAAACTGACACAACTAACAAGGAATAACTCCAAAATGGTTCACTCTACCAAAAAATTTACTTAGACATAAATTGTTTTAGTGAGATCTACATTTTTTGTATATTAAGAATTTGTCTATCTCTTACGGTTTATGAGTTACTCAAAAGGCATCCAGAGTAAACAGGACTACATAGGCTATAGCTAGAAAATTCAAAATATACATTTCATCTATGATACAAATGTCTTAAACATATGACATTTTAATCAAAATTGTTATAGCCATTTTCGAGAAAATCAAAATTTTCGAAAAATGTTCTATGTAAAGGGTAGTTTAGGGTGGGGCTATTTCCTTCAAAATCTTTGTGTCGCATCCTTGAAAGACATTAAACTTAAATGCCAACCTTGGTTTTTAACCGACTTTTCGTTTTTGAGTTATGCTGTCCACAGACTGACAGACTAACACATGCACACACACACACACACACTTGCACGCACACACACACATGCACGCACACGCACATGCACACACACACACACACGCACCCACACGTACGCACACGCACCCACACGCGCACGCACCCACACGCGCACGCACAGACACACACAGACACACACACACGCGCGCACCCACACGCGCACGCACCCACACGCGCACGCACCCACACGCACACACACAGACACACAAAGACACACAAAGACACACACAGACACGCACACACACGCACACACACGCACACACACGCACACACACGCACACACACACGCGCACGCACGCACACACACACACACAACACACACAGACACAGACACACACACAGAGAGAGAGACACAGAGAGAGAGACCTTTTCCTAAAAATGCTTTTATTGGGTTCAGGGGGTCTCAAAACATATATTTACGGTGTATTCTCAACCGATGTTTTAGAATGGTGTCAAACAGGTTAAATTGGTTTCTAGGATCACAAAATTTAAGTTCCCCATGTCCCCATGTCATGGATTCAGAGAGCTGCACTTTACAAATGAACAAGTCTTACTTCGCAGTCAAGAAATCAAAGACTCCTTCAATGAAAAAGAAGATAATGTATCAGTGTTTATTGATTTCCTAAGTGCATATGATTCTATATGCAGAACAAAATCCTAACGCAACACTTTATTGCAACCCGATATGGAAGGAATATATCAAAATATAAACAAGTACACCGTCGCTTACCACAAGGTACAGTGCTCAGCACAACACTTTTTAATATATTTATTAATGGTTTGCCACAAGAAATACAAGAATCAGTCATGAAGTGTGCGCTATTTACCGATGACTTAGTAATGTGGACTACAAAACCAAAAAACAAAAGTATAGAAGTAGAAATAACCCTTAACCAACCTACAAAAGTGGACCAAAGAAAATATAATGGCTGTTAATACAACAAAATCAAACTGCCAAATATTTTTACTAAGGAAGAAACCATTAAAAATAAAAATAAATTTTGAGGGTCAACAATTACGAAAAACAAGCGAAGCAAAATATTTGGGAGTTACATTTGATACTAAACTTACATAGACCAAACAAATAGAAAATGTAATACAAAGAGCTGAAAGACGCCTTTCACTGTTAAAACATCTTAACAGGACTGAAGTGGGGATGTTCCAGAGCAACTCTTAACACGAGATACAATGTATATGTTGTTGTTAGCTAATGCTGGATTTCTGACAATGAAGTCATTAATCCTCTTGCTCTCCAATATTTTTCACTGATGGATGGGGCACTAGAAGTGGCCGGGCATATTTGAAGGTGGTCTCGATCCATTTCCTCTTGCAAATCACATAGAGGACAGAGTGGTGAAGAATATATCCCAATTCTGTTTAAATGTTTTGCCAGACAATCATGTCCTGTAATCAACCTGAAGGTTGCAACTGCTGTTTTTCGAGGATACTCGGGAGTTACTGTTTGAATGTTAGGTAGTTCTCATCTTTTATTCTTTGATTTTTCATAGTAATATTTTTGAATAATTTTTTTGAATTCAGAGTTGACTAATCTTTTAACTGCATAAAATGGTAGATTAACTATAGATTTTTGTACACCGCTGGTACCCTTTTTTGCAAGAAAATCAGCTTTCTCATTACCACTCAGTCCACAGTGAGCTGGTATCCATTGGAAGACTAGGTGTTTTTGAAATGCTGTTAGATGGGTAAGGATTTTCCAACATTCTATAATTGTTTGGTTTTTTGGTGACAACTTGGAAGTAATTGCTATAATTGCTGCCCTGGAATCTGAGAGAATAACCGCTTGCTGAAAATGTGAAATTCTGTACAAAAGATTTTGTAGGGCCATTCAAATTGCTTCAATTTCTCCATCAAAGTTAGTAGTTCCATAACTTAAAGATTTGTAATAGGAAAAGAGGTGACATGTGACTCCAGCACCTGCTCCATCTTGGTTTGATATCAATGATCCATCATTGTAAATATGGAGCCATTCATGTTCTGGGAATCTAGTATGGATTGTCTCTAATGCCAATAATTTTAGAACACCAGTTGGGGTATCACTTTTCTTAACTTCTTCTGTCAGGTGTAAATAATATGTGATGTCTAATGTATGTGTCGGATTGACTTTAGATATGAAGTTCTCCTTTGAATTAGGAAGGTGTACACTCTTCCTGATGTCTTGAATTTTGGAAAGAAAGCTCTCCTGAGTCTTTAGTGTATGTGTAAAATTTCTCTTGTGCCATGTATTGAATGGGAGTCTGATCAACTTTTCGTGTTGAATAAGAGCCGCTTTTTCTATTTCATATTCAATGGGGTATTGCTTGGTTATAGGGAGCACGAAATAAGAAGGCACATGAGTAGCTCCAATCCTTTCTCAGCTATGAAGCGCTGTTGCCGGCTCATATGGCTCATATCTCGAGGGGAGATATGCACGTGAGCGTTACCGTTAGACAGCAGCGAGGACGGTGAAGGATTGCAAGGTGCACATTTAAAACCTGTCATAACAATTTCAATCTCTGTAAAATGAGACAGTAGACCCTAATCGTGTAATTTGCTTCAAATATAAATTCCTCATCTAAGCAGATAATTTTCATGTGCAATCTAATGTTTCAACGGAGTTCATATCTTTCAATAAATAGGTGATAAAACATTACAATGTTGAGTTTTTTATTTTTTTTATTATACACGATTCTCTAGGAACGTTTTCATGTAATTATTTTTGTTATCGGAGTGAAAATGAGAGAGTTACGTGACGATTTAAATTAGTCTAAACGGATGTCGTAGTTGCGCAATTTGAGGCATTTTCTGATAGGTATTTCTCATATTTTTCTCAATTTTTCAAGTGTCTATACAGAGTTTCAGCACATATGTTAATCAGTTCCTATATTAGGTATTTTTAAGTGAAAAGCTACATAATTAAGCAACAAATGCCTAAGCACCTTTTACAAGTAATATTCCAATGTGGCCTTCTCGGTTGTGTATTTTAGACATTTCAGCACTTAAAATGTTCCTTACGATGCAATTTGTAAGTTATCAGAGCAAAGCTCCAGAAATAGTTTCTCCAATATCTGCCAAGCAGAATTTGCAATGTGGTTATTAATAAAAGGCAAGTATGTTAGGTTAACATCTCATCAAAGTTTATGTTATGTTACATATAGCAAAAGCGGAAACTCGCAATTGAACAAAATATTTTTTAAACCAGCTATGTGAAGACTATTTTTAGCAAGCTTATTTTATAGCTCAGTAAGAAACATCAATATGCAGTGTTGATTAAAAATTGTGAACGTTGTATCGCAAAGAGAATTTGCCATAAGATAGCTTACATTTTTGGTTTAAAACACGTAATCCAGGAATGACTTAACATACCGTATTTTATCGCATTAGGCCCCCCCTCGCATATTTCCCTCCCCTATGACTTTTCATCACTAAAAAATATTTACCTATTAAAAACTGACTAAGCCCCGGTGCTACAGCCCATTAAGGGCCAAGGCCTACCGCCCAGCCGCTGCGTCCCCCACCTCTGCCCACTACAGGCGTCATTGGTGAGGTGCAGTACTGGAGGGTGGGACGTGGTCAGCGCCCCCGAGCCCTCCCGGCCAGTTATGCGGTCTTCTAGACTTGGGGCCGCTACTTCTCCATCAAGTAGCTCCTCAATTGGTCCCCCCGGGACCTAACGAGGCTGAGTGCACCCCGTGCCAGACCTTCCAGAGGGGATAAAATCCCCATGCTGATACCGGGGATCGAACCCGGGTCCTCCGCGCCAGAGACAAGCGCATTACCAACTGTGCTACGGAGGCGTTCATTTACCTATTAAACATCGCATAATTGCCTCTTCTGGTTCGTTCTTATTGGAGTGGCCTTCAAATGACTTGACAATGGACAACAATCGACGCAGCGCTTGCCACAAAAATACTCGTATAGCCGTTGTCATAACGTATCGTAAAATTGAAATGTGAAGTTACACACGTGTTTGTTTCTAAGTCAATTTCTTACAAGTCGTCATATTGTTAAAAAGAGTTTAAAAAAACTGGTATTTCTGGTGCCATTAATGGTTCTGACGACATGTTGTGAAATAGTGAAAATGAAGATGTGTTATCTGAGCCAGATATAAATGAAAAAAGTGATGATAGTGACGCAAGTGAGACTGCAGAATAGTCAGAGAAAAGAAACAATTAAACAATACATTGTAGGCCCAATGAAACCGTGGTATGTATCCAGTTCATTCACAAATTACTGTATACCTATATAACTTTTACATAATACTACATGGTTTCCCTTCCTTTCGGAATTCCTAGCAGCACCACTCGCATAATTCCCTCCCCAGTGTTTTCAAGCAAATTATTCGAGAAAAAAAGGGGGAGGGGGGAATTACGCGATAAAATACGGTATATCCACCAAGCTTTGAAGCCCACTTCTTTATACAGATTCAGCAGTACATCTTTCTGAAAGTCGTCCAGATTCGAAATCCGTTTTTTCTGCCTGATGGTGTTTTCCGGGGGATATAAACAAGGGCTGCCCGGATTCAGAAGTGGTTATTTTACCTTGTTGCACTACAGGAGACAATGAATGTTCACTTAGCATGCTTTAGCTGTTAGCGCCCGGCTCTGTTTAAATACAATGTTCACACGCACGAACTTCCACTGAGGACAATTCTTTTAAGTGTAAACACTGAAAATAATAGCCCGCGCATCTGAATGCAATACTTTTCCACTCGATTTACTTGTCTGTAAGCCGCTTGTACCAGATTTTGTTAATGCCATGTTTCTTAGCAACAAAACGAGTTACAGTAATTATAAGACACAGGTAACACTGTGACACTATGTCAGACATGGAACACGCATAAGAATAAACTAGATTCCTGTTCCTTCCTGTAGACATCTCACTCCTTGAGAAGAAAGATATTTGAGACGATAAACAATCATGATGCAAGGCAAGTGTCGTTTGTTATCGCTGAGCGCAGCATTTCTTCAATCACTCATATCTTTGGCTACAGGGCACCTAAAATTTTGCTTCTTGGACAGTCAGCTTCAACATTTCTAGCTTTGTGCAATGGAATTCTTTGTAATAATGAGCCGTTGCTGGATTTGATGAGCGCAAAGAGAAAAGTGAAAAGCAAATATTGCGCTAGACAGCGCGTTACCGAACTGGGCAACGTCGCCTCTCTAGGATTGGCTACTTGCTCTCACACACCTTCTTCTAGCTCAGCCTCATGTGCCTTCTTATTCCGTACGGCTTATAGTATTTCCATAGCTGCTATTGGTGTGGTTTTGATAGCACCTGTAATTAATCTCAGAGTTTGGTTTTGAAAGATTTGAATTTTTTTTGTGTTTGCTGTTACAAGAACTTCGCTGCAGTAAGTAAATAATGGCTTTATATATACATTGTATGTTGTGTTAAGAGATGCTCTGGAACATCCCCACTTCATTCCTGCTAGCCGTTTTAATAGTGAAAGGTGCCTCTCTGCTCTTTGTATTACATTTTCTATTTGTTTGGTCCATGTAAGTTTGGTATCAAATGTAACTCCTAAATACTTTGCTTCCTTTGTTTCTGGTAATTGTTGACCCTCAAAATTTAGTTTTATTTTTTTTAGTGTTTTTTTTTTTCTTAGTGAAAATATTTGGTACTTTGATTTTGTTGTATTAACAGTAATTAAATTTTCTTTGGTCCACCTTTATAAGTTGGTTAAGGATTGTTGCATGGTTATTTCTAGTTCTGTACTTTTGCTTTTTGGTTTTGAAGTCCACATTACTAAGTCATCAGCAAATAGTGCACACTTCACACCTGATTTTTGTATTTGTTGTGGCAGATCATTAATAAATATATTAAAAAGTGTTGTGCTGAGCACTGCGCCTTGTGGTAAGCCACGATGTACTTGTTTGTATTTAGATATATTTCTTCCATATCTGGTTGCAATAAAGCGTTGTGTTAGGAAATGACATAGCCATGAAAACATTGGACCTTGTATTCCTATTTTTTTTTACTTTCTTTAGTGGTTTTGTTCTGCCTATAGAGTCATATGCACTTTGGAAATCAATAAAAACTCATAAATTATCTTCTTTTCTATTGAAGGAGTCTTTGATTTCATGACTAAGAAGTAAGACTTGTTCATTTGTAGAGTGGAACTCTCTGAATCCAGCTTGACATGGGGATATTGATACCGAAATTTAGATTTCCGATCGAATGGGCTTTTGAAAAAGACACGTTTTAATTTAATTGCCGGATGTGAGATTTGCGATAAGTGTTAAGTAATAACATAAATAGATAATAGAGCAGGAAGTGTTGTAAGGTGAGCAAGATATGAGTAAATAATAGTCGTTAAATTTGTAGGATAAACGCATTATTGGTTTGAAATTAACGAGTCATGACGTCATACTACATAGTTTAAATACACGTTCGAAAGTCAAGTCTATCAACCTTAAAAGTCGCGCGATATATTTAATAAAATATAAAGTAAACATCGTTTAATCCTAAAAAGGTAATTATATATTCGAAATTCATAAAAGAACATGTTATAATAGAAAGGGACATTTCTAAATTGCGGGAAAAGGAAATAGCATTTTGGATACGAGGCTTTCTTGGATGACGTCATGACATTCAAATTGGAAGAGAACGGTCTTCTTAGCGTGGGTAAGAGAGAAAGCGTCACTACTCAACCAGAGACCAGTACGGCAGGTTGTGCTGTGCGGACGTGAGTGTGATTCCTTCTACATATTGAGTCGGCATAACTCACGAAATGTGGCGTCGAGAAAAAAATAAAGTATAAACAAACAGCATTAATTTTTCCGCCACAAATGGCGATCCGACGTGAACGAGAACCCAACGAGTAATAAAGTATCAATCATCAACTAACTTATAGCTTCAAATGGCATCCCAACGTGTGGCGTCGAAAGAATGGACCAACCCCAAGACGACCAAGCCAGCATAGAACCAGCAAACAAGAAGGTGACCCAACGTGTGGCGTCGAAAGAATGGACCAACCCCAAGACGACCAGGCCAGCATCGAGCCAGCAGACAAGAAGGTGCCCAGCGTGTGAACATCTGTGAAACGTGTAGTGAACAAGTTTAAGTGCAGTTAAAAGTGAAATATTGGTGAGTAGAAAAACACGTGTAAATAGTTTAGAAATGGAAGACAGTGATAGCGATTTTCTAGGTTTTGAGAGTCCGGAAATTGAGAAAAGTGTAGTTAGGATGGAAGAATATAATAAGAATGTAATTGGTAGCAGAATATGCCAAGAAGTAGAAGATCAGAACGTTAGAGAAACACCTAGAGGTAGTTCAGAAATGTTTAATAGTAATTCAGAAAGGCCAGCAATTATGTCAGAAATAGAGAATATGTTTCAAAAGATAATGAAAAAGATGAGTACAGAGTTAAGTCAAAAGATAGATGAAACTAGTATAGAGTTAGGACAGAAACTAGAGAAGGGACAACAGGAATTGGGAATACAATTGGAAAATCAGAAGAGAGCTTTCGAAACCTTTAGGGAAGAAGTTAGGGAGGAAATTAATAAAGTCAGTAGTGAAGTAAAAGAAAATAGAGAACAGGTTAAGGGAGAATTAGAGACAATAAGGCAAGAAGTAAAGAATTCTGAAAAGAAATTAGGTCAACAAGTGAGTGAAAAATTAGATAAAGAAAGGGAAAAAGTAACATATAGATTAGACAAACAAAGGGAAGAAATTAGAGAAGAGTTACAGGGGTGTAAAGTTAGAATAGAAAGATCTGATGTAGAAAGTGAAAGGCAGGCTAGAAATTTGGAGGATGTTACAGACCAAATAAAAGGAGTAGTAACAGAAATTACTCAGGTAAAAGAGGCCTTAGAAAATTTGAAATTAAATGAAAATGCATGTAATCACAACAATCTTAGTAATGAAGTTGCAAGAAACGAGGCAATACCAGGTGTATCAGCTGACATTTCGATGCAAAATAGGGGTAACAGTAATTCCCATTCTGATCTCGGAAATAGCTCAGGGATAGGTGACAATTCAAATTTACATTGGCCTAACCATGTCTTAAATGAAATGACACCTCCAGTTTTTGAAAATGAAGATTCAGATGATCCTAAAGCCTTTTTAGAAGGGTTACAAGAGTACTTCACGGTGAAACGTATACCAGAGGAGTACAAGATGGTGATAGTAAGAAAATGCCTAAAGGGTAATGCTGCTAATTGGCTAGGCCTTTCTATGGGTAACAATAATGATTACAGGACCTTTAGGAACATCTTTTTAACCAGATATTGGGGAGCTAGTAGGCAGGCTAATATTAGAGTTGAATTAAGCAATGGAAAATTTAATCCTAGATCGGAGGAATCGATGGTAAACTATTTTATGAGAATAGCGAGAAAATCGAAGATGTTGGATCCTCCTTTAGATGAAAAAGATCTAATAAATATAGTTACTCCACATTTTCCGGAAACGCTTCAACACTACCTAATCATAGCCCGACCCGATAGCATTGCAGCTATGATCGAATTATTATCAGCCTTAGAAGTCAATAAGCCAAAACACGCATTTGGAAATAAATATGAAGAAAAAGAAACTGTCAATTCTTTCGGGCAAGGGGCACAGTATTATCAGAATAGAAGTGAGATTAGGGAAAGATATAAAGGACCAGTACCAAGGATGGAATCATTCCGGTGGGAAAATCAAGGTAGATATAACCAGGAAGGGCGTCACCAAAATAGAAATGGTAATCAAAGGGGAAGAAATATAAGGGTGAATTATATGAATACAAATAGATTTGATCGAGGTAGACGGGGACGTTATTTTGGACATAGTAGAAATTCAAATGATGGGTATTGGACAAACGGAGATAATGAGTTTAGACCGAGGTCACCAAGACAGGGAGAAAGGTATTCTAATGGACGAAATTTCCCCGAAAATGCGGAAATGGTTGAGGCCATTAACACGGTCAAAAACATGGTAGGAAGTAACCCCGATTTAATGCAGGAAAACAGAAGTAACAATTCGGGAAATAGTACAGGAGCAATACCTAAAAATCAGGGAAACGCCAGACCCGGTCAAACGCGCCTTCAGTGAGAACTGGGTATCCTAGTAATGATTGTGATAAGTACTCGGAAATAAATAGTCCTGGAAGGCAAATGATGATACAAAAGAAAAGAGAATGGAAAAATAGAATTGACGAAAACGAAAAAGTAGGAGATCCACCTAAAATCAAAATTGGAGTAAATGGAAAACAATACAATGCAATTATAGATACGGGATCAAATAGCACAGTATGCTCACAAAATTTTTATGATAATTTACAAAGTAGTGGTTTTAAAGTAATGTCTTTACCAGTTAATGGGATATATTGCTCGCTAGCTGTGGGAAAACGAAAAGAGAGAGTAAAATTTCAAGCAATGATAAATATTGAAATAAATGGGAGAATACTAGGAATTTTATTTCTGATTGTAGGAAGACTTGTGACAGATATTATAATAGGTTGTGATTGTCTTTATGCCTGGGAAGCTGTGGTGAATTTTAAAAACATGATTCTAGAAATGAAAGTTGAAGATGAGACCATTATAGTGCCTTTTGTGGAAGATAGTAGTTCAGAAAATATTGTACGAGAAAAAGAGGAAGAAGAAATCCAAGGGGATACATTCTTTGTAGAATATGTTAAAGTAGGAGCTATGGAATTAACTGAAGTAAATGTCAAAGAGTACAGTGTCGATAATAAAGAAAATGTAGAATGGGATAAAAATGATTTCATAGACAATTTGAGGTTTTCTGATGCAACTAGGTACTATGATAGGGAGAGTAGTGAGGACTTAGAAGAATTGTTGAGGGAAAAAGTAACTCAGGCTGATCAACTAAATGAACAACAGAGGGATAAACTGTTTGAAATATTAATCCGAAATAAAGAAGTATTCTCTGAGAAACCTGGTAAATGTAATATTTATACTCATTCGTTTGAGATGATACCCATCAAACCTTTTACACACAAAGCGAGAGCTATCCCTAGTACCATAAGAGAAGAGGTAGATGCAGTTATAAAGTCAATGTTAGAAGATGAGGTTATTGAGATTTCGAATTCAGAATTTGTGAATCCCCTATGTATTGTAAATAAGGCCATTGGAAAGATTAGGGTGACATTAGACTCGAGAAAACTAAATTATTGTTCCTCATACTTTCCATCAGGGAATCCAATAGAACGTGTCCTCCGAGATATAGGAATTTATTTACGTGTACTTACACATCATAATCACAAGGATTGGGTGAAATATTGTCCATTGATAGAAAAGATTATCAATCACACCATTAATGTAACTACTGGGTTTGCACCAATAAAATTAATGTTAGGAATTGAACCAGAACCAATATTGATCGGGGTACCAAAAACACTGAAAATTAATGACATTCAGTTAAGTGAAGAAGAAAGAGCGAAAATTGCTTTTGAACGAATCAAGAAAAAGGCAGAGAAGCGAAAATTAAAAAAAAAAGAGTAGAAAACATAAATGGGAACCTAAGATAGGCGATTGGGTACTAGTTAAAGACCATAAGTTATCAAGTGCCTTGCGAGGTAGGAACAAAAGGATGGAATTGTTATAATAAGGTCCTGCAGAAATTATATCAAAATTTGGTTATCATACCTATGAATTAAAAGATGTTAAAAATGAAAAATGTCTGGGAAGATGGCATAAACAACTCCTTCGACCATACAAGAAACCGTGTGGTGCCTTGGAACCTTGATTTCATGTAAAAAAAAAAAAAAAAAAAAATTGGAAGTGTCATTTGTCTATTGGCGCCCAATCAGCTTTGAGATAAAATGTAAATGTTAGCTTACTTGAAAATCATATATTGGTCAGGTACTTACATATTCATGAAAAATGCAGAATGTGAATTGCTATCTACTACCAAGAGCTTAAAAATATATTGTATAGAGCTCACAATAACAGCTTCAGAAAGATTGTTAAAATGTTCATCTCCGCATAGAGAGAAAACAGAATATTTACTTTGTAAACATTTGTTAAAATATTTAGATGTATAGATAGTTATCACAGCAAGACAAAGAAAGAACTTGTCTGAAGAGTGTAATGGATTTATATAAATATATGTACATTTTAGTGCTTAAAGGATATAGTACAGATATGTGTTACAATAACAAAAGTGAAAAATCACAGTGCAAGTGATAGTGAGAGCGAAGTGAGCAAACATGAACTGAAAGAAGGAAGTATAAAGAAAGACTCTTGAAATTTAACCTTTATATAAAAGCTTCACAGAAGAAACCATAACATATTGTAATTAGTATTTAAGGATTAATATTAAGTCAAGTGTATAATTGTTTGTCATGTTAAAAAGATTAATGAGAAAATATGTTAATAACCAATTTCAAAAACAGTGTAATTGAAAATTGTATATAATGGGAGTGTTGCCGATTATTCAAAATACAGGAGTAATTTTTAATTTTTCTTTCGGGCAAGACATTTACATTATTTTATTATGAAATAATAAAATAATATAAATGGGGGCATTTGATACCGAAATTTAGATTTCCGATCGAATGGGCTTTTGAAAAAGACACGTTTTAATTTAATTGCCGGATGTGAGATTTGCGATAAGTGTTAAGTAATAACATAAATAGATAATAGAGCAGGAAGTGTTGTAAGGTGAGCAAGATATGAGTAAATAATAGTCGTTAAATTTGTAGGATAAACGCATTATTGGTTTGAAATTAACGAGTCATGACGTCATACTACATAGTTTAAATACACGTTCGAAAGTCAAGTCTATCAACCTTAAAAGTCGCGCGATATATTTAATAAAATATAAAGTAAACATCGTTTAATCCTAAAAAGGTAATTATATATTCGAAATTCATAAAAGAACATGTTATAATAGAAAGGGACATTTCTAAATTGCGGGAAAAGGAAATAGCATTTTGGATACGAGGCTTTCTTGGATGACGTCATGACATTCAAATTGGAAGAGAACGGTCTTCTTAGCGTGGGTAAGAGAGAAAGCGTCACTACTCAACCAGAGACCAGTACGGCAGGTTGTGCTGTGCGGACGTGAGTGCGATTCCTCTACATATACAATCGGCATAGCTCCCGAAAATATTTAAGATGCAATAAATAATATATGCAAAAGTTTTTCCTTGGGTTGTCCATCACATCTACGCAGACCCGAGATAAAAGTAAGAGATCTCAAGCTGACTAGCCGGAGCAAACCACATCAAAGGGCAACACCACGTCACCAACGACATTTAAGCATCAACGGCCGACACAGCGATACATCAGGAAGCGAAGAACGACTTATAGCTTCAATATTAAATTTTGTGATTCTAGAAACCAATTTAACCTGTTTGACACCATTCTTTACATCACTTTTGCTATTATGCTAGTAAGAGCTATTGGTCTATAATTTTTTATTTCTGATGCTGTTTTGTCTTTCTTCAAGAGTGGGACAATTATTGCTTTTCGCCATTCAGCAGGTACAGTGGTTTTCCAGGATAGATTGTAGAGTTTCAGTAGTTGTTGTTTTGCTGTTTTTCCAAGGTTTTTTATGAACTCTGGGTGTATGTGATCTGGTCCAGGAGACTTTTTGTTTTTTAGATTATTTATTGCAATGTTCAGTTCTTGCATATTAAAATTTTGAAAAAAAGATATTGCACTGAGTGTTAGGATCACATTCTCTTTCTTGTTTCAAATCTTTCTTAAATTCTTTACATTCCTTTTTATTATTTCTTGTTACTTTATGTGAATTAGCATAATATTTATTGAATGTTCCGGCTATGACTGCATCATTTACTAACATTTTATTGTTGTGTATGATAGGTGTGCTGATGTTTTCTTTCCTGTCCTTGACATTTTTTATGAATTTATGAGCTTTGTTACCATCTGTCCTGTAATCCATTTTTTCTAAGAAATTATTAAAGTGATTCCTTTTAGCATATTAATTTCTTTTTTTAGTGAGGCACATTTCTTTCGCTATATTTGTGTATCCAATATGTTTTTTGTTTGTTCAGCTGTATTTCTAGCTATATCCCTTTGCTTTTTCAGTTCTTCTAACTGGGGGTTCCAAAAGGGTTTGAAATTTTTAATTCTTCCACGAGGAATATGTTTTTTTGCAGTTTCTAGGATGACTTTACAGAAATTTTTGTTCATATGATCTGGTTGGTCATGCAGCTGTGAGTTTTTGTTCTTTAAATTTATGTTCTAATTCAGATTTATATTTGTTCCAATCTGCTTTTTTGAAGTTCCAATACAGATTCGTAAGACCTTGACTGTTATTTGTATTCTCTAGTTTTATATCAGCAATTACTGCTCTGTGACCAGAACTTGGATCTTCTATAACTTGTTTTTTAATTTTTGAAACAATATCTGTTGTAGCTAACAAGAGGTCTGGGTTACTACCTGCTTCAGAGTAATGTATGAAGGTTGTGGGATCTTCTTTACTATAAATCAGTTCAAAAGTTGTGGTATTCAAAAATTCTTCCACTATCTTCCCTGTAGAATCCACTTTTTCATAACCCCATCTTTTGGAATGGGCATTGAAATCTCCAATTACGATTGTTATATACAATGTATATATAAAGCCATTATTTACTTACTGCAGCAAAGTTCTTGTAACAGCAAATACAAAACAAAATTAAAATCTTTCGAAACCAAAGTCTGAGACTAATTACAGGTGCTACCAAAACCACACCAATAGCAGCTATGAAAATACTAACCAACCAATACCCCATTGAATATGAAATAGAAAAAGAAGCTCTTGCTCAACACGAAAAGTTGATCAGACTCCCATTCAATACATGGCACAAGAGAAATTTTACACATACACTAAGGATACAGGAGAGCTTGCTCTCCAAAATTCTAGACATCAAGAAGAATATATACCTTCCTAATTCAAAGGAAAACTTCATATCTAAAGTCAATCTGACACAAACATTAGACATCACATTATTTACACTTGACAGAAGAAGTTAAGAAAAGTGATACTCCAACTAGTGTTCTAAAATTATTGGCATTAGAGACAATCCATACTAGATTTCCAGAACATGAATGGCTACATATTTATACTGATGGATCATTGATATCAAACCGAGATGGAGCAGGGGCTGGAGTCACATGTCACCTCTTTTCCTATTACAAATCTTTACGTTATGGAACTACTAACTTTGATGGAGGAATTGAAGCAATTCGAATGGCCCTACAAAATCTTTTGTACAGAATTTCACATTTTCATCAAGCAGTTATTCTCTCAGATTCCAGGGCAGCAATTATAGCAATTACTTCCAAGTTGTCACCAAAAAACCAAACAATTATAGAATGTTGGAAAATCCTTACCCATCTAACAGCACTTCAAAAACACCTAGTCTTCCAATGGATACCAGCTCACTGTGGACTGAGTGGTAATGAGAAAGCTGATTTTCTTGCAAAAAAGGGTGCCAGTAGTGTACAGAAATCTATAGTTAATCTACCATTTTATGCAGCTAAAAGATTAGTCAACTCTGAATACAAAAAAAATATTGAACAATATTACTATGAAAAATCAAAGAATAAACGATAGGAACTACCAAACATTTAAACTGTAATACCTGAGTATCCTCGAAAAACAGCAGTTGCAACCTTCAGGTTGATTACAGGACATGATTGTCTGGCAAAACATTTAAACAGAATTGGGATATATTCTTCACCACTGTCCTCTGTGATCTGCAAGAGGAAATGGACCAAGACCACCTTCAAATATGCCCGGCCACTTCTAGCACCCCATCCATCAGTGAAAAATATTGGAGAGCAAGAGGATTAATGACTTCATTGTCAGAAATCCAGCATTAGCCAACAACAACATTTTTTTCATAAGCTAAGACGACAGAATAAGTCCATTTACCATATCTAGCACCACTCTGTTTCTAATTTTGGTTTTTATTAAACCTAGTTTGGGAAAAAACTCTTTCACAAGAAGCACTTCTGTGAGATAACGAAATCACTAATAATGCAAAGGCCGCTAGTTCTTTGAAATCATTATTTCCACCAAGGTGACACATCTGTTTAGCAACACTCCAGAAGTTGTCACGTTCAGGCATGTTCTTTATTTCACACGGAATATCACTTATTCTGAATTTTCTCCAATGATCATCAATTTTCTCAACAGTGCCTTCTTCATTGAGATTATCAGACCTGGGCACACTGGCAATAAGGAGATAAAGGATAGGAGGCGTAGTAGGTTTGGAAACAGTTGTCTTAGAGGGGTGGAGACAGGCCATGAGGACAAAAGTGGTTTTGCTATTTGTAATTAGTTGTATTTCACTGGTGTGACAAACCAGTGAAAATGATATTTCGCCGGTATTGAATTATCATACATTCAAATTATCGTACACCTCCATAATTATCGTACAAGTTGGCAACCTTGATTCGAATGGCCCTACAAAATCCTTTTGTATAGAGTTTCACATTTCACATTTTATTTATGGAATATGACTCGAGGGGTAAAATGTTCCGGAGTTAATTTAGAGGAAATAGATCGAAACCACCTTCAAATATGCCCGGCCACTTCTAGTGCCCCATCCATCAGTGAAAAATATTGGAGAGCAAGAGGATTAATGACTTCATTGTCAGAAATCCAGCATTAGCTAACAACAACAACAAGAACAACATTTCACATTTTCATCAAGTAGTTATTCTCTCCAATTTCCAGGGCAGAACTAGCAATTACTTCCAAGTTGTCACCAAAAAACCAAACAATTATAGAATGTTAGAAAAACCTTACCCACCTAACAGCACTTTAAAAACACCTAGTCATCCAATGGATACCAGCTTACTGTGGACTGAGTGGTAATGAGAAAGCTGATTTTCTTGCAAAAAGGGTACCAGCAGTGTACAGAAATCTATAGTTAATCTACCATTTTATGCAGCTAAAAGATTGGTCAATTCTGAATTCAAAAAAATTATTGCAAAATATTACTATGAAAAATCAAAAAATCAAAGATGGGAACTACCAAACATTCAAACAGCAATTCCTGAGTATCCTTGAAAAATGGCAGTTGTAGCCTTCAGGTTGATTACTGGACATGATTGGCAAAACATTTGAACAGAATTGGTATATATTCTTCACCACTCTGTCTTCTATGTGATCTGCAAGAGAAAATGGACCAAGACCACCTTCAAATATGCCTGGCCACTTCTAGTGCCCTACCCATTAGTGAAAAATATTAGAGAGCAAGAGGTTTAATGACTTCATTGTCAGAAATCCAGCATTAGCCAACAACAACAACAATATTTGAAGGTAGTCTTGGTCCATTTTCTCATGCAGATCACATAGAGGATAGAATGGTGAATATATCCCAATTCTGTTCAAATGTTTTGCCAGACAATCATGTCCGTAATCAACCTGAAGTTTGCAATTGCCATTTTTTGAGGATACTCAGGAATTACTGTTTGAATGATTGGTAGTTCCCATGTTTTATTTTTTTGATTTTTCACAGTAATAGTTTGCCATGATTTTTTTTTGTTGTACACTGCTGTACATTGTACATTCCTGTTAGCCGTTTTAATAGTGAAAGGCGCCTCTCTGCTCTTTGTATTACATTTTCCATTTGTTTGGTCCATGTAAGTTTGGTATCAAATGTAACTCTCAAATATTTTGCTTCCCTTGTTTCTGGTAATTGTTGACCCTCAAAATTTAGTTTTATTTTTAATGCTTTTTTCCTTAGTGAAAAAATTGATAGTTTGATTTTGTTGTGTTAACAGTCATTAGATTTTCTTTGGTCCACTTTTGTAGGTTGTTTAAGGATTGTTGCATGGTTTTTTCTAGTTCCGTACTTTGTTTTTTGGTTTTGAAGTCCATATTACTAAGTCATCAGCAAATAGTGCACACTTCATGCCTGATTCTTTTATTTCTTGTGGCTTAATTAAAAAGTGTAGTGCTGAGCACTGCGCCTTGTGGTAAGTCATGGTGTACTTGTTTGTATTTAGATATATTTGTTCCATATCTTGTAGCAATAAAGCGTTGTGTTAGGAAATGACATAGCCACGAAAACATTGGACCTGACATAGCCACGAAAACATTGGACCTTGTATCCCTATTTATTTTACTTTCTTTAGTAGTTTTGTTCTGCATATAGAATCATATGCACTTTGGAAATCAATAAAAACTGATACATTATCTTCTTTCCTATTGAAGGAGTTTTTGATTTCTTGACTGAGAAGTAAGGCTTGTTCATTTGTAGAGTGGAGCTATCTGAATCCAGCTTGACACGGGGAAATTAAATTTTGTGATTCTAGAAACCAATTTAACCTGTTTGACACCATTCTTTCCATCACTTTTGCTATTATGCTAGTAAGAGCTATTGGTCTATTATTTTTTTATTGCTGATGCTGTTTTATCTTTCTTCAAGAGTGGGACAGTTATTGCTTTTCGCTTTTCGGTAGGTACAGTGGTTTTCCAGATAGATTGTAGAGTTTTAGTAGTTGTTGTTTTGCTGTTTTTCCAAGGTTTTTTAGGAACTCTGGATGCATGTGATCTGGTCCAGGAGACTTTTTGGTTTTTGGATTATTAATTGCAATGTTCAGTTCTTGCATATTAAAATTTTGATAAAAGATATTGTATTGAGTGTTAGGATCACATTCTCTTTCTTGTTTCAAATCTTTCTTAAATTGTTTACGTTCCTTTTTATTATTTCTTGTTACTTTATGTTAATTAGCATAATATTTATTGAAGGTTTTGGCTATAACTGTATCATTTGTTAATATTTTATTGTTGATAGGTGTGCTACTTTTTTCTTTCCTGTCCTATACATTTTTTATGAACTTATGGGCTTTATTACCCATCTGTCCTATAATCCATTTTTTCTAAGAAATTACTAAAGTTATTTTTTTTAGCTGTATTAATTTCTTTTTTTAGTGAGGCATATTTCGTTTGCCATATTTGTATCCAATATGTTTTGTGTTTGTTCAGCTGTGTTCCCTTTCTCAGTTCTTCTAACAGGGAGTTCCAAAAGGGTATGAAATTTTTTATTCTTCCACGAGGAATACCTTTTTTTACAGTTTCTAGGATGGCTTTACAGAAATATTTGTTCATATGATTTGGTTGGTCATGCAGCTGTGAGTTTGTTTGCTCTTTAAATTTATTTTCCAGTTCAGTTTTTTATTTATTCCAATCTGCTTTTTTGAAGTTCCAATACAGATTCACGTGATGTTGACTGACATTTCTATTATCTGGTTTTAAATTGGCAATTACTATTCTGTGACCAGAACTTGGGTCTTCTATAACTTGTTTTTTAATCTTTGAAACAATATCTGCTGTACCCAACAAGAGGTGTGGGTTACTGCCTTCGCCAGAGTAATGTATGAAGATTGTGCGGTCTTCTTTATTATAAATCAATTCAAAGGTTGTGGTATTAAGAAATTCTTCTACTATCTTCCCTGTAGAACCCTTTTTCAGAACCCCATCCTTTGGAATGGGCAGTGAAATCCCCAATTGTGATTGTTTTATTTAATTGGTCAATAAGTGAGAGATCTGGTTCATTCCTGGGAGGATTTTAAATACTGTATAAATGTAGATGAGTCTTGTTATCCCAAAAATTTAGCTTTATTAATTTAGTTTCGTCTGTGTTATCCATTTGTTTAACAATTTGAAAGGAGGGTTTAATATCCTTTTTGACTTTAACTAATATTCCACTACTTATGTCTATTTTTGGGTAGTAGGTTTAGTAAAAATCCAGTAAAATTGAAGTATTTATGTTGTTCACTTACTAGATTTGCTTTTTGAATGAAAAATGTATGTATGTTATTGTCAAATACAATTCTGTTGAGCTCTATTCTTTTTGCTTGTGTGAGTCCACCTGCGTTCCATTGAAGAATTCTGATATTAGATCTTCTATTAGTATAATGTTTTGGTTCTCGAGAAGTAGTCCCCACTTGGAGATCCAAATGGGGGACTATTTTAACTCTGAATATTGTACTCCTCTAGTCATATTTCATAATTATATTGGAGAGCTATATAGTAGTAAAAGTGACTAGAGAGCACCATATTTTTACTTTTTGGCAGTCACATCACTCTCTTGCATCCCCCAGAATGTCCACACCTGTCATTGGTTTACGGGTCTCACCGACCATATCCTCTGATTCCCAATCCGAGGATGCATTACATGCCATGACAAGTCAGCATGTTAGAGGTAAAGAGGTTATAGAAAAATTAGAGAAATGTAAAGGTTGGAAAAATAAAGACTCCCTAGCTCTCAGGTACCCTAATAGCATTGGGGTCAGAAGAGAACAAGAGATGACCAAGGTAAGGTCATAAGGTCAGACAGAAAAGATACAGTGAGGAGCAAAACACCAGTAAGTGGAAGTAATGTTCTGCTCAGCTTGGGTGCCTTGTGGTTGCCATCCACATATCCCCTAGATGGGGACCCCTGAGATATATTAGGATATTTAGCGTCGGAAGAGATCTTATCCAAAAGTGTTACTGCAGAACAAGATTTGCCAAAGCGAGTACATTCTTGTGTTGTGTGGTAATGATGTTCAAGCATTACTATTGTTTGAAAGCATGTTACTTTAACCCTGTGATATTTGAGGTTAGGAATGCCTTTATTATATACGTTGGCAGGACTGCTTTTTGGGGTACTTTCATCTGCTGTTTATGCAATGTCGGCCATGTTGAACTCTTGGGAACTACTGAAATAGCTGTGTCCCCTATACACAACTGCACGAGCTTATGATTTCATAGCTATTTCAGGTTATGTGATTCATGAATTAATTCGTTTCATCCTAACATGAAATGTGCAAGTTGCCCAAATTTGCTGTTTTGAACAAGACCACCATATTGGTCATCTATGTACACATATTGCTGGAAGTTGTCAACATTCTGATGTGATACACATTGCCAACTGCACAATTCCAACGTCCTGCAACGCATGTGCTACTAATGCTGACTACTTTCATTTCTCATGCGTTGGTGCCCTCCGTTATGTGGTCCCTAAGCCTGTATACGGCAACATTACCATAACTACAAGTTAACTGGAAATTGTTAATTGTTGCACTCACTGAACAATTGTTTGATGATTTGGGACTTCATGATGTGTCAACTGGAAAGGGTGATGAAAGATTGATTGTACTGTAGTGGGAGACTTGTTATATTTTAAATGCACCTTTACACTGAATGTACGATGCTCTGAACTCCATAAGACCACAGTTACAAATGGCAGTTCTTCCTCAACACAGCAGGCAAACTAATTTTGCGCATGCGCAAGCAGTGATGCCATACTATGTGACTCAAATCAGGCTATTTATTCTGTCAGACTCTGTATTTGTGGAAGTTGTAGCTGACTCACTTTAACCAATTGCTGTATTTAATTGCATATTATTATTTTAATCTTTTTCTTCGTAACCATGCTGTGACTGTGCTGCAAATATATATTTAATCTATGCATTTTCCTGTAAATGGGTACCTTATCTATAAACAGCATATTTGTGATGATTGTTTAACCTCTTGAGCGATGGCCATTTAAACGTCCGCGAGCAGAGGACTGCTAGCATTTAAATTGTTGAATGCACTTCGTATATACACAGCTGTATTTTGTGTAAATATTAAGTTATTTTAATGAAACAAAAACTGGTATAAAACTCGTTATTTGCAGTATAAATGTACGTCATCAGCAAAGTTGAGTTGTATTTACAAAACGTTGAAATGGCACAATTTTGTTTCACTGTGGTGAAAAGTCAACTTTGCTCTGTCGAACGCATATAAGCTCTCGGAAGGAAACAGTAAAGGAACACCCATTGTATGTGTGCCTTATGCGCCAGCATACTGTGTAATAAATCGCTACTGCATGCGTGGTCTCTTAGTCATCAGAATAGATCAACATTACAACTTTTGCTTACACTAGTTTCGTAACTGAGTAGAGTCCATGTCTTTCTTTGTTGAAATACATACGTATTCTTTCCTGCTTGTAGCTGAAGGGAGAAGTGGTATAAAAAGGTATTTTTGCACCAACTGGATATAACCATATACAATTGTTTGGGGATTTGGACAGCTCTCTAAACCCACACAGGACAATGACCGACCTTGACTACCGACTACAAATAACTCGCAGCCTAATTGAACAATACCACGTTGGGGGTTGAAAATCCAAAACCCCTGCACCCCTCAGACTTCAAGGAAAACATTATCCTAAAAGGATACCACCAACAGCAAAGAAGTCCCGCCCATTTCGAAAGTGTTTCGTGTGCCGCAAGAAGGGAATTCGTGAATGTGGAGATGTACGTACCCTTGTGTGTTTATCCCTGTTTTGAGGTAAATCACTGCAGAACGAACATATTAAGGTAAGCCAATAAAGTATATAGACCTTACTAAAATGTTTCATAAAGGGAAAATTATAATAAGTTGAGTTGGATAAGGGATAAATAAGGGTTAAATGCTTAAACGCACAGGACGCCCATATCGCTCATCCGCCATTTTAAATGGACGTGATTTCACATCGATATCCCTCAAGAGGTTAAAGATACAATGCGTTCTGCAATCTCTGATGCTCTTGGACTTTTTTCCATGGGCAGCGTAAAGAGTATGATGTAGACATCCAGTGAAAACTGATGCATTGGATCTATCAGACTCATGTCATTCAGCACAAAGAATAGGATGGATGCTCTTCTAGCACTTGGTCTATAACCCTCTCTGGCATTGTAAATTATTTATTTCCTTGAATTTTGTATTCTGTACTCTGTGTTTTTAGACATTTTAATGCTTTGAAAACTGAATTAAACAAGTAAATTAACTTCTTGAGAACTTTCCATTATTCACAAATTTATGCCACTACGCATTCTGGTATTTTCCTTTTGTGTGCCATTTTCATTTCTTGCACTTTTTCTTTGGTTTTTGGAAATGATATAAGATTCTATGCACCCCTCTCTCCTTGTTCTGGGGCCCTAATGACCTAGTTGTCAACAGGCCCTTAAACAAAAGTCACTCATTGTAAGATTTGAAGCTTTCACGGCGAACATTATTGATCAATGCTTCACGGGTGATCAGCTGTGTTAAATTTAAGAAGGTCGAGCTTTCGGCCATTGGATACTCCATGGCCATCTTCAGGACTAAAAAGATGAAAAAGTCTCCTCAGTTTTCCAAATATATACTATGGTTTGGGTTGTATTGTCCTAGCCAATGATGGCGGGTGATGGTTTGTGATTGGGCCTGCTGTCGTGAGATATGTGTGTCCTCGGCTGAAGTGTTTTCCCGCGGGTACGAACTTTGTGCGGTGTCGCCGGTTGGGGTGTCTTACAACGCATGTAACCCTCTTGGTCCTGTCCAGGTTTCATGGGCATTACCAAAAAGCAACATCTGACTCGCTCGCATGTACTTCATGCCAGCTTAAAGCTTTCAATTACTAACCAGGGTGCTATTCAGGACCCGACTAATGCACGATGATGCACGAAAATATTAGCATTGTACGAACTAACACGTGGAGAGGTTTTTTAGTGAGTAACCCTCCCTCTTCAGGGCGTAGGGACCCTCACACTGTTGGCCTCAGCATGTCGGCCTCCGCCTGTAACGGGTTTTTCCCCTCCACGGTAAAAATAAAAAATATAAAAAAAAAATTTCCTGCGGGTACGTATTTTGTTCAGGGTCCATGGCGTTGCTGTTTCTGTAGGTGTTTCTGATGGCTATTGTCCACGCGGAACTTAGTTTAAGTCCGCCATCTCTGTTGCAATTGTTGGGGTGTAATTTGATGTGGATGGCCTCCTTGATGAGTCTGTCCCAGTAATTTTCTGCATGTTCTAGAACTTTCGTGTCTTGGAAGTTTATTTTGTGGACCTGTTCTATGCAATGTTGGGCTACTGCTGATTTTTCCGACTGGAGAAGTCTGATGTTCCGTTGATGTTCTTTGCATCTTTCCTCTATCGTGCGTCCTGTTTGACCCACATACACTTTCCCATACTCGCAAGGAATTCTGTATATTCCTGGGACCTTAAGCCCAAGTGGTTCTTTCACCGGCCTGAGGAGTTGTCGGATCTTCTAGGGGGGCGTGAAGAAGGTTTTGATATTATGTCTCGCAAGTATACGGGAAACCTTGTTGGAGACAGAACCGTAGAAGGGTATCTAGGCCTTCTCTTGAGGACTATCCTTCCCTTGCGTGAGCAGTGGTGGGTTCTTCCTGTTGCGTTCTACTTTCCTACGGGCCTCATTGATATCCTGGTTACTATACCCATTCTTGCGTAAGGTATCCTGTAGGTATTGAAGTTCTAGGTGTAAGTGGTCCTTTTTCTGTGATGTCAAACGCTCGGTGAAATAGAGTGGAGATGATTGTTTTCTTCTGAGTGGGATGATGGTGACTGGAGGCATTAAAGTATCTGTTGGTGTGTGTGGGCTTCCTGTAGACCATGTGTCCCAGGCTGCCATCCGGTTTTTTGTACACTAGAACATCCAGGAAGGGAAGGGATTTGTCGTTTTAGTCCTGAAGATGGCCATGAAGTATACAATGGCCGAAAGCTCGACCTTCTTAAATTTAACACGGCTGATCACCCTTGAAGCATTGATCAAAAACTCACTCACTCACTCACTCACTCACTCACTCACTCACTCACTCACTCACTCACTCACTCACTCACTCACTCACTCACTCACTCACTCACTCACTCCTTATTCTGATGCTTGTGTGCTTTGAAATTGCGAGTTTTCATCCCTCATATTTGAATATTGTCCTTGAATTCTTCTTCCATGTTTTGTTGTGTGTGCAAGATGGCTATGATCTTGATTTTTATCGTGTGATTCCACATATACATTTGTTTGCATGATGTGTTTTGCAAATGTTTGTGCATAGGAGCTTACATCATTATCCCCATTTTTAGTATCATCCCTATGCACATAGCTTTGTTCATTTCTGAATTCTGTTTCATCATCGTAATACATTTCATTTTTACACAGCTTACTATCTTGTGTTTAAATTACTTTCTGGGTTATTCCTATTTTGTTGTGTGTACCAAATAACTGTGACATTGATTTTTATTGTGTGATTCTATGTACACATTTGTTGTGTATGTTTGTGCATAGGAGATAAATCATTGTCAATCCCCATTTTTACTATTGTCATCCATATTCACAGAACTGTTCATTTCTGATTTCTGTTTTATTATCATAATACATTCTGTTTTCATACAACCTAGTTTCTTCGTCAACTCTCTGCATAAATTACTCTCTAGGTTATTCCTACATTTTACAACTTCTCTGGAATTTTGTAATTCTTCTGTTGCTTTTTCTCTATTTGCTACTATTTCAGTCTTAAGTTGTAATCACAATTCTATCTGCTTTTTGTAATTTTTTTCTTTCTTTAACCAAATTATTTTGCATTGTTCTTAACTCACTTCTCCTCTCATCATTGACTAGCTTGGTTTAGCTTTAAATTACCAATGGTTTGTTATTGTAATTGTATCACAATTAGCTAATACATTTATTTCTGCTGACACTATCTGTTTCACATTATTATTACCTATACTTCTTTTTATTATTTCTACTTCATGATCTGTTTTTTAGTTCCTCTGATTGGTTTAATTCCTAACTACTCTGATCCAATTTCAGCTTCTCCATTTCATTTTCTAACTGTACCTTCAAGTTACTAACATCATTTCCTAAGCTAGCCCTACATTTTGTCATTTCATTCTTGCATTTATTTATTTTTCCTTCTAATGACTTTGTTTTCCTTCAGTTTTATTTCTAAACTGTCCATTTTATTGCCAATATTTTCTATCTTGCTTTCCAGGGTACTTTTAATTTCACTTATTTCCCTATGCACACATTTTTATGTCATTCTCCATAATTTCCATACATCGTTTGCATTCTTCCGTGCCTTCTATCTCCTGTTTCAAATTATTTTCTGATTTTCTTTAAATCTTTCTATTCTGTTTTGGTTTCCTGTCTTATTTTTAATCCTAAGCTAGTTAACTTTTCCTTTCTAACTCTTTCCATTCTCTGTTCCACGTTAGCCATTTCCTTTCTCCTACTTTCTGCATCTTTCCTAACACCTATTTTAACATTGAGTATTCCCCTTCTACATCATTCCTTCGCATTTCTTTCTTTGGATCTTCCCCCCTTACATCTCTGTAATCTTTGCTATCATTCCTATCTCTTTCTCAGCGTCTACTGCCTGAGACATCTGCTGTTTTTTTCTAACATGCCTGCTTCCATTTCTTCTACTTCATTTCATAATTTCTCTTTACCCATTCTTTCCCTGTTCATCTGCACTCCTTCTTTTACAATTTTATTGTTTCTTAAAATCATGCAAAATAAAAACTAAAATGAAGTTTCTTTCTGCTCTTCATCATCTTGTTTTCTTGCATTTTTCTCCATCATAGGGATATCCAAAAGGTCTCCAAATCCTCTAGTGGTCTTCTGCGCCTTGCAGTGTTCTGTAATTCTGAGTATTGATGCATTTTTCTTCTAGTATTTTTCTTCAGACGATGCTGAGATGCCTTCCTCTTCCATCTTGATGTATTTGGAGAACATTTGTGGATATATATTTTTTTGTCTTGGCCTTTTCTTTATTCGAGCCCCACATTAGGCGCCATATGTGGCAGATTTACTTAAAAACAAGGTTCATATCTGAAGCATGTATTGCTTTGTGAAAAGGGGCTTAGTCTAGCTAATGAGAACTTCAAATAAAAAAATAACTTGCAAATTTATTCACTATCATTTTATACCCAAAATTTCACACCAACTGTGACAATAATTTAGAATTTACACATTTCCAAAATCTTATTTTATATCTGCTTGATGTAAATTACGTTTGAACTAATGTGTAACTCGTGCTAATGCCTAAGAAAACTTCCTGTGTATTGTTAAAAGCATACATAGTTATCAGGAACAAAATACACCTATTCATATTTCTTCAGAGTAGGTCATGTACTTGTACATATGGCCGTTTTTTTCCTTTCTATTTCTTTAACCTATTCCTAACAGTAATATATATCGTGCGTTCCTAGACTGGTTGGACCGCTGCACAGCGGCAAGGGACCAGGCGAGGACCCGCGTGCTCCCCGCCAGCATTACACGTAAAGGGCCAGCAAGTCACGGGTACGGAGCACTAACTACTGTACTAACTTGCATTAGACTTACCTACATCACATCAGATTTTGAAGTTGATGATCTTCAACATGAACACATTCTCTATATCGCCGAAAACAATTATGGTTTACTCCCAAGAGTCCATGTTGACTGATTGACTGAATTTCTCTTGTGATTTTGTGCTTCAATTCTTTTAACGTGTACGGGTTTAATGCATACACCATATTCTTTAATGTTCCCCATAAATGAAAATCGCTCAGATGTTTAGCACCAGAGGTCAACATTTCAAGACATCAGCTTTCGTGGCAGCGAAACTTCTGAAACTTAGAAGTTCATGCTTCACAACCACAAGATCCTATAAGAAGGGTTAATTATTGCAATTGGTTTTAACAGTCCATTCATAATGGCAATATGGACCCACCTTTAACGTTCTTCACTAATGAACCATGGTTTTATCTTCAATTCAAGGTCAGTTTCTACTCACAAGAATTGGTACTGGGCTACCAAAAATCACTATATTATTCATGAAATTTCTCGCCACGCATAGGATTATCAGTCTCACATTTACGACACAAAAGTTGATTGACACTTTTATGTAAATTCTATTTTAAATATTTTTTCCTGCAACTAACAAGAAATGAAAGATTGTGTGGTGGTTTCAACAGAATTCAGCTATGGCACACACTGCTAATATTCATTACATGAATTGTGAAGTGGGTATTGTGACAGAATTATTAGTCCAGGATTCTGGCCCCCTCGTTCCCCTGATCTATCTACATGTGATTTTTATTTGTAGGGAATTTTAAGAATAAAGTGCATGTATTTTAAACCCGCACAAGTTACAAGAACTGAAGTACAAAATCACGAGAGAAATACAGGCAATCAACATGAACTTTTGCGAGTACATCAGAATTGTTTTCAGAGATACAGGAAATGTTTTCACATTGAAGATCATCAATTTCAACATCTGATGTGATGCAGGTAAGTCTAATGCAAGTTAGTACCGTAGTTAGTGCTCCATACTCATGACTTGCCACTGCAGAGCGGTCCAGCAGGTCAAAGAATGTACGGTATAAATAAACAAATATATTGACTCTTTTTAAAGATGAGGCCATCTAAATATGCTGTTTCAGGTATTTGAAAATTGAAGCCAATGGCAAGGACTATCTAGTAAATTGTTACAAGACCAAAATATTATTTGAAATAAATTGTATGCTTTAATGAAAGCTATATTTTTTGTATAGTAACATTTTATCTATCTTTTGTGGTTTACCAATTATACAAACTCATCCTTAATGAGGAGGACTTAACAGGCTATTCACAGAAAATCCAAGACTTATATTTCATCTCTCATGCAGATGTCTTAAACATACAGGATTTTAATCATTTAATGTTCCAGGTCACACAACTGCAAGACAAAATGCAGAGTGTGATGCACTGCATGTCACTGTTCTGCCAGCAAGGACAAGTCCCAGGACAGACTTCTTCTAGCAATACAGCAGAAACAAAGATCTCAACCGATGGCACACAAACAGAAATCATTGCTGTTCACACCCCTCAAACAGAACTGGGGCCAGGAATGCCCTTCCCATACCAGCGAGTGTCCCCGTCACCTCGTCCATCCTCTCTCCCCATTTCCCAGTCCCGCCAATCCTCTGCCCGCAATTCAGCTGAACCTGAGGCACCACAAGAACTGAAACAGTATGCCACCACTCTTGTTGATGATGTACTGCGGACAGTTGCAGAGCAAGATGATGAAAATGGGACAGAAATGAGTGATGAAGTGAATGGCACAGTGAAAAGCAATGGAAACATTGAGGATTGTGAAACAGATAGATATGAACTTGAGACAGTAAAGCCTGAACAGGAAAGTGAAACTTCTTTGAGTAATGGCAACTTAGGTTCTAGCACAATGAGTGAAGAAGATGCTGCTGTAGCTGTAGTGCAACTAAATGGTTTATCACTTGATGAAAGAAGCTCATGTATAATGATTCAAACAGAACCACCGTCCACACCAAGCAGCCCTTTTGAGCAGCTTGACTCTCCAAACAACAACCAACGTCCTATTCATGGAAATGCCATTGAGTCTCAATAATATGCCTTTGCAGTTTTACCCTGTGCATTAATAAGGCTTAAGGTTCAGCACTTACATTTTATCCTTGCTTAAATCATGTTTGGCTGTAATTTATTTATGTAGATGTAAAGTTAATTTTAGTGCAGTGCTGTTCAACTTTTAAAAAGCTGTATTTGTACATGAATTCTGTGTTTGTGATGTTCATATTTAGTCAGTGTATTGTTTAATATGCATTCATAGTAAGGCGTCGCCAGAAATTAGCACATAAACTTTAATTTTGTGAAGTTTTAGCTCTTTAATATGAAACGTAGTGCTCTATAACTCAGATTTGCTTGTTGAAAAGTTTTAATAAACATTTTATCTTAATATATTGCCAAAATGTAGGACATATAGCACTAACAAATGGGAACAACTGTAAATCTAAAATGCTTGCCAAGGGTGCTTGCTGTGTGCAAAGAAGCCAAGCAGTACCAAATGATTATAATTGAATTGATTTTCCAGTAAAGGAAGTGTATGTGTATTTTAAGGTGCTTTATGTAAGTAATTTAAAGTTTAGTGCAAGCCGAAAGGTCTTATTGTAAAAAATGTTGAAGCTGTTGAGAAATAGTTTAAAATATGAAAACATCAATGCTTTATTTGCCTATTGAAACAAGATATTGAAATGAGGGTGGTTATATACTAGCACAATGCCTTAAAGCATTGCAGCAGTCTGCATGATTGATGCTTGCATTAGAGAGAAACAAAATGTGCAATAAATCTTCTGCCATACCAAAAAATATGTGCCAGTTATATGCAAACACTTAATTTATGACATCAATTTTGGAGTCTAACTGTGAATAATTCTGCTTGAAGTGTAATTTTAATTACTATCACTGGTTGTGAGTCTGAGAACTAAGAATTTTAAGATCAGCTTTATTCAGCTTGAATTTTTAAGCGCTTCACTTTACTATTATGTATGGACATTATAACCTCTTGCATGATTGGGAAAATAATATAAACTATTTGCTGGTAAATCAATACAAATGTAATCCTGCACTGTGTTTGAATTTCCGTAAGTTCTCATTAGGCAATTAAGCATTTTATAACCAATGACTACCATTTCATATAAATACAAAAATGACTGTGAAGTACGGTTACAAGTATTTCTATTGGCTGTTTTTCAAGAAGCTTCAAGTTGAAATGCTACCAGGGTATAGTGCAAATATAAATAAGAGTCAGTGTTAAATGCAGAGCTGCTAAAGTGTTATTTAAAAAGCATCTGTTATTAAAGCTGTTTAACTGTAATTAATTGAGCTTTCAAGAATATGTTCAACTTATTTTAGATATGCAGTGGTGAATGACTTATTGACATTTAGGCCAAATTTTGTTGACATGTTAGTTAACATACTAAATCTAACATTTTATGGCTTGCGTTTCATGGGGCTTTTCTTACAAACTCTTTAGCATCCCCAGGAACTGCAATGAACAAGACACTGAATGTTCATTGATCAGAGACTGTGGTTGCATTACTGACTCTGGTATTCATCTAATTTGTTTGGGTTGGTATTTGTGGATTGAAAGCTTCAACTCTCCAAATTATATCCTGTTTCAAGAAAAGAACTAAAATGAATAAGAATCACGTTTCTGTTTGCTCTCAAGAGTTCATAATAAGAACATGGACTGGGCTTTGTTGAAAGCAAGAAATTAAATGGAATATATCCAAGCATTTAAGCATTAGATTACTGTGGTTCTTGTCCAGTTTTAAAAAGTTTGCCCTCATATGCTGATTGCAGTTATAGTTTAACTTATGATTTAGAGTTCATAATCCCTAATCTGATTTGCATAAAGTTAATGTAGGCATTGTTTGCAATACAGCAGGTTTCAATTTTAGTTGTATAGAGTTAGTTGCAATCAAAATACCAGGAAAACTGCATGCCTGGTTCATATTGCGTATTTGCAAAAATACTTCAAATCAATATTCATACATTTCTAACACTACATTGCACGTTTTATTGCACAGGTATTAAGAATAGACCTTTAGGAACAATAATTGGCACACACAATATTATTTACAGTTCGTTTGGTTTATGTTGAAACATGGGAATTAGAGAGAGAACGCACTACTGCCCGCGTTGCTGTGGGTACTCCATGACTGCCTAATCCCGTTTCGCATCGGTTCCATACAACATGCAACGGTGCGATTGACTGCCTGACTATATCGTAGCTATCAGAGAGCAGCGCTTTAAGAGCTGCTGTTAGATAGCAGCTGTGTCCATGAAGGGTTCCTTGGAGGGCCCCGGTAAGCTGCTAAGATCTTCGGCTTCATGGATATCGGATGCTGGGTCACATCTGCAGTCTTCACACGCATCTTCCGATTCAGAGCCACTCTCTTCTAAATTTATGATGAAACTGTCCAACATATCATCCATTAATCCGTCTTTTTCCCGATACAGTTCTTCTGCGCGCTTCACATGCTCACAGGCAGCTTTCCAATTTTTGGCAGTAACGTTTAGTACTGCATTGTGGAAGATCTCACGTCTCGTTCTTTGAATGTCACATTTCGTTTTGTCACATCTACTTTGATCTGCGCCCATATTAGCTCGATAGCATTCATATCACAATAAGGAGGCAGGCGAACTATGGTAGGTCCATTTAATTCTGCTATGAATCTATTGAATACCATTTGAACTTCCCTTTTTTTCTCTTAATTATATCGTACAACACTGGTTTTGTTGCTCGTTCGTCGTAGTCGATTCCATGATTCTTCAACCATTCTTGCATTACACGCTTTAGGGAATTCGACACTGGTGCTTTGTTTATTTCCACGGAATGATAGGGTGCATTATCCATTATAATAACACACTGATCTGGGATATTCGGCAGGAGCTGGTTAGTAAACCATTGCTTGAATACATCTCCATCCATTTCCTCGTGATAATCCTTAGTGGATTTCGATTTAAACACTAGTAGTGCATTAGGGATAAATCCACTAGATGTTCCAGCATTGCCGTAAAAACTGAAATTGTTTCACCAAGACATCGGCTTTCTCCATCAGGAATTTGCGTCCTAGATTGTACCTTGCATAACGAAATCCCATGCTCTTCATTATCTCACGTAGAGCCCACCTGCTTCCAGTGAAAATATCTGCCTCTTTTAATGCTTGCAGAATATCATTTAAACTGGGTAAGAAATGTGATGTGTACAACCTATAAATTGTACTACGAATAGCCGCCTTTGTAAATGAATCGACTGCTGTGCTTGTTGGTTGTCTGTTTGGTCGTTTCCTTCCTGGTGTTCTAATAACGGTCCTGTTTTCGTCTGCTTTCTTCTTTTCTTGCAAAATTCTGTATATTGAAGTGCGAGATACACCAGTAGCTGTGGCGGTTCTTTCCATGACCTGTGTCACGGATATTGTTGGTTTACCCGATGTTAACGCCTCCAGTTCATCAGCAAAAACCTTATGTAACAAACATACAATTTCCCGTGCATCAGATTGAAGAGGTTTCCCCTTTTTTCCAACACCAGCTTGGAACAATACGATTGCCAACAAAATGAGCAGGACTAAACACATCACCAGCATCTCCATATTTCACTGTCAACATTCACTGTGCACATAAGCAGCGTGTACACTCGTCGAAATACGTATTGCTGACGGACGCAGACTAGGCAGTCGCGGATAGCCGCGACGATGTGTTGCCATCCCTCCCCTATCACAGGGAGGGGTAATGCTAAGTAGGTCATGTTCCAACTTAGACCAGACGGACTGTAAGTGTCTGTAAACTTCAGTTAATTGAGGCAAGGTGTGCAAACTTGAGGAATCGAACATAATGGTGGGCACATGCTTTACGCATGGCATCATGGGAACATTTCTCTCCTGCCCATCCCTTCCCTCTCCTGTCAAGCTGCCAACATCAGCACTGAAAATACCAGCACGTGGTACTGCAAGTGTGGGAAACATGAAATGGAAACAAGGTAATGACCCCCATAATAGGGTGTGTACAAAAGAGTGGAATAACAGGATAGAAGGATAATATTCTGGTGGTGGATGCAGGTCAGCTACTGCCTTTAGGAATTGATGCATTTGCTGTTTCCTCAGATACACATATTTAAAGATGTGCTGTGCTAAATAGCCTTCGAAATGGTCCTTTTGGCTGAAGCAGGGAATAGAGTACTTTACAGCTTTCCACTTGGTTTCCGTGGTATTTGTGTGCACAGAAATTTCCACTGCACCCATTGTCCTCAGGTTTTCCAATTGCTTATAACTGCTCCTTCCAGTTGACACAAATTCCAGCAAATGGTTAACTTTGAAGTGAATAAAATTCTCATGATCCAGTGTGTCGTAAGCTCTCCAGCAGTAGCTGACTATTATTGTTCCCGGCAACAGTATTACATGTTATTTGCAGAAGAGCTTCTTGATTCCTTTTTTCAGCAGGTACTAGAAAAAAAGTGGCTTTTATCCCCACGCTCCACACCACCAAACATCCATTGTCCTTCCACAAGGTGTCCCCTATTGTAATTTCTGTGACCAGATTTGGATTCATCGATTTTCACAATTTTATTTCTTCTGCTAGTTTGCCTTCAGTCATGTAGTATCCAGTTCACGGATACTTCACGGTTGAACTATGACACAATTCACAATTGTGTTGCTGCTGCATTTCAACTCCTCTGGAATAGTGCACTGGCATGTGGATAATACAGGCAGAGTAACATATTTTGAATACACCATTTACTGTCCTTGATGAAAGTATTTATTCTATCCGATTTCCTAAATTGCAAGCGACCATGTGTGCAGTAGTGGAAGTTTGCTCTGCACCATTTCCTAAGAGTTGTATCATTTCCACATATGTCATGTAATGATCTCAGAATACCACGCTGTATTAGAAAGTTTATCAACTCATCGTTCTTCCCCCAAATACCTGCTGAAGTGTCATGAATTGATATTCACACCTGTCACACATTATACCTTACACATGGATAATTCTATTTTCATGTGGATAGATCTATTTCCACATTTGTGCCATTTCCTGCTTTTCGTATGTTTACAATACCACTTTCCCAGGCTGCCCTACTATGTGCCTCCTGTGTATAGCATCTGCTATCTAACGAGGTTCAAGAAAAGGTTATTTGCATGTTATTAAGAGTTTAAGGAGGCAATATCATGGTCTTAAAACAATAATGATGCACTGACATCATTTATCAAGGTACCCAGCATTTACTAATCTAAGTATTTGTATGAAAATTGGAGTTTTGAAAATACGCAATATTTACCATATGCCTATTAAAAACTAATAATAATTCACAATAATTACTCTACCAACTCACTTTTTAATATCAGTATTCTTGGGGATCAACTAACTTTGAAACTCAAACTTTAAATGAAGAGAATATTTGCATAAAATTTGAATATTACAAATTCTGAATACTATAGTTAAGACATGTTCTGTTACGTTTTCTAAGCAGTCTCATACTTAATCTGTAAGGCTCCATTCAACGAAAATGTAAGTCAACATAAGTGCAGGTGTGAGGTAAGACCATTCACAATCTAGCCTTAGGCAAAATGCATGAACTTTTAAATTACATGTAGAAATCTTCCAAGTGTACTCATATTTCAAATTGAATAACGTAACCAATAATATCCAAAAGGAAAAAATTATCCGATATTTATGAGTAAATAAGGCACAGAAAGTGTTTTCAAACAAAAAGATCAACATTTAAAATGTCAAGGCATGGGCAAATGAAAGAGCACCATGATTTTACAGTAGATGGTATAGAATCTTGAAAAACAATTCTGTATTGTTCAGAAACGGGTTATGCATAAAGAAAGAAATGAATTCTTCCACTGTGTATGAAATCAAGCATAAAGGTTGGAGTTTACAAACTCTTGCGTTATATACATGATTCGATGTGAATGCTTCCATTAAGGTGGGTGCAAAGTCCTATGCTTATGTTGCATTTCACGTACTCTTCATTGTGAATGGAGCCTAAATTTTGTTATTATTCCTTTTGAAGTTTATGTCTCAGTAAAATGTTTTAGTCTCAAATGTTTATAAATTCTTTACATCTACAGCACTCAGAAGGCATGTTTAAAGGTTATTAAGCAATAATTTGTCACTTGCAGCTTAATTTATGCTCGCATATTTTAACTTTTAGTGTATATTTTAAATGATGAACTTTAAATACAAACTTTGCTCAATTTTATTAAATTTACATGTTTCGAGAGCCACTCTCTCCCATTGTCAGAAGTTGCTCAACTGTTTTGTGTTAGTACCAGGAAGGCAAAAAACCTCAGAAGGGCTGTGTAGTGCTTTGCATGCTGGCATCCTTGGTGCTTGTTGCCATCTGCTGCTATCATTGAAAGATACAAATGAAACCGTACAGCATTTTTAAAACTATAGGTACTTTTAAAGGTCACCATCATCCATACATACTTTTTGGCATCTCTTTAGGAAACCATCACTCACTGTAGTTCGTGTTATGAATAATTTTTATTAAATTTATTTAATATTTTTAAACAAAATTGTTTTAGGTATTAGAGGAAATGTGGGTATAGATGTTAGATGAAATGAATTATTTTTGAGCATGTTGTGTATGTTGTAAAAAAATTTTTTTTTAACTTTTATTGTGTGTTATATTTTTGTTTTGTAGTATTTAGATTTTTATAACTTGTAGAATATTCTTGTTGTAAATATTTTTGAAAGTTAAATAAACGAATAGGGATCTAGAATGTAAGCCCTGGTTTAAGTAATTAGGTGCCAGGGTGTATTATTGCAGGTTTTTATTTATGTATTTATTTATTTGTAGTTGACGTTGAGAAATGTTGGCAATTTCCTGATAGATATTTTATTTTAATTCTTCCAAGGTGTGTGTGTTTGTCTTTTAAGTTACCCTAGAGATAGACATCACTTATTGGAGCTCCAAGAAACCTTTCTGTGCTAATGGTGCACCATACACCAAATTTTTCATCATGAAGCGTTACTTCATGAAAATATTATGTTCTGAGTTATAGAGCCAATTTTTTTCAAGTCAACAGTTGACAGTTGTACATACATGGATACAGTTTTGTCCCTTTTTTATAGAATTAAGAGAATCAACAAGACTCTGCAACAGCTCATATGGCCAATCTTTCAATGAGAACAATAGAAAGTGTGTTTCAGGACAGAATTATTCGTAAAGGTTTGTGGTCCCCCGACTTAACCCCCTTCTGTTTCTGTCTCTGGATAACTTAAAACATAAAGTGTACAAGACAAACCCACACACCCTAGAAAAATTAAAATATCCACCAAGTAATTGCCAGCATTTCTCAACATGAACTACAGCGAGTGATGGATAGTTTCTTAAAAAGGTGCCAAAAATGTATGGACAACGATGCTGACCAGTTTCAGCATCTCCTTTCATAAAGTTGGTATGTAAAGCCTTTAAAAGTACTTTTAAAATTGTTGTATGGTTTCATCCACACCTTTCTATGATAGTGTCAGATGGCAACAAACGCAGAGGATGCTGACATGCAAAATATCGCATAGCCTGTTCAGAGATTTTTTGCTCTCCTGTTAGTATTTGGCTTTTTGTTGGTATCTTCCAGTGATGAAATGTATTTTCAGAGTGCACTTGGCATTGACAAATCAAAATTGAATAGTTGAGGCTGGTGTTTTGTAGCTGAACATCATCAGCATAGTAAATCAGTCTGCCTACTTTTGATGTTGAAAACAATTGGCTCCCAAAATATGTAATGTTAATAAAAGTAAGTGATGTTTGTTTCCATTACTGACTCAGCTTTAAAGTAAGTAATTTAGAACTCACACTGTTTCTAGATTCTTTCAAAATACATAAATATGCTTTGAACTTTTACTACAGGGAAAACATGTTAGCTTAATAAATTAATAAAGATAAAATCAATTTAATAAAATTGAATTTTTAATTTGAATGATAAAATAGGTGGTTAACACTTAACATTTGTTGATGAAACTGGGTTGAAGTGTAAAAAGTGTTTTCATAGGTGACAGGTGTACATATATCTCAAAAGTATTCTGCATTGAACTTTCTTTATAAATAAGCAGTAATTGTACTCATTTGAATTCTGTGGTTACATTGTATTGCCTCCCTCCTGACATCCCAGCAGTAGATATGTAGGATGATTATTTGGGAAGACAAAGTAAAAACATAATTACCTAAGTCTTGCTGCTATTGTTAATTTGTACGTGTTTTATAGAAGAGTAGGAGTATTGTCCAAATTAGAACTGAGGATGTCCATCATTGTTAGGACAAAGAGTTTGTAGCTTTACCCTAAAGGGCCATTCACAATGACAATTAAATATTAACATAATTTAAAACTTACGCATAAATTTAATACAATATATTGTCATTCATGACAAATGGAAGCATAAACAGCAGCAAATTGCAAGACAGCATAAAGTCTCTGAGTTAATATGGTGGTCTTTAAAGTGACCACCAACAGTACACGTCACAAAAGAGGTTATGTACATACGTAAAAATGAACAAGAGTAACAACCCAGTTAAAGGATGTTAAACTTAAAAAAAAAAACACCATCACAATTTTGTGTACTCATATGTGTCTCAACTATTAGATTCCCATGTGGTCTACCAAGAAAATGCACATCAGTTGGAGAATTTAGGTCCATGCTAGTTAAGTGGTTAAGAACAGCTGCATGTAGAGCGGAAGATCCGTGGTTCAAATCCTAGCTATGGCATAGAATGTTTCAGTTCTGATTCTACCCTTCAAAGCTTACCTACACACAGTTTGTGTGTTAGAACAATCATTTACCACTGATGGGCCTGATATTTGGAAACCAGTTTCAATATTCGTCCATTTCCTTTTTGGGTTAAACAGCTCTCTCTCTCTCTCTCTCTCTCTCTCTCTCTCTCTCTCTCACTCTCACTCTCACTCACACACACACACACACTCTCTCACTCTTCCTCACGCACATACCGACACACCAACAGACCTTTTTCTAAAAATGCTTGTTTTGAATTCAGAGGGCTTCAAAATATGTATTTCCAGTGAAATCTTGATATGAAATGTTTTAGTGTAATGCAGTAATTCCTCTTACCTGTTAATAGGTAGCTGCCTGAGAAAGTCAAAATAGCATTGCACTCTCAAATTCAGTAAGCTAAAAATCCATGTCCCGTTTTGTTTTTATGTGGTGATAAGATAATACAAAGCTCCCATGTATCAGCTTCACACTGAAACTGAAATGATGTCTATGGCCCTCCTGTTTTAAATTGTAATAGCAAATTTGATTCATGTCTTCCCAAATGGATCACACTGTATTTTATATTTCCTAGGCACTTTGAGCCTCTACTTTAGTGAGCTTTGCAAAGAAAAAAATGAAAAATGAGGAATTTAAGTGATGTGATTCATCTCTGAGATAAGTACCATTTTGGGTAATGTTGCTGAATATGGGCTTTAGGGACTATGTAATGCAGGGTGCCAACGTATCAGAAATGAAAGTAGCTAGCAGTAGTAGAACATTTGAATGACGGAATTGTATAGCTGGCAATGCTTAAAGATGAGAATGGAGATAACTTCCAGTAATGTTCATAGGTGACGTAGATACGAAGAAGGTGGAAAACTATTCTGGTTCAGAATTACAAATTTGGGTAACTAGAAGGTGGGAAACTTTTACTTATGCACACATTCCTCAATTCAACCCAAAAGATCTTGCAAATGTAACACTGAGCATACAATTACAGACTACCTGAGGATCCCTTCATACTGTGATGAAACAAATTAATTAATAAACCACATAACTTGAAATAACTATGAAATCTTAAACTCACGCAGTTGTGCAGTATGTAGATAAGCTTAAATGGGAATATAGTTTGTAAATATACGTTTATAAAGAAATACACAGTTTTATAAGGGTTAAATGTGATAGATGATTGACAAACAGAATGCTTTAAACATCGGATTTTATGGAAATAATTGTCTCAAATTACTGATGATTTCAATGTTATTTAAAATGTGGATTTCCATTAATAATAACGGCTAAAGAGAATGAGGAAAAACCAAATCTTCACTTCGTAACACCTTCTGCTAATGTGACGTCTCCTTTATTTACATTAGTCCACTATTTCAGTTTTAGATTGCGCTTCTGTTCCATTACCCGTGTGCCTCTCTGATTCGTAGTTGCCAACCTCTTTGTCCAGTTGTGTGTTTCTTTGTCAAGTTGGCATGGTTTAGTGACATTGTGCATCAAGAAGCCCATATTTAGCAACATTACCCCATTGTGTTTGTGAAAATGGTTGCAGGCAGTTATAACAAAATTAGTAGAAAAATGTTGAACATTATTGAACTTAAAATAATAGTACAAATTTCACAAATACAGTATTACAATTTTTAAAGCCTTGAGCATCACTATCATATGTTTCATCTGATATTAAGTTGACACCTTATACTTTGACATAGTGCAAAAGCATGTGGTTCTCTTAGCATTCATTGTGTCTAAAATCTCAGCTAAGAAACTTTAGAAGAATAAAAGTTCTAGAAACTTTTTAGTGTGTTAAAATGCTGTACATTTTTACTCTGAAGAATTTGTCATTCAGCTCATGTTCTCTTTTCTTTGTTTATCACCAATATTTTCAATAAGACATTGTCTTAGTTAATGATTGCTTTTAACTAGTATGTTTGCTGCAAGGTCGGAGTGATGTAATTGTGCTACCTTGTTCCCCAGGCTTACTACCTCAACAACAGCTGAGGTTGTACCGAAAGCCAGCATCCATTTGTTGTCCTCCATGGTCTGGGGGTAACATGCTAGCCTCTGGTTTCCAAGGTCATGGGTTCAAACCCAGTTCAGGGCAATGGATTTTTTCAGGCACAAAAATCCTTTGCATGACTTCCCTCAGAATTGAAGTAAAGCCAATGGTCCTGTGTCATAGATTTAAAACATGTAAATCTACCTCTGAACAAAATGAAGCAATCTTTCATACCCAATATAGAATGGAACCCTGAGAACCATATTAGTTAAAAGAGCATCCATAAATAAAAAATCTGATGTGTTGCACTCACATGACTTTCTCTACTCTTGTACCAACCATTCTTACAAACTCTTATTCTTCTATCTTCTTCGTATTAATTGAGATAAACATTTGCAGAAATTATCTTATTGCTCCTTTTCTTGCACATGCAATGGGAATATGGGTATACAGTAGGCTTTGAGCAAGTCAGATCTTTTAAAGCTTTCAAACTCTGTTCTCTTTGCATGGTTAACATACAAAAAATGAACAGTGATGTTCCATTTGACAGAAGTATAAGTTCTCTGAAACTTACAAAAATAGCAAGGAATACCTCCGAAATGGATCACTCTGCAAAAAAATTTCTTTGTACATAAATTGTGTGTTTTGGCGAGATCTACATTTTTGTATATTGTCGGTGAGACCCGTAAACCAACGACAGGTGTGATCCTCCAGACATTCTGGGGGTTGTGAGAGAGTGATGTGACCGCCAAAACATAAAAATATGGTGCTCTCTAAAAAACGGTTACTATTACTGCTATTGCTCTCTTCAATATAATTGTGAAAAATATTGGAGAGCAAGAGGATTAATGACTTCATTGTCAGAAATCCAGCATTAGCTAACAACATTTTTGTATAGTAAGAGTTTGTCTATCTCTTACGGTTTACAGGTTATTCAAAAGTCATCCAGAGTAAACAGGACTACATAGGCTATAGCCAGAAAATTCAAAATATACATTTCATTTGTCATCAAAATATCTCAAACATATGGCATTTTAATCAAAATTTTTGAGCCATTTTCAAGAAAATCAAAATTTTCCTGTAAAGGGCAGTTTAGAGTGGCGCAATTTTCTTCAGAATCTTCATGTCACATCCTTGAAAGACATTAAACTTAAATACCAACTTTGGTTTTTAACCGACTTCATTTTTTAGTTATGCTGTTCACAGACTGGCAGACAGATGGACGGACGGACAGACACTCACACACACACACACACACACACACACACACACACACACACACACACACACACACACAGACCTTTTTCTAAAAATGCTTTTTTTTGGGGGGGTTCAGGGGGCTTCAAAACATATATTTCCAGTGAAATCTCGACATCGAATTTTTGGGTGGGATAGTAGAGATGTTAAAAAATTTCAATTTCAAAACTAACATCCATTTGAGAAAAGAGAGTGCAAGAAACTCTCAAGATCTATCATCTCGCTAGTGGACACTGTATTGAGAGAACTATATGATAAGTGCTGTCAGTACCTGCAGAGAGTTTGGTGCTCTCTAATAGACATGGACGAGTCTTTTCTCTGATAGAAACTCACTTAATTCTAATGCTACCGATATAGCTTAGAGTACCTTGCAAATTATTTTGAGCATCCAGTTTAATAGTGTGGAATGCAAATAATGGACATAGAAACTTAAGTTCACACAAATAGAATATGCTTTTGTGGTAAACATAATGAAAATTGTGGGGAGGGGTAAGCAGGATATCTTCCAAATAGTGTGCAAATCGGTTTCAGGGTGACAGCCAGCTTCTTATAGTATTTGTTCTCTTGGGATGCTGAAAGCACAATGTCATTTATCTCAGGAACTGTGGCTTATATTTTGCTATCTTTTTTAGCAATTTGAGGCCCAATAATGTTTATTAAGTACCCAAATTGCTCAGCTGACATTCTTAAAAATACTTGTCTTGTGACCTCTAAGAGTAAAAAAATACTGTCAAGTGGACAAAAGTTCTGCAAGAACTGGTGAAAGTCACTTTCATAATCTGCTCAGAAATGAACTTGTACCTTGAGAACTTTCAGATGAACATGAAAAATCAGTACAGAAGATGAAGTTGATTTTTGAATCACTATTTCTTATTTATCAGAGGGCATCAACTTTCCTTAAAAAATTCAACAGTCCAGGTATATATGAACATCAGAAATATAGAAAAATGTCCATAAAATAAACACCACTGTTAATCAAAACATGAAGCGTGAAAGAAAAGGAACCAATGCTGGAAAAGCTACTTGTGTTAGTTTTATCGTCATTATTCAATATCTATTACATACCCCTGTCTGAGTCTTCACTTCTGACTAGTTCATGTGAAGTATTGCCAAGGCCCAATCTGGTTCAGAATCCATGTAAAAGATGTTGGTCTCATTCAATAGGAGCAGGTATAGAAGCTGAAGGCCAGCAGCTAGGAGAACTTATTCCACCCCTCAAACTGCATTACAACTGCAATCCAACAAAATGAACAACCCCAGGGCAATGACCTCTTTCACAGAAACACGTGGATAAAGTTACTATATTAAATTTCTGCATTTAAATTAATTTTCAACTGACATTTCTCAACAAAAGCTTTAAGGAAACTGAAGTTCAAATTACACATGATTTTTTTTTTTTGTTTTTTTACATTACTTTAATAAAAAATTCAAGGGACCAAGAAAAATGTTTGAATTAACGACGATTTCTAAGTATAAATGTTCTAATTATCTGAGCTCCACTGTACATCATTTTATTTTATTTTTAAGAATACAATGATTAATGAGAGGGTGACACTGTTCTTTCACAGGTTTTCTAACGTTTGGTTCCAACTGTGATAGTGCACACCTCAGATTGCTTTCAACATCATATCTATGCTAGATATTTTGATTTGACGTAAGCCCATGTAGAAGATTCAGATATATGTTGATGAAAGCTGCACCAATAAACTTGCAGCTTCCATAGCAACTTGTAGGTATACAAGAAAATACCTTAACCAGAATTCTTCAGATCAAGTTCAGAAATTCCAATGCTTTGGAATCACATTTTAAGTTGATCACCTGCTCCTGAAGAAAACAGGAAGTTTTATTTTGAATAGATTTCATGTCAGCCGAAATTGTCAGCTATCTGAAGAAATATATGTAAACTAGCATGCAGTTTAGATTTTCAAAGATGACAAATGTTTTCAAATCAAGTTTCCTCTGTGAAGTGTTTTCTATCGATATCGAGCAACAACTGAGAGCAAGAAACAAAGAATAGAGATTTCTTTACTTTGTTTTTTTAAATCTTGCATCATTTCTTCAATTATACATTTTACTGAGTCATTTGAGAGCAGTATTTTTGCAATCTTTTGCAACTTTCCTCTCCAAGTTAAGTACTAGATGCAGTTAGTTAATGTGGTTTTATAAGTGACTCAGCAGCTGTATTTGTTTCTTGTCTTTTGCTATAAGCAAAGCGAGCTTGTAAGATGTTTCAATGGCCTTTACATCCTCCACTTGAAAACTTCCAGTTGAATCAAGTTTCATTTGTTAGAGTGAATGTTACTTTCCATCCAGAAGTTAGCATGGGATAACTTACCTAAGCTTCGGCGGCCAGTGTCCATAATAATAAGTTTTTCCAGGGAAGGCCGTGTCTTGGTTGTGTTGTTGCCAACGTTTCACCCTACTATGTGGAGCTTCTTCAGGGCTAATGCTTTCCTTGGCAGCGCCGCAGGAACTGTGCTGACTCTTCAACTTCTCGCTTATTTATACCTTGGCCGTGGAGGTTAGAGCCAGCCCTCTCGTTCTCATTGGCTGATGGTCCGTCACTCCTCGCGTTCTTATTAATGTTTTCCAAATAGTGTGGAGATGTCTTCCATTATCCCTGTTGATACTTTCTTTTAATTTAAATATTTCTATACTTTCTCTGGCCATTACATATGTAACAATCAACCATGAGGAAACACATTAAAGTGGATCTGAAAATGAAGTGTTGGCATCCATTGAATGTGAATGAAGTATCAGATGCTAATTTGGAGACACATGTTAATGCTTGTGGTCGGATGCTGCAACAATACAAAGAATATCTGAGAAGGCAAAAGTCATGTTCACAGACGAATGTGCGATTTATTGCAGTTCCCATAACCGCAATGTTTATTTCTGGGGAAAAGAAAATCCAAATTTTTTCAAAGAAATCGAGCGCAACCCACCACATCATGGTCTGGGCTGGAATGACACAAACTCATCTGTTTGGCCCAAATTTTTTTGATGGTTCTGTTAATCAGAATACTTATCTCCAGATGATTGATGACTGGCTCCTCCCACAGCTGTAAAATGCGGGAATCTTAAACAGTGTTTGATTTCAACATGATGGGGTGCCAGCTCACTTCACAGTGGCTGTTTGACGTCTGAACGCAGTCTTTGGAAATCGTTGGATCAGTAGAGGATCGGACAATCTCACATGGCCTCCAAGGAGCTCTGATCTAACAGCTCCAGATAGTCACCAGTAAATGAGTTGCCATGTCTGAATCTTGAAATAGAATGAAGGAATAAGTGTGACATTTTAGTATTGATCTGTTGGATGATCTGACATTCATGATCTCTCTGAATATTCAACTATCAGATTCTGTTTCCGTCCATTTCTCTGCATGAAATGCATCTGCATTTATGGTATTGTAGAAACTACTAAAAACTTCTACTTGACAGATCTTTAACCGCTCTTTGCTCTAACTTGACTACAAATTTATTTAACATGAAGCTTTACTATCTAAGATGCAAAATTTAATGGCAGCTTATAGTTGAGCATTACTATTCTATTGCCTGTTGTGCAGATAAATTTTGTGGGCACAAGTGATATTATATCACTGGCTTTACAACGTGATTTCAATATTTAACTATACAACATTGGCAAGCCTATGATTGCATTTTGTGTTGAGCCACCCACTAATAAGTTTTGTGCTTTTTTTTTTGTAGTGTTTAATGCCCACTTTTACTACTACGGCACCACAGGTAGTGACACTGATGATACATGGAATGAAGATGGAGCACCAGTGGATTGAGATGGTGGGGGAAACTGGAGAACCTGGAGGAAATCCACCCCAGCGCCTCTTCGTCCACCATGAATCCCACATGCAGTTGCCAGGGATTAAGTTTTGTGTCAGCCATAAAAGATTGTGGTTATTTTATGAATGATGCATAAAAATAACCTAGCATTTTGATTGGTGTTAGGCCAGAAGTAGGAAAATTAACCAAAATGTAGGGTAAAATCTTCTTCCTTATCTGATTACCCTCTCCTTATGTAGGATCTACACCCCTAGGACTTACAAACTGTGCTTAGGGTAAGACGCCTATCGGGGAGCAGAGAAACCTATGTACTGGACAGAGTGAAGACCATGAAGCAGGTGATCAGCCCACCACCAGGTATGAGAGTGAGGAAGAGGATGATATGAAACGCAGGCAAGATGGATGAATGGAAAAGTGATGATGGAGCAATTGGTGGAATGAATGGTGTAGGAAACACCACACAGATGCTGCTTCGTTCACCATGGATACCACATGTGGGTCCCTGGGATTGAACCCAGGCTGCCTAGGGGGTAAGCGAACAGTCTAACCGCTCAGCCACGATGCTGCCAGCGAAACATCACTATATTAAAAATCTGATGTGTTGCACTCACATGACTTTCTCTACTCTTGTACTAACCATTCTTACAAACTCTTATTCCTATATCTTCTTCGTGTTAGTTAAAATAAACATTTGTACAAATTATCTTATTTCTTATTTCCTTGTAGGTGCAAGGGGAATATTGGAATACAGTAGGCTTTGTGCGATAGTCAAATCTTTTAAAGCTTTGAGATTCCGTTCTCTTTGTACACGTAACATATAAAAAAATGAACAACGATGACCCATTTCATGAAAGTTCCAAGTTTTCCGAAACTCTCACACATAACAAGGTATATCTCTGAAATGGTTCACCCTACAAGAAAATTTATTGAGACATAAATTGTGTATTTTAGCAAGATCTACATTTTTTGTATAGTATAATTTGGTCTATCTCTAACAGTTTACCAATTATGCAAAAGTCGTTGTTGTTGTAGTGTTTAACGCCCGCTTTTACTACTATGGCACCGCAGGCGGTGACACTGATGATACATGAAGATGGAGCACCAGTGGAATGAGATGGCGGGGGAAACCGGAGTACCCGGAGAAAACCCGCCCTGACGCCGCTTCGTCCACCACGAATACCACATGCGGGTCCCTGGGATCGAACCCGGGCCGCCTAGGTGGTAGGCGAGCAAAAGTCGTCCAGAGTAAATACGACTACAGGGGCTATAGCCAGAAAATTCAAGATATACATTTCATTTGTCATAAAAATATCTCAAACATATGACATTTTAATCAAAATCGTTAGAGCCATTTTCAAGAAAATCAAAATTTTCGAAAAATTTTCCATGTAAAGGGTAGTTTAGGGTGGGGCTATTTTCTTCAAAATCTTCGTGTCACATCCTTGAACGACATTAAACTTAAATACCAACTTTGGTTTTTAACCGACTTTTCGTTTTTGAGCTATGCTGTCCACAGACTGACAGACACACACACAGACCTTTTTCTAAAAATGCTTTTTTTGGATTCAGGGGGTCTCAAAACATGTATTTCCGGTGAAATCTCGACTTCAAAGTTTTAGGTGGAATACAATACTTCCCCTACTTACCAGTAGAGAAAGTAAAAATTGGAGATTGGGGGATGCATTACCTGAACGATACAAAGAGAAAATGACATTTTATCTAGAATTCATGGTATTCATAAGCAAAATCTTAAATTCACATAAAAATCTGTTTTATTGTAAATGCATACCTTACATACCCATAATCATGACCAGGGAAAGGATTTATATGTAAATACATATTTACTTATAAAGCTAATATCATTTATATTTTGCATTGCCATTACGTTTAACAATGTGTAGAGTTGAAAAATGCTATTTTTATTTTCCATATTTCTCCATATTTTACAATTTAGTACATATTTTAATTATTTTCCATATTTCATATAAAACAGCCTATCGTAACAATAAAATAAAACAAAATTCCATTAAAATACATTTCAACAATGAAGTTTTAAACATTCCTTTCAAATCAGAGCTATTTGAAAATTAACGGTCCTCAACAATAGGAAAAAAAGTCAGACACTGTATTACGCGTCAGAATACTGTCGCAAACCCATTGTTGCGACTGGTAGTCGATGTGCACAAAGAGACAGATAGTGTAGTGCAGAGATAAAAGGCTTGCCGAAACATAAAAATAGATAACTGGAAGGTGCAGCGCGGAGATAAAAAGCTTGCTGAAACAGATAAAGATAGATAACTGAAAGGTTCTAATGCTGTCTTGTTTGTTACACGAAAATACCGGTAATTTCTCTAACAGTGAGCGGAGCTATAAGAGAAGCTGCGAATCGCCAGTGAGGGAGAGTCGAATCGAAACTGATTCGTGTGCCTGCAGCTGTTATGTTACATCATCTTGCTGTCAAGGGCTGCAAATTGGACTTTTAATTCTACGAACCCGCCAAGTCACAATACACATTGGTGGAGCTCATTCTATAAAGACGGTAAACATGCCAAAAGTATTACATCCAGTCACTTTAAAATTAAAAAGTTACATTTCAGAATTTAAAGATAATGGTTTATCAACAGACAATACAATATTATTTTGTAATTTATGTCAGTGTGCAGTATCTTCTATTCAAAAGTTCCTGGTGCAACAACATATTCAAACTAGTAAACATCAGTTTAACAAACAACGAAACTCCAAGCAGAGACAATTGTTTTTAACAGAACCAACAACATCAAATGCAAGGTCCGAGTTCAACATCAAGCTGTGCCGTGCTCTCGTCGCTGCTGACACACAAACTGAAAAATGAGATATTCAGGGAATTTCTTCAGGAATATACTCAACATACAATCCCGGATGAGTCAACGCTTAGGAAGACATATCCTCCAACCATCTCCATGAGACAGTGCAGAAGATAAGAGATGAAATTAAAGATGGTCCAATTTGGGTTTCTATCGATGAGACTACTGACAAAGAAGATAGGCTTGTTGGCAATGTAGTTATTGGTTTGTTAAGTGAACAATATTCTCAACGGATTCTTTTACATTGTGATGTTCTAGAAAAGTGCAATAACAAAACTGTAGTTAAACTTGTGAGGTTTTTAGTTGCTTTTATATATTCAGGTAGACAATCACTTACTTGTAGGTTGTAGTTGTAGTTGTAGTTGTAACCTACAACTACAAGTAAGTGATTGTCTACCTGAATATATAAAAGCAACTAAAAACCTCACAATGATCAGGACATCACTATATATAATGCTTCTCCTTTTAATCTTAATATGTAGTTAAACTGTTCAACGAAGCTATGGGTATCCTATGGCAACAGGGTATTATGTACGAAAATGTGTTACTCTTTATTAGCGATGCTGCCCCTTATATGCTCAAAGCTGGACAAGCATTATCTGTAGTTTATCCTAAAATGATTCACTTAACGTGTATGGCACATGCATTTCATTGTGTCACAGAAGTGATAAGGGGCAATTACCCTAAAGTAGATTTGTTGATTTCATCAGTGAAAAAGTGTTCCTCAAAGCTCCCAGTAGAGTTAATGCGTTGAAAGAAATGTGCCTTGATATTCCATTGCCACCAAAACCAATTTTAACTAGATGGGGTACTTGGCTGGAAGCGGTGGAATATTGTGCCAAACATATAGACTCTGTTAAGAATATTCTACTTGCATGGGATTCTGAAGATGCAGTCTCAATTGATACTGCGAAAACAGTTGCTGTGATACAAGTGTGAGGAATGACAGCTTAAATTAGGAGCACCTTTTCATGTATCATAAAAACAATCAAAAGTCTCCAAAATAGGCACCTTTCACTTCCTGAAAGCTTTTAAATTATAAATAGCACTGTGGAACAATTGAATCGTGGTAGAGGTGAAGTTGCAGACGCAGTAAGAACTAAGGTGGACACTGTACTTTCAAAAAACCCTGGATGTGAAGAGCTACGAAAAGTTGTTGCTGTGATGAGTGGTGATTCAACAGTGAAGGTAAATTTGGACTTATCCCCAGCAGACATCGTGAAATTGAAGAATGCTGATGTTGAACGCAGTTTCAGTCAGTATAAATCTGTCCTCAGAGACAATAGAAGAAGATTCATTTTTCAGAACTTGAAAGAAATGTTTGTAACCCATTGCTATTATAACAGACAATAGAAATTATGTTTTGTTTGAAGTTCACATAATAATTTAAAGATGAGGTATGTCCATTATTATATTCTTCGGTTAGTTTTATTAAAATATATCAATATTTAGCATATATAGTCATTTGTTTTATAATTATAAGTCCATATTTAATTTCATATTTTGATAAAAATAACTGCATATATATTTACATATTTCATACATTTTTAGTCCATATAATTCCTTTCCCTGATCATGACTCATTGTAACAATTACATTTAAATGATTAGTAACAATATTAGCTGGTGCAACCTTGTTTCTGTTTTGCTATAGAGGAAAGAATTTACTGAGCTGTTCTGTATTTGTTAACATCAGTGCTAGGGTTATGTTCATAAAAATATTAAATACAACATTGTTTAAAGTTTTGAGTTATATGAAAAAAAAAATTGCATAGGAATTCTGTCCTTTGTTTCTGCTTTCCTGTGGATGGTTTTAACCACAAGATATAATTCTGATGCATTAACATGTTGAATGTGAAGCATAATACTTCTCTGGACAAATTCTATGCAAAATAATATCAGATATTTTGTTTCTTGTAGTGCATTTATTCCATTTTGAACATGATACGCAAAGATAGTGCATAAAATTTTGCTTTTTATATAAGTCTATAGAGAAATGGGTTGATATAAAAAACTAGAATGTCTCATCTAGCAAATAACTCTGTTTTTGTTTAGTATATTTTAAATAAATGTACAAAGTTCATACTGCTTAAAATATCACTTATTGCCCACGTAAGATGAAGGAACTAAACATAGTGAAGACTAATACATTAATAGAAAATAGATGAGACTTTGCTTAATGTGTTTTCTACTATTTATTTGTGTGTTTTGTTCTATTATTTTAGGAGCTATATCACAGTGTCATTCACTTATAGTTGGTAACAGCATATACAGGATGCTCAAATATTTTTGTATCCTTGCATTTGAAAATATTAACTGTTGAATCTTTCCAAGCCATATGTAGAATACAGGGAATCTTTAGAAGGCTTGTGACCACTGTAACTGAAGGTTAGCTCAATTGCCATTAGAGATCTATAGAAATTTCTGAAAGTAATTATTTATTGACTTCTATTAAGACCAACTTGTTTACTGCTACCAAACTAGAACTGGCCACCAAACAATGGAATTTTGTAGTTGAAAATGATTCAAGAATCAGGAGATAGAATCTTTTAATTCTCAAAATTCAGTTACTTTATAGGGTAGTAAGCAAACAACAGCTAACATGTTAACAATCACAGCGAGTTATGACAACATATAATTCATTTTTCAATCTTACCTTAATTGCTGATAATTCCATGATTTGCTTGTAACTAGATTAATATTATAATCAACACATAAAAGCAATATTAACATCCAAAACTTGTACTTGGCAGCATCCATGAGCAGTTCCACATGCTTTTGGAATGGGAGGATGGCCACTGCTTTTTACTTTCTCTACTGGTAAGTAGGGGAAGTATTGTATTCCACCAAAAAATTCAATGTCGAGATTTCACCGGAAATATATATTGAATCCAAAAAATGCATTTTTAGAAAAAGGTCTGTGTGTGTCTGTGTGTCTCTGGACAGCATAACTCAAAAACAAAAAGTCGGTTAAAAACCAAAGTTGGTATTTAAGTATAATGTCTTTCAAGGATGCGACCCGAAGATTTTGAAGAAAATAGCCCCACCCTAAACTACCCTTTACACAGAACATTTTTCGAAAATTTTTATTTTCTTGAAAATGGCTCTAACAATTTTGATTAAAATGTCATATGTTTGAGATATTTTTATGACATGAAATGTATATCTTGAATTTTCTGGCTATAGTCTGTGTAGTCATATTTACTCTGGACGACTTTTGCATAACTGTTAAACCGTTAGAGATAGACCAAATTATACTATACAAAATGTTGTTGTTGTTGTTAGCTAATGCTGGATTTCTGACAATGAAGTCATTAATCCTCTTGCTCTCCAATATTTTTCACTGATATTGAAGAGAGCAATAGCAGTAATAGTAACCGCTTTTTAGAGAGCACCATATTTTTATGTTTTGGCGGTCACATCGCTCTCTCACAACCCCCAGAATGTCTGGAGGACCACACCTGTCGTTGGTTTATGGATCTCATCGACCTAACCGGGAGAGTTATCAAAATAAATTCACCAACCATATCCTCTGATTATCAATCAGAGGACGTATTACATGCCATGACAGGTCAGCATGTTAGGGGTTAAGAGTTTATAGAGAAATTAGAGAAATGGAGAGGTTGGAAAAATAAAGACTCCCTAGCCCTCTGGAACCCTAATAGCATCGGGGTCGGAAGAGAACAAGAGATGACCAAGGTAAGGTCAGGTAGAAGAGCTACAGTGAGGAGCAAAACACCAGTAAGTGGAAGTAATGTTCTACTGAGCTTGGGTACCTTGTGGTCGCTATTCACATATCCCCTAGACGGAGACCCCTGAGTCATTTGTATTTAGAAACATGGCATTATAATTATTTCCAGTGTCACCCTCATGCAACTGACTATAAGGAGATCTGCACTAATCAAATTGAACGATGAACTAAGTGCCCTGTTTTGCCCATATTTTGAGGAAGTAGGCTAGAAATGGTGTGCACTCCCGAATGTTTCATTACAGACGTGGCAGTAAAAGTAAAGAACGTTGCTAGGTTACTCAGGAAACAGTTGAACGCCATTCTTTAAGATTGCGTCTTCCCACAGACGTTGAGCAGGCGATTACGCTGAAATCGCTAGTGCCAGCGCATGCGGTTTTTATGATGCAACTACCCTTAGGGTTTTCTGTAACTGCTTCACCCAAAACTGATCGTAAATTCCAGAGGGGGAGATGTCCCTGCGTTTATTCCTCCTTTTCTACAGCGAACTAACCCAAAATGTGTTAATTTCCAAATAAAATTATATGTTTGGATGATTATGACACATTAAGATTCTATCTCTTACAATTCTACCAATTACACAAATGTCATTCAGAATGAAGAGGGCTTCATAGACCATTCCCAGAAAATTCAAGATATACATTTTATAGTAAATATTTTAATTATACTATATTTTAATCCAAATCGTAAGAGAAACTTTTGAGAAATTAAAAAATACTGTGGAGAAAAGTTGCATGTAAAGGATGGTTTGGGCTGGGTTTTTCTTGAAAAATCTTCGTGCCGGATCTTTGTTGGAAACTGATATATATTTATTTGTATATATATATTTATATACAAGAATTGCTTGTTTAAATATATAAGAATATTACTATTATTGTTATTATTATTATTATTATTATTATTATTATTATTATTATTATTATTATTATTATTATTATTATTATTATTGTTGTTAATTATTATTACTACCACTATTGTTATTATTGTTGTTATTATTATTATTAATATTATTATTATTATTATTATTATTATTATTATTATTATTATTATTATTATTATTATTATTATTATTATTATTATTATTATTATTATTATTATTATTATTATTATTATTATTATTATTATTATTATTATTATTATTATTATTATTATTATTATTATTATTATTATTATTATTATTATTATCAATTACATTATAAGGAAGACAAAAAGAAATTTCATCACCCTGTAGCAGCAATAGCAAGTTACTGTAAACCAAAAGAAGGGTACTTACAAAAAATGTAGATCTTGCTAAAATACACAATTTATCTCTCAATAAATTTTCTTGTAGGGTGAACTACTTCGGAGATATTCCTTGTTATGTGTGTGAGTTTAACTTTCGTGAAATGGAATACCGTTGTTCATTTTTTTATATGTCAAGTGTGCAAAGAGAACGGAATCTCAAAGCTTTAAAATATTTGACTATCGCACAAAGCCTACTGTATTCTAATATTCCCCTTGCACCTACAAGGAAATAAGCAATAAGATAATTTGTACAAATGTTTATCTCAACTAACAAGAAGGTATAGGAATAAGAGTTTGTAAGAATGGTTAGTACAAGAGTAGAAAAAGTCATGTGAGTGCAACACATCAGATTTGTTTAATTCTTCCCTGCCCTGCATGGATTTACATGTACATCTAAATTTTTAGGAGTAATTTATATTTATTAATGTGTTTTAAAAAAAATAAGTTGATGTGCATTGAAACTTGTTCAAAATGCAAGTAACATGATCCTAAGTATTTTCTGTTTTGGCAAAATTTCAATATTATTCAAATATTCCAGACTTTTTTCCTACGTGTAGTTTTAAGCTGAATTGCGAACATAATGCCAGTAGCTTCAATATCTTGCATTTCCTTAAAAAGTGATCATGCAGTACATATGTAGTGTTATATCCACCAATAAATCCAGTACATATTATTTATGTTACATATATTATTTCAGGGCCGAGCCATGGTCAAGCGGCTAGGCTATTTGCTTATGACCAAGGCGTGTTTAATCCCAGGGACCCACATGTGGTATTTGTGGTGGACGAAGCTGCATCTGGGTGGGTTTTCTCTGTATTCTCCGGTTGTCCCTGCCACTCATTCCACCAACTGCTCCATCATCAATCACCTTTCCATTCATTTTGCCTGCATTTCATATCATCCTCTTCCTTACTCTCATACCTGGTACTTGGCTGACTACTCACTTCCACCTAGGTGGCCCGGGTTCGATCCCAGGGACCCGCATGTGGTATTCGTGGTGGACGAAGTGGCGTCAGGGCGGGTTTTCTCCGGGTACTCCGGTTTCCCCCGCCATCTCATTCCACCGGTGCTCCATCTTCATTCCATGTATCATCAGTGTCACCGCCTGCAGTGCCGTAGTAGTAAAAGCGGGTGTTAAACACTACAAACAAACAAACCCACTTCCAAGTCTTTGCTATGTCTGGTCCATAGGTTCGTCTGCTCCCTGACAGGCATCCTACCCTAGGCACAGACTTGTAAGTCCTAGGGGGTGTCAATCCTCCATATGAGGATAGTAATCATATAAAGAAGAAGATATTATTTCAGTCTCTCTTTCCTCATTCACACATTACACATTCTTTATTTTTTTGAAACTTTGTGGAGTTCCATTCTGCCACATTTGAACTGTAGCATGGTTCTTTCAGAGTACATTTCTCTTTTTCTTTAATTTGATCATTTTTATCCTTTAACAATAGTGCCATATTGTTTATCCTTTAATGACAGTGCCATGTTTTTATGTGACATCCTTTATCACAAAATGCACAGCTTTCTTCATAATATACTGTCCAACCAATAGACAACTCTGTTCAGGCATGTACATTTACAAAGAAATCTCATCTACCTTAAATACATAAAACATTACAGTTTCCTTGGGAGCATGGCATATTCCAAGTTTTAATAATGTGTATTTCCAGTTTAGGGAAGTGTTTTCCATTTCCATGTTGAGCAGTTTATTATTCAGGAAAAATTATCTATACATAGAGCACATGACTTCAATCAAGACTGAAGCTTTCTTGAAATAGAACTTCAGCTTATTTGTATCCAATTTGGCCAAGTTAATGTGTAGTATGTTTAATTTGCTATGAATGAAAGGAATGAAAAGCATGTTTCTGTGACAGCTCTGGTCAGACTAAGCAAAATAAACTTGATAATATTCAATTGCCATTTTGGCAGTATGCACAATTCATATTATAATTTGGCATATTCATGGTTATATATTCTTTGGACTCAGTTATTTTTTTTGTAATGTGTACAAATATGTGACACTCAAATTATTTGCACGTCAGATTAATTATGGAACATATCTGATGCTTTTTTTTATTCTGTAATGTATTTATTAACAGAAATGGTTACAGTGTTATTAGAATGTCAAGAGGGCAAGTATAACAAACTGAAGCTCAGCTAAGAGAACCCCAAAAAAGTATGTTTTAGTTTTAATTATATTAATGTAACTGTTTGTTCATTTTTGCAGAGTTAAATCTAGTCAAACAATACTGAGATTGTAAACATAGTCATAAATACATTTTTTTGTTTATAATTATTGTATAATTGACATAATATATTTTCCTGTATAATGTGTCACATTAAAACACAACTGCACTTTTCAATAAACTGTGCAAATTAAAATTTAAATCTTATTGGAATTATTTAAAACCAGTAATACTTGTAACCTTTAAGTTTCCTCGTAGCACATAGCGCATCATATTGAGATACATATATTTGGAGTTCTTCAGAATACGTACATTGTTAGATGAGAAAGATATTAATTCAGGTGAGACCATTAGCATGGAATGCTCAATATCTATGTTTCAGGTCCCTATCATAATCTAAATTTTTCAAACCTCATATGTTTTACTTTCTCTACTTACCTAATAAGTAGAAGTATTGCATTCCATCCAAAAATTTGGTACCAAGATTTTACTGGAAGTGTGTGTTTTGAGACTCCCTAAACAGAAGAGAGCATGTTTAGAAAAAAAGTTCTGCATATGCGTGTGTATCTGTGAATAGCATTACTCAAAAAGAAAAAGTTGGTTATATGTTGGATCTTACAAGGTTGCAGCACAAAAGATTTTCAAGAAAATCCTCTAACCGTAAACTACCCTTTTCATGGGAAAATTTTCATAATTTTTTATTTCTGCAAAAATGGCTCTTTAAGGTTTTGATTAAAATAGCATATGTTGATGTTTGTAGGACAAATTAAATGGGTACCTTGACTTTTCTGGTAGTTAATTGCTGCAAAGTTATATTCATTCTGAATGACTTTTGTAACTGGTAAACTGTAAGAAATAGACAAAACCTTATGTTAACTAAATGTATATGTTGTTAAAGCACACAATTTATGCAAAATGACATCCTTTTTGTAAAGTTAAATAATTCCAAGAGATTTCCTTGTTATTTGTTTGGATGTTCAGATACTTTTACTTGTCTCTGCTGGTAAATCACTACCCATATTTTCCCCTCATGGTCATAAAGAGTATGGAATTTCAGAGCCATCACATAGCAACTGATTGTTTAAAAATCTGACACCAATTTGTGTCATCCTCGGAAGATGCTGAAGTTAATAACAAGTTTGATGTTTAACCATCTTTTCATTTTTGGGTTATGCTGTTTACAGACAGACACAAACATAAATACCCTTTTCTAAAAAGTACCTTTCCTTTCTTTTTATAGATTCAGGGACCCTCAAAAGGTGTATTTCTGGTGAAATCTTGGTATCAAATTTTTCGGATGGGAATGAGCTCTCAAAACATATTTCTAGTGAAATCTTGGTATCAAAATGTTGGGTAGAAAGCAGTCCTTCCATTACTTACTGCAGGTAAATGGTATAGAAAGCAAGGGAAAAAATCTGCTGTGTTGTACTCACATGACTTTCTCTACTCTTGTACTAACCATTCTTACAAACTCTTATTCCTATATGTTCGTCATGTTAAGACAAACATTTATACGTAACTATCTTATTGCTTATTTCCTTGTAGGTGCAAGGGGAATATTAGAATGCAGTAGGCTTTGTGTGATAGTCAAATCTTTTAAAGCTTTGAGATTCCGTTCTCTTTGCACACTTAACATATAAAAAAATGAACAACGATGTTCCACTTCACGAAAGTTGTTTTCCGAAACTCACACACATAACAAGGAATATCTCCGAAATGGTTCAACCTACAAGAAAATTTATTCGGACATAAATTGTGTATTTTAGCAAGATCTACATTTGTTGTAATAATAGAAACAAATGCCACAGATAAAAAATGGATTACACTACTTTCCAATCCAGATATAATCCCCCAGAGACCAAGGAAAACAGCTGTTGCAGCCTTCCGACTATTGACAAATCACGACTGCTTAGCAAGTCATCTCTACAGAATAGGTATCTCAGGCTCACCAATATGTGTCCTGTGTAACGATCCAGCAGAAATGAATGAAGAACACTTGAAGACCTGTGAAGCATTAAGATCAGAAGAAACTACAGTTCAAAAGTATTGGAAAGCACGAATGCTAATGGCTTCATTGCCAGATGCAAGGCACTAGAAAACAACAACAACAACATTTGTTGTATAGTATGATTTGGTCTATCTCTAATGGTTTACCAGTTATGCAAAAGTTGTTGTTGTTAGCTAATGCTGGATTTCTGACAATGAAGTCATTAATCCTCTTGCTCCCCAATATTTTTCACTGATGATATTGAAGAGAGCAATAGCAGTAACAGTAACCGCTTTTTAGAGAGCACCATATTTTTATGCTTTGGCAGTCACATCGCTCTCTCACAACCCCCAGAATGTCTGGAGGACCACATCTGTCGTTGGTTTACGGGTCTCACCGACCTGACCGGGAGAGTTATCAAAATAAATTCACCGACCATATCCTCTGATTACCAATCAGAGGACGTATTACATGCCATGACAGGTCAGCATGTTAGGGGTTAATATTTTATAGAGTTATGCAAAAGTCGTCCACAGTAAATGCAACTACAGGGGCTATAGCCAGAAAATTCAAAATATACATTTCATTTGTCATAAAAATATCTCAAACATGTGACATTTTAATCAAAATCGTTAGAGCCATTTTCGAGAAAATCAAAATTTTCGAAAAATGTTCCATGTAAAGGGTAGTTTAGGGTGGGGCTATTTTCTTCAAAATCTTCGTGTCGCATCCTTGAGAGACATTAAACTTAAATACCAACTTTGGTTTTTAACCGACTTTTCGTTTTTGAGTTATGCTGTCCACAGACTGACTGACACACAGACACAGACTGACACACACATGGACCTTTTTCTAAAAATGCTTTTTTTTGTATTCAGGAGGTCTCAAAACATATATTTCCGGTGAAAATTCAACGTCGAATTTTTGGGTGGAATACAATACTTCCCCTGCTTACCAGTAGAGAAAGTAAAAATTGAATGTCATCTTAATTGACCTAAACAGGAACGTTCCTCTTGTTTGAAATGGGATTTTGTTTGGGTTCCGAGGGTAGCTGTCTGAGGTGATGCTCAGAAATTGTAAGTGATGTTTAGGGTAAGTTTTGAGCATCAAGGTTTCCTAGTCAGGTGTATGCTCATCATATGAAAGGAAAATTAAGAATAGAAGCCAACAGCTTCAGAGGGATAAAGGGCATGGAACCTTGTTTAGTATCTCCACTTGCTGAGTTCAAAGCTTACTGCTCAAAACTAATGCTCAGAAACTTAGCATCAAAACTGTTTCAATCTCTGAGAAATGCATGATCTCAGTCAGCTGCCTTTGCAACCTGAGTGAAATGGCATTTTTGAATGCACAGCATATTTTTGTAAATTGATCATTCAACCAAATGTTTGGCAGCCAGGGATATTGTATCATAAACAACCTCCACAGTGAAAGATTAATGTTCTGCAACATTGAAAGTATGTGACAATTTCCAAGTATGCGTTTAAGCTGTGAAAGGTGTGTAAATATTGAAAAAATCTGATGTGTTGCATTCACATGACTTTCTCTACTCTTGTACTAACCATTCTTACAAACTCTTATTCCTATATCTTCTTTGTGTTGAGATAAACATTTACACAAATTATCTTATTGCTTATTTCCTTGCAGGTGCAAGGAGAATGTTAGAATACAGTAGGCTTTGTGCAATAGTCAAATGTTTTAAAGCTTTGAAATTCTGTTGTGTTTGCACACTTCACATATAAAAAAATCTACGATGATCCATTTCACGAAAGTTCTAACTTTTCCGAAACTCATACACATAACAAGGAATATCTCCAAAATGGTTCACCCTACAAGAAAATTTATTGAGACATAAATTGTGTATTTTAGCAAGATCTACATTTTTTGTATAGTATAATTTGGTCTATCTCTAACGGTTTACCAGTTATGCAAAAGTCATCCAGAGTAAATACGACTACAGGGCTATAGCCAGAAAATTCAAGATATACATTTCATTTGTCATAAAAATATCTTAAACATATGGCATTTTAATCAAAATCGTCAGAACCATTTTCAAGAAAATAAAAATTTTTGAAAACTTTTTCCATGTAAAGGGTAGTTTAGGATGGGGCTATTTTCTTCAAAATCTTCGTGTGGCATCCTTGAAAGACATTAAACTTAAATACCAACTTTGGTTTCTAACCGACTTGTCGTTTTTGAATTATGCTGTCCACAGGCTGACAGACTGACACACAGACACACACACACGGACCTTTTTCTAAAAATGCTTTTTTTTTATTCAGGGGGCCTCAAAACATGTATTTCTGGTGAAATCTCGACATCGAATTTTTGGGTGGAATACAATACTTCCCCTACTTACCAGTAGAGAAAGTAAAAAAGACTGAGGTAGAAGAGCAAAAGGAGTGAATGAGGAGCATTTTTTATAAAGATAAGCACCAAAAGCAAACTTTTCGGTAATGCTTTTTCACTTTCTCTACTACGTATAGTAAGTAGGGGAAGTATTATATTCCACCCAAAAGTTTGGTGTTGAGATTTCACCAGAAATATGCTTTGAGGCCCCCTGAATCCAAAATGAGCATTTTTAGAAAAAGTGTGTGTGTGGGACAGGGGATGTCTGGTGTTGTGCGCATGTGTGTGTGTCCATGTGTCTCTGTCCGTGAACAACGTTAACTCAAAAATGAAAATTTGCTTAAAAACCACAGTTATTATTTAAGTTTAATATATTTCAGGGATGCAGCACAAAGATTTTGAAGAAAATTCCTCCACCCTAAACTACTCTTTACATGGAAAATGTTTTGAAAATGTTGATTTTCTCAAAAAGTGGCTCAAATGACTTTGATTAAAGTTACATTATAGCATTTTTGATCCTTTATCTTCTTTTTTGCCTGATTACTAGAGGGCAGATTTATATGCACTAAAAACCATAAATATATGCATGCAACTATGCAGCAAAAAAGTTGAAAATATGCTCTTAAAATTAAAAAATATGCACAAAAATGTATTTTCTTTTGATAGTAAAATACACTATTTCCTCACATTTTATTTTTTGTGAAGCAATAACTGTAATATTTTTACACTTTTGCTCCTAATTGAAGTTAATTATATCTTATATTGTCATTCTCATCAATCTTCTGTGCAATTAACTAATTAATATGAAATATAAGTCAATCATTTAATTATCAATCACATATCAATGTTTGTTACAATAAATAACCAAATATTTTCTAAGTTTTCTGGTAGAAAGCCCTTCCTTCTGCTACTTAAAATGTGTTTGAGTGATTACTTCACCTAAGGTCACAGAGGAGTATCGCGAGGAGGCTATGCCACTCACAGAATTTCACCTTGTAACACACTGTTCACATCCCGAATAAACTTTAGTCCTAGATTCCTGGCTTTGATTTCCCACTTTGTTTTGTCACCGTGGTCAACAATAATGTAAAATAAAGCTGATTTTCAAACTTCAAAGAATATTGTCGGTTGAAAATGAAAACAAGGAAATTATCACCAATTGTCCTTTGTTGGCAAGCATGTTCCTTTCTTCCAAAATCTTCCCTTTAGGAAATGGTTTAGGCCAGATTACTTTATTGACCTGAGGTTAGACCCCCTGCTCGGCACTGTCTCTGTTGTGCAAAAAGGTGAATATTTTATACCTAAGGATGCTGGCTTTCTATGAAAAGGAGATTATCTTCATTTGCAAATACATGACAATAAAGCTGGAACTTGGCATTTTACAGGCTTAAAAACTAATATTTTAACATCAAATGGAGAATAAAGTAAAATATATGCATCCATATGTACATAGTGAAATATGCACTAATCCCATGAATATGCATTATATTCATTTCAACTTTGCAAATTGATTCCAAATGACATAAAACGATTTTTCCTCTTCCATGCATATGTTTATATTTGAAGGAATAAAACATGCAAATATGCAGAAATCGGCCCTCTACTGATTACCCTCCCCTCATGCAGGACTTACAAGACAGTGCCTAGGGTCAGACGCCTGTCGGGGAGCAGAGGAACCTATGGACTGGACAGAGTGAAGACATGGAAGCAGGTGGTCAGCCCAGCACCAGGTATGATAGTGGAGAAGATTATGATGTGAAATGCAGGCTAAATAGGTGATTGGAAAGGTGATGGTGGAGCAATTGGTGGAATGAGTGGTGGTGAAACCGGAGAACCTGGAGAAAACTTGCCCAGATGCCGCTTCATCCACCACAAATACTACATGCGGGTCCCTGGTATGGAACCCGGGTCTCCTAGGTGATAGGTAAACAGGCTAACCACCCAGCCACAATACTGCCCTTTTCATTCTTTATCATTCATGTTTAATATTGTCTTTTTTGCAGGCATGTAAAATAGGTCAGTTATCCAACTACTAGATTTTCTCTCATATTTTCCTTGCACCTACAGCAATCATGGACGTCAGCAGACTTTTTTTCAGGAGGGGTTGAAACTTTGCAATCAAATAATATTAATTCATTATTCTGTTGTTAAAAGCTATATGAGCTATAGTATTTGCTTCCATAATAATTTATGCATGTGTGCATAAGCATGTGCCTGTGAATATGCGCTCTTGTGTGCATGTGTTACTCATGACTTCACTATATACTGCATTGTGTACCTTTACATATCATCCAAACAGTATAACTGGAAATGGTTGGCAATATGTGAGTGAGTGAGTGAGTGCACATGTGCGTGTGTGTGTGGTGCTTAAGGGCCCATTGACTAGTAGGTCATTATCGGCCCAGGTTGGCAAAACTTGTACAATGAGTATCTTCTTCATTATTGATTTGATTACATTATATTACAGGTTTTATGTTTTCAATTTCTGTCAATAAGAATGCTCATGGACCTGAACTGTAAAAATTTTTACAAAAATAAAAATTGTATAACTAACATTGCGGCACAAAACCACTGTTGATGATAATAAAATAAACATTTATAGCTGTCGCTATGAAAGTATTGTTGAGGGCAATAATTAGTAAAGATATGTAGCTACTAATTACATTTGTAGCTGTCGGTACGAAAGTATTGTTGAGGTCAATAATTAGTAAAGGAAAAATTGTACTTTGCATCGAAAGTAAAACAATAGTCTAATAGTAATTGACTGCACATTAAATTAATTTCTAAGAAAGGAGCTATGCCCCCCTTTTGCGATGCCCATGTGAGACAGGACATTAATAATATAAATACAATCAAAATAATAACCGAGGTTGAGGCAAAAGCAAATTCTCTACTAAAAATAGTGCAACAGTATTATGCTATTTTGGATATGGTATTCAATCAATTTATTCGTCCAATTTGTCTTACAGGGAGATGTAGGATATGTCATAATTCATGCTGTACATTAACTTATATACAATAAGAAGTGCATATACGATATGCAGTTAATTACGATAAATATTACAATTCTTCCTAATTTTACAATAGTGAATTTCTTCTTCTAAAGTCAATCGTGGGCTGGCTGCAGGTGATGTCACTGGAGAACTAGTTCTCTTCTGTCAGTTTTACCTCTCAATTGCATGAAACAGAAAAAAAGGTGTTAGTTGAATGTTTAAGGCTATTATTATATAATTTTTCAAGACTTATCTGTCTAACTCATATTCTTCCACCGAGTAGAGCTGGTTGAGATTTAGGAATTTGTGAATTTCCTTTTTAAACTTAGTTTCTGGTTTAATACTCTTTAGACGTTCAGGTATTTGGTTATATATTTTTATGCCACTGTATTTAAATGATTTCTGGAAAAGTTTAGTTCTATGGGCCTTTATATAGAGTTTGTTTTTGTTCCTGGTGTTATGGGCATGTATATCTGTGTTCGTTGTTATGTTACCCAAATTGCCTTTAACATGAATTAACGTTTCTTTTATGTAGAGGCTCGGAAAGGTGAGTATGTTTAGTTGTTTAAAATACTCTCTACAGCTTTTTCTAGTAGAGATACCCACTATGATTCTTAACGCTCTCTTATGTAATTTGAAAATTGGATTACTATAACTTGAATTTCCCCATAGCTTTATTCCATATAATAGTAATGGGTGAAAATAAGAGTAATAGGAGGTTTTTAGCACTCCACTAGAAATGCGAGACTTTAACTGGGAAAGGATAAAGCATACTGTAGGTACTTAATTTCTTGTCAATTTCTCCACATGTTTATCCCACCTCAGATGTTGGTCAACCCACAGACCCAAAAATTTTACTTCAGCTTCTAGCTTTGTTATTTTTATTCAAATTTGATGCTTGGCAACCCCTGATTCTTTAGAGTTCTATTGTAGAATTGTACAGCTATAGTTTTGTCTTCATTGATTATGAGTTTGTTGATTTTAAACCAATTGGAAATTTTAATTATTGTGGATGATATATTATCTTTAAGTTTTTTTACTGTCCTTTCCACTAATGAATATATTTGTGTCGTCAGCAAAGAGTGTAATTTTTACATCAGGTTCATCTTTTAAATGGAGTGGTAGATCATCGATGTAGATCAAACATAGAAGGAGACCCAGGACTGATCTCTGGGGTACCCCAGAAGATACCTTTCTTTTTTCTGAAGTTTTTTTTTTTTTCAGAGTCCTATTTTTTATGCCTAAATAATCATTTCCACTACTTGTTCCCTGTTTACTAGATATGTAGTATACCAATTATAAGCTATGCCCCTTATTCCACAATTATAGAGTTTATTGAGCAAAATATTGTGATCTACCATATTGAATGCCTTAGTTGAATCGAGAAATAGGCCCACCTTGGTTCCCTATTGTCTATTGAGTCATAGATGCTATCAACAAAGCTCATGATGGTTGCACTAGTAGTTTTGCATTTCTGGAAACCGAATTGACAGGGATTGATTATATCAAACTTAGAAAAAAATTGAATCATTCTTCTATACATTATTTTTTCTATAATTTTTTAAAAGACTAACAGTAGGGTTATTGGCCTGTAATTATTGGTATCATGTTCATCTCCTTTTCTAAAAATTGGTTTTACTGTCACTTTATTAGGGGGATTATAGTAGGAAATAACTCTAAAAATAAATAAATAAATATATATATATACATATATATATTTTTTTTATTTTTTATTTTTTTTGGAAAAACTCTTCATATAAACCACACTTCATTTTATACCAATTTCAATATAATTTGAAATGTTTAAACAAATGTTCTTGAAGCTCTTAAAGTTCAATATAACACATGCAACTGTTTGCCTAAAAATTGCAAACTTTTAGGAGGCTCTCTCCCTACAGCTAGTACAAATTAAGTGAAATCTAAGTCAAAAAATTATCCCTCACTCTTTATGTATATTACTTCAATTTCATATTTGTAGTAATTCTGACTTATTTTATGTGTACAAAGGGCAGACAAAGCAACATTAATTAGTGTTTAGCTGCAGCAAATGCAACTAAAAGAAGTCAAAGATCAAAAATTAATTCTTTTATATGTACATTACTAAACTAAACCCCAGCGCAACAGCCCACGAAAGGCCAAGGCTTACCACCCAGCCGCTGCATCCCCCACCTCTGCCCACTACAGGCGTCATTAGTTGGGTGTAGTACTGGAGAGTGGGACGTGGTCAGTGCCTCAAGCCCTCCCGGCCAGTTATGCAGCCTTCTCAACCTAGGGTCGCTACTTCTCCATCAAGTAGCTCCTCAATTGGTCCCCCTGGGACCTACGAGGCTGCGTGCACCCTGTGCCAGATCTCCCAGCTGGGGAAAAATCCCCACACTGGTGCCGGGGATTGAACCTGGGTCCTCTGTGCCAGAGGCAAGCACGCAGTCATATGTATGGAGGCAGTCATATGTACATTGTGAGCTAATTGTAATATGAGTACTAATAATGTTCATGTTCACTTTTGCTTTCCCTACCAATATACAGTTAATTTTCCTATTATACACTTACAAGTACAGAAGTACCCACTGCATTCCACTAAAAATTTTATATTGAGGTTTCACCAGAAATATGCATTTTGAGGCTCCCTGAATAAAAAATAAGTGTCTTTACAACAAGGTCTATGTGTATGTGAACATAGCTAAAAAATAAAAAGGTCAGTTGAACAGTAAATTTAGTATTTTAGTTTAGCATCTTCCAAGAATGTGACATGAAGAATTTTAAAGAAAATCCCCACATCACAAAACACCTTTTACATAGAAAAATGTTTGTATTTTTATATTTCCCCCAAAGTAGGTCTTTGATTAAAATATATGTTTAGGATATAATCAAATGCACATCATTAATTTTCTGGAGAAATTCTATAAAGTCCTGTTCAAGAGGAAAAGAGGAGTCATAGATCACATATTATGGCAATTATGTTATTCGCTATAAGTTTGAATTTTGAAATATGTTTACTCTTTTTTTTCAAGTGATAAGTTACTATTAATTTTTTCTTGTTGTCATGCCAAGAACACAGAATTTCCAAGCCATTACATATGACCCACTTTTTAAAAATTTGGCTGTTGCATTAACCCATCGTGTCCTTATATCTATAATGAAATGTATAGTGAAAGTCTATCTTTGATAACAAGTAGATGTAACAGTAAGCTTTTATAGGAGTTGTTTGTAGAAGACAGGGGAGAACGTTATATGGATGCAAAATATCTGAATTTTAATTCAGTGATTAATATTTTTTGAAGCTCTTTCTTCCAAAGTTAAGCTGTACTTTTTATCTTATCATTTATTTGCATGTATTTAGCTTAATTGCACAGGCACTGTAAATATAGTTAATAACATATGGCAATAGCCTCACATTTTGCATACTGAATGCTTATTTCATTATGCAAATATTTAATAAGTAGAAATTTATTAAGTTGAGCATTATTTCACTAACAATTATAAGTATTCAAAAGCAAGGGGTCTTTAACCCTTTAATGCCCAGTGTGACATGTAAGCAACATATAATTTGGTTAAGTTTTGAGATACTTCATTGGCTCTTTCTTTCTAATTTCTTGTTATACTATGATTCTATGACTGTATGAGAACTTGCAGAGGGGAACTTGCCACATCGATTGAAAGGTGATCTTTTGTACCTATGTCCCAGACAGGGCTACCCCAGGAGGATGGATAAGGCAAATGGATCCTAAGGGTGCCCAGAACATTGTCATGACAGAACATGCGGTGGGGTCCCTCCATTTTTACTTTCTCTATGTTTAGTAAAGTAGAGGAAGTATTGTATTCCATCCAAAAATCCAATGTCGAGATTTCACTGGAAATATATGTTTTGAGGCCCCCTGAATCCAAAGAAGGCGTTTTTAGAAAAAAGTTTGTGTGTCTGTCTGTCTGTCTGTCTGTCTGTCTGTCTGTCTGTCTGTCTGTCTGTCTGTCTGTCTGTCTGTCTGTCTGTCTGTCTGTCAGTCAGTCTGTCACTCTGTGGACAGCATAACTCAAAAACAAAAAGTGGGTTTAAAACCAAAGTTGGTATTTAAGTTTAATGTCTTTCAAGGATCCGACACAAAGATTTTGAAAAAATGCTCCACACTAAACTACCCTTACATGGAAAATTTGTAGAAAATTTTGATTTTCTTGAAAATGGCTCTAACGATTTTGATTAAAATGCCATATGTTTCAGATATTTTTATGACAAATGAAATGTATATCTTGAATTTTCTGGCTATAGCCCACGTAATCCTATTTACTCTGGATGACTTTTAAATAACTGGTAAACCGTAAGAGATAGACCAAATCTTGCTCTATAAAAATGTAGATCTTGCTAAAACACACAATTTATGTCTGAATACATTTTTTTGTAGAGTGAACTATTTCAGAGATATTCCCTGTCATTTGTGTAAGTTTTGGAGAAGTAATACTTCTGTCAAATGGAACATCGTTATTCATTTTTTCATATGTTAACAGTGCAAAGAGAAAAGAACTGGAAAGCTTCAAAAGATTTGGCTATCTTTCAAAGCCTACTATATTCCCATATTCCCCTTGAACCTACAAGAAAATAAACAATAAGATAATTTCTGCAAATGTTTATCTAACATGAAGAAGATACGGGAATAAGAGTTTGTAAGAATGGTTAGTACAAGAGTGGAGAAGGTCATGTGAGTGTAACACATCAGATTTTTCCAGTTAGAACCACCCCGGTAAAGGGTGGCTCAGCCTGATTCCTATCCATATTGCAACATGGATTGAAAATAGGAAAAATGTGCTGTCCTTTTCATTAAGCAGGTTCTTTAAACTTCTGAATGCAAAGTAAGCAAACAGTGCTAAGTTTTGGTAGCATTATTTTTATGTTTTCTCCAGCTGAGCTCTTTATCTATTTGGAGTCCTAGTAATGTTGTATCAAATACTTTGCTCATAGTATAATTGTTGTATCCAATTATTAATTCATTTACTTGCCTATGCTTAGTTTTAAATTGAATAAATTTTTAAGAGGTGGAGTCACGACTGAAAAATTCAATACCATCGGCGGGACTAGTGGTTAAAGCAGCTGTTCAATAAGCAGAAGATCCGTGGTTCAAATCCCGGCTATGGCATTGAACTTTTCAGTCCTGATTCCATCTCTTAATAGTGGTTAAAGCAGTCGCTTGATAAGCGGAAGATCCGTGGTTCAAATCCCAGCTATGGCATTGAATTTTTCAGTCCTGATTCCACCTCTTAAACATTGCCCACACATGGCTTGTGTGTTTAGAAACACCAGCAGTAAGCTTGCTGACATAAATAAATACTGAATAAATTTTGTTTTATTGTAGTTTAATAATAGCTTATTTGCTTCAAACCAAATGTTGAACTGTTCAAATGCCCAAAGCATAAGCAAGCAAACAAATTAATGATTAGATACAACAATTACACCATATGTAAAGTATCTGATACAAAATTTCTTCGGCCTCAAGTAGATGAAGAGCTTAGCTGGAGAAAACAAATAAAAATCAGCTACCAAAATAGCTCTGCTTGCTTTGTACCAAGAAACTTACAAAATATGCTTAACCAAAATGCCTAAAGAACCACATATTTTGCTTATTATCACTCCCTGTTGCGATATGGAATTATCTTCTAGAATAATTCAGTGCACAGCCAGCAAGTTTTTATACTGGGTGACCAGCATAGAGCAGAAAGATTTCGTGGCTCTTAGCTGGCTGACTGGCTGGTCATCCTACTTGGTATATGTGCTAAGCAGAAGACAGAATGTCCATAATATATTACAGATTGTTGCACAAGCTATTTCTGACAAAGAAACAAAAACTAAACACTTAAAAATAAAAGTACTCACATATATTAAGTCAGAAAATTTTGGAAGTGCTTCCATTTGTTGTGCAAGGGCTTCTGGCACCTGTTTAGGAAATTGATCATTACACACTATAGTTCTCTCTGAGAAATGGCAGCAAATACTTGATGAATGCTATTTTTAAGTTCCTGTAATGTGTGGATTCGTTTTGTGAACTTCTTCTTTTAATCACCCTCAGAGATAAGAATCACGAAGGTTAAATCAGGGGAATGCATATATTGCTTAGTGACAACTAGGGAATGGATTTTTATGTGCTAAAAACTTTTAAATATTTTATTTTTTATGTAGGAAAGATATAAAGGATATACATAAAAATGCAAGAATATTTTGCTTCAATATTACAAAACTCTAAATACTTAAGTTAAAAAATCACTTGCCAATCATGCTGAGGCAGTGGTGGATCAAAACAACTTACTGTTGCAGTGAACCACGAAAACTTTCTGCAAGTTTTCCATCACAAACCCATGTCGGTTGTATCAAAACAGTGCAAAACAATCTACCGGATGAAGGACCTTTCAACATCATATGAAGATAGTCTTGCACATTTCATCAAAGAAATGTCACTAACACATACATTTTCAATTTCATCGATGTTCACTTCCCCTTGCAAAACCTTGACAATTTTATGAATGGAAGTATTATGAAATTCACCATTTTTTTCAAGCACACATTTAAATTTCTGTTCAATAGCTTCCACTTTTGGACCTTTGAGTGGATTATTTTTTTGATGTTTCTAATTTTTTGATAGAGTTAAACAAAAAACTCAAAATTGCAGATATGTAAGGAAATTCATGTTTTAGTGCACTGTCTTTAAGTAACTTCTGAAGAATTCCAATTGATGAAGCATCATCTTTATTTAGTTCATCAATCACCATTTTAAAATTTTCAAAATTGTTTGCATAATATACTGCTGCTTTCAACCAGTCCCCTATGAATAACTATGGGCCTAGGTGAAAGTTCAAGATCTGGATTTTTGGTGCTGAAAAAATCCATTCTTGTTGGCACTTTCACAAACATCTTTTTGCCATTTGAGATCAATTTGTCCACTTTAGAATACAATGTACGTAAGCTCACTGGACAAAAAATTAGTCACCCTCTGTAGAAATCAGCGATAAATATTTACAACTCATCAGATGGTGCTGTGGTCCAGTCATGTGGTTAATTGCATGTCCACTGTCACTATATGATCAGAGGGTCGTGGCAAATTGTGGAACGTGGTGTGTCAAGCATTCAGTGTAGTGCAACATGGGGAAATGTAAGGACGTGACAGAGTGACAAAACGGGCAATCGTGTTTGGCCATGCCCATGGCCATATGGTAGATGGAGTGTCCGGATTTGTTGGTGTGTTGAAGCGGACTGTCCAATGGGTCTACAGGCAGTGGTGCAATACACATGGCCACGAAACATGACGTCAGAATTGTGGTCGGAAAAGGATCATGACTGAGAAGGACCAGAGACGAGTTTCAGGGCTTGTAAATGCAAATTGCTTCCAAACCCGACAGGGATTGCTCCAGATCCGTGAATGCAGGTCCATCCCAACCTATTAGAGAGAGGAAATTGCAGCGGAAACTGCATTCCATGAACATTTGGAGTCAGACACCTCAAAGGAGGCCCTTGCTCACAGAGACACATAAAGCTGCGTGACTTCAGTGGACTAAAAATCACCAAATGTAGGCAGTAGCTAACTGGTGGAATGTCGTGTGATCTGATGAATCACATTTTTGCCTCTATTCGAATGACACATGTCGTCCGGTGCATCGCTGGCCACATGAAGCATTTCATCCGGATTGTATACAGGGTCAGGTTCAAGCTGGAGGTAGGTCAGTGATGCTTTGGAGGTGTTTTTCTTACTATGGATTGGGCCCGCTCCATGAGGTGACCAGTGGGATGAACCAGCATGTTTATTTGAACATTCTGGATGAGCAGGTGTTGCCATTTACTCACAATCTCCATGACGATTGTACTCTTGCCTTCCCCTTATTTCAAGATGACAACTGCAGGGTTCATCGGTTCAACTGCATAGTGTTGGACTGGTTTGAGGAACACACGCACCTTATCACATCTCAATTGGCCCTAAAACTCACCCGACTTGAACCCAATTGAAAATTTGTGGGATATGTTTAGAACAGTGGGTGAAGTGCCAAAATCAGCATCCTCACAATTTGGTGGATTTTCCTGAGCAACTCATACGTGAGTCATGTCAGTTGGATGTGCCATTCTTGCAGGACTCACTTCCTAACCGAATCCAGGCAGTTATCTGGTCCAGAGGTGGTGTTAGGCATTATTAATGTTGAGTTGACGAGGGATGACTAATTTTTTGTCCAGTGAGTGACAGCGAGTGAGTCCAATGACTCACTTCCTAACCGAATCCAGGCAGTTATCTGGTCCAGAGGTGGTGTTAGGCATTATTAATGTTGAGTTGACAAGGGGTGACTAATTTTTTGTCCAGTGAGCTTAAATGGTCACATACTCTGTGTAAACCATGTACTATACATGTTATGTATGTGTATCATGTGTGGGAAGCTTACAGAAAGGCCTTCAGCTGCTTTCTTCATATGTGGGGCAGCATCCATAAGTAAGAGTAAAACACTAACAAATTTCGCCCCATTCAGTCATAACAACTGCAGAGATTCATTGCTTAAGTGAGTCATTGTTATACGAGGGCTGATCAACAAAGACTGAGACTGATTTTTTCCTGTAGCTTCTGTGATAGTTTCGTATCTGTAACATAAATATTGGAAAAGAGCGGGTTTTTATATATAATGTTGGTAGGCGGCAGCACTCTCGTATTGGTAGGTTGGTAGTAATGCTCTATTTTGTAGACCCTATGTGCATTTCACATACCAGACAGTGGAGGTGACGCGAGAGGAGCAGTACAGCACAATCAAATTCTGTTTTCGTTTAAACCATACAGTCACCAAAACATATGAAAAGCTGAAGCAAGCGTACAATGAAGATGCGCTACCTCATGCAACAGTGTTTAGGTGGTTCAAGGACTTCAAAGAAGGCCTACTTGTCAGTGTTAAGCAAGGTGGGCCTGGTGTTTTGGCTTCTGCTGTGACTGAAGTCAACATCAACACAGCTGCTATGATTGTCTGCGAGGATCGGCATATAACATTACGTAACCTCAGTGAAGTGTTGAGAATTTCATATGGCAGTGTGTTTACAATTATGCATGACCATCTCCATATGACCTGAGTTTGTGCTCATTGGGTGCCACATCTGTTAACTCCCGAACAAAAGGCTGTGCGAATGGAGACAAGCCGTGAGGTGCTGCATCTCTTTGCTGATGGAGGGGATACATTTTTTAAATTGATTATCACTGGTGATGAGTCATGGCTGCATCATTATGATCCTGAAGGAGAACCAGCCAGTACAGTGTGGAAATTGCCAGGTTCTCCAACACCAAAAAAGGCAAAAGTTGTTCCATCTGCAGGGAAAGTGATGATCACATTTTTTGACTGAAATGGAATGATTTACCAGCATGCAGTTCCCCCTCACACTACTGTTACAGCAGCATACTACACGTCAGTATTGGCTACACTGAGGAAGCACATTGCAAAGAAATGACCAGAGCTTTCTCGGACTGGATGGCGACTTCATCATAACAATGCACAGCCTCACGTTGCAAATCAAGTCATGCAGTTTCTGGCTCGATTCAACATTACCTGTGTACCACATCCTTCTTATAGCCCCGATCTTGCACCTTGTGACTTTTTTTTATTCCCATCACTAAAGGCAAAGCTTAGGGGTATTCGATTTGAGAACTCTGAAGCAGTGCTCAAGAAAAGTGAGGCGATTCTCAAGGGCCTGACAAAGAATGGTCTGCAGCACGTGTTCAAGGACTGGCAGAGATGCTATAAAAAGTACATTGAAGTAGGAGGGGACTACTTTGAAAAAGATCATGTAAACATTGAATTGGAGTAATAAACATCTGTGAAAAAAAATCAGTCTCAGTCTTTGTTGATCAGTCTTTGTATGATCTGAGTGATAGCTCCCTACATGCTAATAGAAAACAGAGCTTGGAAACTATTTTATCATTTTCTAGCACACCTACCACAACATTTCCCACTTTCCTACCACTAGAGTCTGTTGATTTGTCAATGGTTTTTTATTTTAACATTCTACAGGGGTTGTCCATAAAATAAGGTTCCCAAAGTCCTGAAGTCGCGAGGAACGCTGTTATGTGAGATCTGGCAATACTGACGTGTAGCTTGGTTCTCCCTCTTCCGGTCTCCTGCCTTGCGAGCTGTCTGCTATACTCAGTCTTGGCTTGGCAGCTGTTAGAAATGGAGCTTCCACTCGCTTCTCCCGCCAGATGTGAATTAAGCTCTGTGAGTCGTTTTTGTGTGCAAAAAACACTGTGCCGGAGGACATTCATTCCCAACTGTGTGAAGTGTATGGAGAACAGTGAAGAACAGTTGAAGAACCTTCGCAGCGCAATCCAAAACAAGAGGAGAAGCATGCTCACAAAGGGAGTACATTTCCATCAGGACAACACTTGTCCTCACATTGCCCATGTGACAACCAATCTCATCAACAAATTTGGATGGGATACTGTCACACACACTCTCTACACCAATACCTAGTCCCTAATGAGTACCATCTCTTCCCTGACTGGAAGAAACACCTGGGTGGGACGCATTTCAGGACCAGAGAGGAGCTGAAAGAAACTGTTTTAAGTTATCTTCGCTGCGCGGTGGGAAAGTACTATGGTGCAGGCATACAAAAGTTGGTACACCACATGCAAAAACGCATTTATCAGAACTGCGATTATGTCAAAAAATAGGAAAAAGTCTAAGCTTTCCAAAAATGTATTATTCAATGTCAATAAATGTTTTTCACTGTGAAAAAAAATTGGGAAACTTACTTTTCGGACAACCCTCTGATCTTTCTTAGCATTTCTTCATAACAGGCAGGTACATATAATTTTCTCAATGTTGGCTTTTCCCGTGCTTCAAAATTTGAGTATTTCATAACAAAATTTATGAAATTTGGACTTCTCAATTTATATAAAGGAATATCACACAAAAGAGAAGTTCTGCATAAATCTACATAATACTCAGACCTTTTGAAACTAGGGTATGTGAAGAGTAAGCTGCTTCACCATAAAGAACTTGTCTAGAAGTTTATGTAAAGTGGCCATTCTGCATTTACTGATTTCCCACATTTTTGACAGAATAAAACTCCTCCATCACTTGTAAAGATGTCACTAAACTCGCAAACATATTGTTGCAAATTAGAGCAAACTGTTGACTTTACTTTTGGCATTCTATCGCCAGTTACTTTCTCTTAAGGTACTGTACTGTATAAACACTCTGCTTTAAGCAAGACAAGGGTAGTGTTTGAAGACTGTTGTGTACATTGGTCAGCTGTCTACATTATAAATAAGTGATTCCCCTTTCAGATAGTGAGGCAGCACTGTAACAGAGGTCACTTGCTATGCAATACGTTTTAAGTTCATTCAAATTGCGTTCTCATAATATGATGATGCATGAGACTTTTTGTTAAATTTAAGGGCGCTCTTCTGACCTTTGCTAATTTTCAAAGGGAGGAACTTTTAGACATTATGCTAGGGTCTTTTGGGATCCTAGAAAAAGTGAAGAACTGGAGAGTCAGTAAGGAAGTTTCCTTATCTGACCACAAACATACACTTTGATCCTGCAGGTGAAGGGTATCACCTGCACAGGAACCCTAGGACTAATCGGGGCTTCTATAGAGGAGACCTGGGGATGGTCTCAAGAATTCACCCCAGGTCAGAATTAAGAATACGGAGGAGCTCAAATTGTCTGCACAGTTTTTCATGGACACCATTGTCTCTTCATACAAAAGGTACTCCCTCCTCATGAGGGAGATGAAGGCAAGAAACAAATTCAGATGGAATAGATATCTGGAGCTCATCAGCAAAAGGACACAAGCTTTATAATAGGTGCCAGGCAACCTGGGATGATTATAGAGAATCCCAGAGACAGTATAAGAAAGAGAACAGAAAGGCCTAAGAGAAATCATGGGAGCTTTTCTGTGAAAGCAATGAGATTGTGATATAAGTGCTGAGGCTTTCATGGCCGGCATTATCAACTATGTTAAGCAGATTTTCCGGGCAGCCGCTAATTTAGACCAAAATAACAGAGGTTGACCCTGAAGATGCTGGACGCAGTTTTCAGCGAAACGTCGGAGGAAGGTAATCCAACTCGACCATGGCCCACAAGCCCGGAAAACCTGCTTAACATAGTTAATGAGATTGTGGATTATTAAAAAGCTAAGTAGGCTATTTTTTTCTTTCAGGCTTTTAAAAGTGCGGGTGCTGATGGGATTTTACTGGCACTCCTTTTAGAGGGCTTGGAAACTGTTTCACTCTAGCTGGTGAGAATATTCAGGGCCTACCTGACCATGAGATGTGTTTCACATCTCTGAAGCCAGGCCAATGTGGTTTTTATACCCAAGCCAGGTAGGCTGTCCCTACTGAAGACCTAAGAATTTTCACCCTGCCAGCCTAGCCTCCTCCATGTTGAAGGCACTGGAAAGGCTGGTGGATAGACACTTGAAAGATGGGGTGTTGGTTCAGAGGCTAATACATTGTCAACAATATGCCTACTGGCAGTGCTTCATCAGTTAGTCTTTAGACTTGAAGGGGCACTGGACTCTTGGAGAGCTGGCCATGATAGTTTTTTTTCTAGACACTGAGGGTGCCTTTAACAATGTTTCTTTAGGCACCATCAAGCAAAGTATGGAGAATATAGAAGTCAGTCCAGTGGCTACAGACTGGATTATAGCCTCCTTGGAAGGGCCACAGGCCATGGTAGGCCTCAGGGATGAGACTACAAGGTCATCAGTAACCTATGCTGTCCCCAAGGAGGGGTTTTGTTGCCCCCTGTGGTGTCTGATTGTGGATCAGCTACTAGGTACAGCTTGATTCAGCGTTCTTGGCCCCTGAAGGAAGTAAATGTAAAGGCTGAAAGTGAGTTTATTTACCAAGCCAGGTGACAGCAGACAGCAAGCAAAATTGGTGCGTCAGCATCATATCTACTCACATAATGTTCTACTTCGTAAAGTAGTATGTACAGTCCATGCAGAAAAAATGTCTATACAATGTACCTAGCTTAATTATCTGTTCAAATGTGTTAGTATTAATACATGCATCACTGCAGATATTGTAAATTTGGCCTTTTTTCATTTAAAACCCAGTTCTCTCACTATTCTGTTCAAGGATGACTTGCTGCCCTGGAAGTTAGTCCCTTCTCTTAAAATTCTAAGTAATTTAGCTATTGTAGGATCACTTTTTTTTTGCCTGCTTCGGTAGTGTGATGGTTAGCGTGTCTGCTTCACGTCCAAGAGGTTGCGAGTTCAAATCTCGCTTAGGGTAAGTTATCCGGGTAAGGTTTTTTCCGAGGTTTTCCCTAATCTGAGAAGACGAATGTCAGGTAACTTAAAGCTCCGTGGCCCTCAGGCCCATTTGAGCATCATTTCACCCATTTCATTCACCATCCGATGTGACATTACGTTGGAGGACGTTAATTAAAACAAAAAAGCACGTTTTTCCTGAACACAAGAATTATGAATCGTTCTTCTAACGACACATTTATCGAAGCCATCTAGATCCGTTACTCATTTCGGAACATTTTTTTTTGCCTGGAGTTCCAAAATGTTCTGATTTTCATGTTGTTCGCGTTCTTGAACAATTCTTTTCACTGTTCTTTCTGACGCTCCTGTGGCATCTGATACGCGTTTTTGAACTTTTTAAATTTTTATGAAAAACTCTTCTGATGTAAGCAGTTCCTTGCTTTTAGGTTTTTTCTTCATGTATGTCCGTACATTTGAAACAATTTTGCTGCTCTGATTGTGTAATGTTTTGGATCCTAATGTGGAAACAGTGGTAGCATAATTGATTTATGCTATGACCAATGTCTCATAAATTCATTATATTCACTTCTTATCGCAAATATCTTAATATGTCTTCAATTACTGTTGTTGTTAGCTAATGCTGGATTTCTGACAGTGAAGTCATTAATCCCCTTGCTCTCCAATATTTTTCACTGATGGATGGGGCACTAGAAGTGGCCGGGCATATTTGAAGGTGGTCTCGATCCATTTCCTCTTGCAGATCACATAGAGGACAGAGTGGTGAAGAATATATCCCAATTCTGTTTAAATGTTTTGCCAGACAATCATGTCCTGTAATCAACCTGAAGGTTGCAACTGCTGTTTTCCGAGGATACTCAGGAATCACTGTTTGAATGTTTGGTAGTTTCCATCTTTTATTCTTTGATTTTTCATAGTAATATTTTGCAATAATTTTTTTGAATTCAGAGTTGACTAATCTTTTAGCTGCATAAAATGGTAGATTAACTATAGATTTTTGTACACCGCTGGTACCCTTTTTTGCAAGAAAATCAGCTTTCTCATTACCACTCAGTCCACAGTGAGCTGGTATCCATTGGAAGACTAGGTGTTTTTGAAGTGCTGTTAGATGGCTAAGCATCTTCCAACATTCTATAATAGGTTTGGTTTTTTGGTGACAACTTGGAAGTAATTGCTATAATTGCTACCCTGGAATCTGAGAGAATAACTGCTTGCTGAAAATGTGAAATTCTGTACAAAAGATTTTGTAGGGCCATTCGAATTGCTTCAATTTCTCCATCAAAGTCAGTAGTTCCATAACTTAAAGATTTGTAATAGGAAAAGAGGTGACATGTGACTCCAGCACCTGCTCCATCTTGGTTTGATATCAATGATCCATCAGTATAAATATGGAGCCACTCATGTTCTGGGAATCTAGTATGGATTGTCTCTAATGCCAATAATTTTAGAACACTAGTTGGAGTATCACTTTTTTTAACTTCTTCTGTCAGGTGTAAATAATATGTGATGTCTAATGTATGTGTTGGATTGACTTTAGATATGAAGTTTTCCTTTGAATTAGGAAGGTGTACATTTTTCTTGATGTCTTGAATTTTGGAAAGAAAGCTCTCCTGAGTCTTTAGTGTATGTGTAAAATTTCTCTTGTGCCATGTATTGAATGGGAGTCTGATCAACTTTTCGTGTTGAATAAGAGCCGCTTTTTCTATTTCATATTCAATGGAGTATTGGTTGGTTAGTATTTCCATAGCTGCTATTGGTGTGGTTTTGATAGCACCTGTAATTAATCTCAGACTTTGGTTTTGAAAGCTTTGAATTTTTTTTTGTGTTTGCTGTTACAAGAACTTCGCTGCAGTAAGTAAATAATGGTTTTATATATATATTGTATGTTGTGTTAAGCGTTGTTCTGGAACATCCCCACTTCATTCCTGTTAGACGTTTTAACAGTGAAAGGCGCCTCTCTGCTCTTTGTATTACATTTTCTATTTATTTGGTCCATGTAAGTTTGGTATCAAATGTAACTCCTAAATACTTTGCTTCCTTTGTTTCTGGTAATTGTTGACCCTCAAAATTTAGTTTTATTTTTAGTGGTTTTTTTCTTAGTGAAAAGATTTGGTAGTTTGATTTTGTTGTATTAACAGTCATTAAATTTTCTTTGGTCCACCTCTGTAAGTTGGTTAAGGATTGTTGCATGGTTTTTTCTAGTTCTGTACTTTTGCTTTTTGGTTTTGAAGTCCACATTACTAAATCATCAGCAAATAGTGCACACTTCACGCCTGATTCTTGTATTTGTTGTGGTAGATCATTAATAAATATATTAAAAAGTGTAGTGCTGAGCACTGCACCTTGTGGTAAGCCACGGTGTACTTGTTTATATTTAGATATATTTCTTCCATATCTGGTTGCAATAAAGCGTTGTGTTAGGAAATGACATAGCCATGAAAACATTGGACCTTGTATCCCTATTTTTTTTACTTTCTTTAGTAGTTTTGTTCTGCATATAGAATCATATGCACTTTGAAAATCAATAAAAACTGATAAATTATCTTCTTTTCTATTGAAGGAGTCTTTGATTTCATGACTGAGAAGTAAGACTTGTTCATTTGTAGAGTGGAACTCTCTGAATCCGCTTGACATGGGGATATTAAATTTTGTGATTCTAGGAACCAATTTAACCTGTTTGACACCATTCTTTCCATCACTTTTGCTATTATGCTGGTAAGAGCTATTGGTCTATAATTTTTTATTTCTGATGCTGTTTTGTCTTTCTTCAAGAGTGGGACAATTATTGCTTTTCGCCATTCAGCAGGTACAGTGGTTTTCCAGGATAGATTGTAGAGTTTCAGTAGTTGTTGTTTTGCTGTTTTTCCAAGGCTTTTTATGAACTCTGGATGTATGTGATCTGGTCCAGGAGACTTTTTGTTTTTTAGATTATTTATTACAATGTTCAATTCTTGCATATTAAAATTTTGAAAAAACTGTACACTACACAAGAAAGCAACTATGAATTTGCAAAGACTGTTGAAATGCAGACATCACTACCTTCCCCATCCCGATCCCACCTGTTGTGCATGGTTTCATTCCCAGAATTATATGAGATGACGAGAGGGACAGAAGATATAGATTCGCCTACAGGACTTTCACTCAAGGTCAGGGGCCAAGAACGCTGAATCCAGCTGTAAGCTCAACAGGGGGAGTGCATGCCCAAGGTTATCCAAATGATATATCCCTGGTTGCAAAAAGAAAATTCCTGACTGCTGTTTTGGAGCTCATGCAGGGCTCCTAGCACATTCTGGAGAATTGGTGTAATGAAACACATTTGTCTGCAAATCCAGACAAGACTGAAATAATGGTCTTCTCAAGGAGCTTGCCTGGATTGGTAGAACCCCTTCTCCTTGAGAGGAAGTTGAAGATGTCTGGATCGGTTAAGTATCTGGGAGATATCTTAGATGCAAGACTGACCTGGAAGAACCATGTGGAATACAAGGTGAAGAAGGTGTGCAATGCTTTTTAGACTTGTAGAAAGGCCACAGGGCTGAGGCGAGTCCTTTCTCCTGAGGCCAGGAGTCCCAGCGGGTACACAGACGGATCTTGCTTCAGGTGTGGGATGGGTTCAGGGGTCTATAGCCCCAGGACTGGTCTTTCCATTCCCCTTGGTAGTGTTGCCACTGTTTTCCAGGCTGAGATATGTGCAATTTTAGCCTGTGTAATCCACATAAATACTTTTTCATGCAATTTGGTGGAAATTAGTATCTGCTCAGATAGCATGGCAGCTTTCAAAGCCCTTATAGCAGTTAAACCATGCCCAAATTAGTATGATAATGACAAAATATGTTAGACAGACTATATGATAGTTGCTCAGTTACTCTTATGGGTGTGCCTGGACATTCTGATATTAGAGATAATGAGATGGTGGATGCACTGGTCAAGAGGAGTGTGGGTCTAGGATTTATAGGACCCAAGCCTGTCCTTGGAGTATCCCCAGAAGTGTTGAATATGAGATAACCTAGCTTACAGCTCGGATTCATCTTGAGAGCTGGAGTAAGTAAGCTGCTGATGGACAATCCCTTGATGTTATTATAGAACCTGGCAGTAAATTAAGCGAGTTTCTCCTGAAAAAACGTAGATCTATGCCCAGGGTTGTTGTTGGCTATTTGGCTGACCACAACACCCTGCAGAAACAAACCTACAACCTAGAGTCAGACACCTGTTGGGGAGCACAGGAAACTCTGGACCAGACAGAGTGAAGACCTGGAAGCAGGTGGTCAGCAAAGTACCAGGTATGATAGTGAGGAAGAGGATGATATGAAATGCAGGTGAAATGGATGATTGGAAGGGTGATAAAGAAGCAATTGGTGGAATGAATGGTGGGGGAAACCGGAGAACCCGGATAAAACCTGCCCAGATGCCACTTCGTCCACTATGAATACCACATGCGGGTCCACCTAGGTGGTAGGCGAACGGTCTAACCACTCAGCCACAGTGCCACCATTATACTTCCAGACTCAGGGAAGAATGTGGAATAATCCTGGCTGGAGAAAAATTCCTACCCTCCTGCCGGGAATCGAACCCGGGACCCCTTGCACAGCAGGCAGGTGCTCTAGCAACTGTGCTACAGGGCCAGCCCTCGTATACATACTCGTATATATGTTTGGGGATATGAACCTTATTGCTGTGCACCTGCTTATAACTGTTCCACTGTCAGTGCATATTCAGTAATTGGAACACAATAGGAAAGGTGATAGAATGAATTGAGTTGTGTTGAAAGTGACAAAAAGAATTTTGTAGTGACCCACCAGGAATGATAGAAGCACCTTCTGATGAAAGCCTTGATTTTACGTAATCAGCATAGCCTTTCTCAATCAGTTTGTTACTGATCACCATCCAGAGTTCAATCTCAGCATGACCAAGCACGTTTTTTTATATAAGAATGCCAAACAATTGCCTCCCCAAGATCAGTTCTGAAAGATAAAGCAGAGCCTTCTCACTGTTTGTCTTAGGGCTCACATTACTGATGCAACATTCAAAAGCTTCAAAGGGAAAATGCAAATACTGTGGTTCCATTTCTCAAATATCCTTCTCACTATCCATTTAGTGACCACATAATCAACATACACAACTTTCACCTCATTTTCCTTGATATTAGCATCAATCACCCTTACTCAGAAGAAGTTATTGTATCCATCCACCATGAACTGGCCAAGACAAGCTGTCCAACTGCTGTTATGATATGGGGTCTCTTCATTTTAGGAACATTGTCTTTGCTATTGATGTATTGTTGGGGTCGATAGTGTCTTCTCTTCTTTTTTTCTTCTTCTTCCTCAATCCTGCTTCCCACAGGAAGTGAGCATAGAATACCTATGTTAAGTGAGTATATAACAGTAATCTTAATGATAATCAGTGTATTCACTGGAGGGAGGACAAGATTGCTGAAAGGGTTCTGAAGCACAGACTCTGAATCCATTGTCCATCTATCTGGGTTTGACACGCTATGTTCTTTTGTACATGTTGCTTTACAGCAACAGCCATTTTGGAATAAATCTTGCATATTTATTGTTCATCTTGAGGTATGATACTTTATTATCTCCAACTGTAAAACATTTTACATGGATCATCAAATTGTGTGTATATAAAATTAACACAGTAACATTTACAAAATGCTGAGAAGTGCACAAATACCATATTATACCTAACCTTTTTTAAACTCTTTCAAGGAGTAAAATACCTTTTGTAATAAATAAGATGTAACAGCCTTTAGTTTTGTTTTCCCATTTGTTATCTGTTTAATTTCAGGCAGTAAATGGTTATACAAATGTTTGATTCTACTTTCTATCAGTTGTCTGGCAATAAAGGACTCTTGTATGGTGCCCTCCCAATAAATAAAACTAAGAAAAGGTAACAGTACATCAAAAGGGCTAGTTTAAATATCCCTGACATCAGACGTCATGCCAAAATAAATTCCTACACTTGCTGTTTCTATTTACCCATTTTATTTAACATGTTTTTACACAGCTAACACACGGAAGAGCATCAATGTTTTTATTAAGGATACAATTTTGGACTTCACCTTGTCCGTCCAGGAATTTTTGCATCTTGGTGATACTCCTGGTGGTGCGAAGAGGTGTGGCAATGGCTTTGACTGTGGACGAGGGGTGTGCAGACGAAAGATAATCTGGGCACCATCCGCGTGGAGGGGAAAGCACATGCAAGCTGTCTGATCAGAATGTAATCATTGCTAACAGTGCTGCCACTTGCATACCATACATACTCCTTCCTCTTAAATTGAATTTTGTAATTTAAATTGACTGTCAATGAAATTCAGTTCTGAACTAAATTAATTGTAGCTGTACCATTCAAGGTATAGTGTTGCTATTTCTGATAAAACAATAGCATACAGTTTGAAATGAAAGGCAAGGTGGACTTCAGAGTTCAAGACAGTTCTTACAGGTCAAAAATAAAGAAACAACAAAAATGTGACAAAGAATCATTATATTCTTAGTATACTCATAGGCTACATCAAATATTGCAGTAAATTTGAGCTTGCACTCCAAGGGCATTAATGAACAGATAGAAAGTCATACATAATAACCTTTCACTTTATATGGTTCATTTTCTTTTCACATATTTTATGGTGAAATTAACTGCCATGTAAAGCGTGCTGATTCTGAAAATATATTGTTGCCCTCCCAAATTTATGAGTCACGAGCCGCCACTGCTTTCTATGCATTTCTTGTTTAGGATACCGGTAAGTCTGTTTCCACAATAATCATATTTTGTTCTAGCAGAGCATTTAGAAGGAGAAGTGTGATCACTGCTGTAGTTCATGTGTTCTGCCACATAGATGGCAGTGCAACTGCTAGTGCGGTACAATGCTAATACGAACACTAGCGTTTAGCAGGAGATTCAGCTGGAAAAGTAGCAAAGGAGAAGAATAGTGTCGTTTAACAATAACTAATTCACGCATGCACATTCTGACAGCCATTCACAGAAATTCAAGACACTAATGTTACCACTAGAATGCAAAATGGCATTAAAGGAATGAAGTAAAATATAATTTCCTGTGAATGAAGAGTTAACTTTTTTCGGGGATTAAATCCCCCAAATCTACAAACCCATCCACTTTCAAAGAATTAGAATCAAATCGAACTTCTTTTATCTTTACTTCGTTAAAAATTAAAATTCCATATCGTTCGTTTTCATTCTTATCCTTTAAAAATTCAGATACTGCATTTCTAGACATTTTTGACCTTTGATTAACTTTCTTAAATGTGATTTTGATGGAAGTTGAAGAAGATTGTGATTTAAACAATGTATGTATCCTTCGGATGACTTGATTTTTAAAAGCAGGCTATCTAAAGGAAATTCTTCATAATATTTCATGCCTTTCTTTTTAGTTGCCTTTGATATTTTCAAAATTGTATCAACAATTTTTTGTGTTTACTTAGGTATTTTGTTCCATCACATTCATCGGTATTGCTACTACTTCCATTTACTTTACTTACCTTTCAAGTACTTGAATCTTGGCATTGGATACTTTCATTTGGCATTTTAGTCTAATTATATTACGGTGTTGTTGATTTGACCTTTTCTTAAGTAGACCTACTTTATTACTAAAATGTCTACTGGTATCCCCTGCGAGGGGAAAATTAACAGTCGTATTTTGAAAGCCTTCTGCATGATTCCCACTGTCTTCTAAATTGGTATCTCTTTCAGCCCTTTTTGACGGTCTCTGTGAAGGAAGTTTACGGGAATGTATTGGGTGTGATAAGTATTTAGGAAGATTAGGAAAAAGCAATCTCTACATTTTCTCCATTAACTAGAAACTTGTCTACCTTTATCAAAAGTTGTTCTGAAAAATGTGAATCACACACATAAATATTAGATGATAGGTACTTGTCCTTTCTTGGTATGGCCCTCTCCCATTTAGAAAACAGTAGTTTATATTTTGGAGGTGTAAAAAAATGTTTACATTTAGATTTGTTATATCCAGATTTACAACCAGGCACTAAACACATAGGCATGTCGATTATTTCTATAAATTCACAGTTTCATAAAAATTAACCACAATTCATCACACTGTAACAAACATAGCAACCATACACAACAATACTCCAATGCAATATCCAGCGAAACACGCTGTAAATAGCCACACTAACGACTTTGCTGCCACCTGACGGAGGCGCCAGGTAGCTCTTGTATAATCATATGGAAGAGCAGTGGAGTGATCACACTTTGTCTTTCTACTCGCTCTGGTTCTAGTGTTATATTTGTGAATATTACTATTTTTGTTACACACACACACACACACACACACACACACGCACGCACGCACACACACACACACACACATACACACAATGAAGGTATTGTTAAAATATTTCGTTTTAAATGCACTTCTACATGTATCTCTTTTTTGTATTCCTGACATTAAACATATTGTTTATTGTTTTTATTATATTTTATAGCCTAATTAACCTTAAAGCTCGTTTTCTTTGTACTGTGCCCCATAATACAACTCCATGACTTAAGCGAGAATGAATGAATCCATACTATATTTGTTTAATACTTTTACATCTATTATTGGCATTGTTTGTTTTAATACATACATACCTGAATTAACTTTCCTTATGACTTTTTCATACGTCCATTCCATTTCAAGTTACAATCAATTACTAATCCTATGTAACCAGATACATCATAGCAAGTGTTACAGTAATCATGGTATCCTGTATTATCTTCAGAATAATACTCATCTGCCGTTGGATTACAGTTTTGCAGAATATTTTCGGTCGGTCGGTCGGTCGGTCGGTCGGTCGGTCGGTCGGTCGGTCGGTCGGTCGGTCGGTCGGTCGGTCGGTCGGTCGGTCGGTCGGTCGGTCGGTCGGTCGGTCGGTCGGTCGGTCGGTCGGTCGGTCGGTCGGTCGGTCGGTCGGTCGGTCGGTCGGTCGGTCGGTCGGTCGGTCGGTCGGTCGGTCGGTCGGTCGGTCGGTCGGTCGGTCGGTCGGTCGGTCGGTCGGTCGGTCGGTCGGTCGGTCGGTCGGTCGGTCGGTCGGTCGGTCGGTCGGTCGGTCGGTCGGTCGGTCGGTCGGTCGGTCGGTCGGTCGGTCGGTCGGTCGGTCGGTCGGTCGGTCGGTCGGTCGGTCGGTCGGTCGGTCGGTCGGTCGGTCGGTCGGTCGGTCGGTCGGTCGGTCGGTCGGTCGGTCGGTCGGTCGGTCGGTCGGTCGGTCGGTCGGTCGGTCGGTCGGTCGGTCGGTCGGTCGGTCGGTCGGTCGGTCGGTCGGGCGGGCGGGCGGGCGGGCGGGCGGGCGGGCGGGCGGGCGGGCGGGCGGGCGGGCGGGCGGGCGGGCGGGCGGGCGGGCGGGCGGACGGACGGACGGACGGACGGACGGACGGACGGACGGACGGACGGACGGACGGACGGACGGACGGACGGACGGACGGACGGACGGACGGACGGACGGACGGACGGACGGACGGACGGACGGACGGACGGACGGACGGACGGACGGACGGACGGACGGACGGACGGACGGACGGACGGACGGACGGACGGACGGACGGACGGACGGACGGACGGACGGACGGACGGACGGACGGACGGACGGACGGACGGACGGACGGACGGACGGACGGACGGACGGACGGACGGACGGACGGACGGACGGACGGACGGACGGACGGACGGACGGACGGACGGACGGACGGACGGACGGACGGACGGACGGACGGACGGACGGACGGACGGACGGACGGACGGACGGACGGAGTGGAGAAAAAAATCCATTTACGGAGCCCCATGCGCTGGGATGGCACAGATGGGGGACTGTAGGCTTCGCCCTAGGGCACATCACATTCCCTGCATAGCATTCGAGTCCTCAGCAGGCTCTCGTCGTACAGCAGTGGTGTCAAGGTCACAGGGTTTTCGGGGCTAAACTGTGCATCAGCTACATGCAGCGGGCAAAACATGACATAATACATATCCACACTAGAAGCTTTATGAATTCACACCTGTTTACTTGCAAGTTGGTCGCGTCCACGAATAAGACCTTTCTTGGAGTGCGTACACCTTATGATTTTTTTCCCTTCAGAATTGCCTACAAGGATACATAGCACAGATTCAAGTTGGATCTGCGAAGGGGAACAGTACATCTTATGGGTAAATAAAAAACTACTTGACGTAGTTATTAAAATTGGTTAAAATAGTTGCAACCTTCTGACGATTAGGCCGAATTATTGGTACTATTAAACCTACCCAAGCCCTTGGGTTAGCATTCTCAAACTGGAAAGTACACCACTCACGCACTTACATGCCTCTTAAAGGTAGATGTTTTTATTACTTTTCAATCCCAGATGTAAAAATGTCAATCTATTTTGAATGAACGAATAAATAAATAAGAGAATAATTACACGGTATTCATAATAGTGCTTTTAATACATACTTGTATTAGATATAATATGTATAAAAAGCAAATAGCAGCTTTCAAATCCGTTGTACCTTAAATGAATATTCTTAGCTATTTTGATTAAGCATAATAACAGAATATCTTTAAATAAGTGAAATAAATTGAAACATTATTAATAACAAGGGTTGGCGATTTCCTCCAAAATTAAAGGAAAGGACTACATGCAAGATGTTTGAAAACTACTGTCTTTAAAGATACGTATTTTAGTGTTAAGCATCTGCATAATGCATTTAAGACAATCTTGCTGAAAACCTAAGTAAAATACCAAACGTTGCACATTTGTAGGATCAGTCACTAGGCATATTTTTCAATTCACACACTTTTCAAAATATGGCTCACAAAGACAGGTTCTAAGACTGGATGCCAAATTGCTATTCAAGAGTCTGTTTCTGTGGCGACTTTTCAGGAGCTGCATTATAGAGAAACCCTGTTCACAAAGGTAGGTACTGCCAGACATTGCCATACTTTTTGCTGCGTTGGGAATCAAATTTGGGAAATGCCTAATGTAAACTTCCTGCTAGAATTCGATCATGAATTGTCAAATTTCTCATGAAGGCAACTCACACTGTACTTCTTTCAGCTCCAGCTGAACTGCTGTATTACTTACTTTATCTATGTTCATAATGACATTGTATTATTTATTTATGCCAACAAACTTACTGTTGGTGTTTTTAAACACCCCCGTGTGTGGGCAAAGTTTAAGACGTAGAACTGGAAATTAAAAATTCAATGCTCAGTGGTTAGAGCGTGTGCCCGGCAAGCGGAAGGTCTGTGGTTCAGATCCCAGTTGTGGCATTGAATTTTTAAGTTCCAGTTCTACCTCTTATGACATTGTATGTTGTATTTTTAATGCAAGATACTGGTTGAATATTAGGTACTAAATATCACTACCATAACTTTACAGAAAAATTGTTTTCCCATTCGAAACATGCGAATCCAAATGACTCATGTCTGTGCTCTCGGACGCAGCCAATGCTCTGCCTGCATCACACGGAAAACTGCACTGAACTGGTTTCTAATGGACTGGCCCTCCATGCCCAGGGCACGGCGGCTTGCTCTCTCCGTGGCATTGCCACTCGGGGCCACGATTGACACCACTGTCATACAGGAACTGCATGCATGACTCCTCATTAAAGCACAGAGGCGCCAAATCTAATATACTGATAAAGCGATCCGTTGCACTAGTTGCTTCTAAAAAGGTCAGCAGCATACTGCCGACTCCCGCAAAAACATTCAAATTTACTATTGGCAACAAACTCCTAGGGACATTCTGCTGTTGCAAGCGCTGCATTAACACAGCAACTTCGGCAACTTTCGTGACCATTCGTACACACTGCCAAGTGGGACTTTGCCGAAATTCTGACCAAGTGCTTGCGTAAACTTTTCTAAACAATATCCAGGAAGTTTGCATCATTTAGTACTTTTTATACACCCTCAAAGGATTTCACAAGTAACAGGTGATCCAAAAGACTGTGAACTGGCTGCACTATGTTTTGTCTGTACAGGTGCTCTACGCTCGCCTCCGACTGCCACTGTCATAGAACAGCGTGGATAAAACCATACAGTTTTTAAAATTACTTTTAAAGGCTTTACTTACCAATATAATTATAGCAGATGCTGAAACTGGCCACCGTCGTTGTCCATACATTTTTGGCACCTCTTTAGGAAATCATCCATCACTCGCTGTCAGTCTGGGTGGCTCAGTTGGTTAGACGCTGGCCTACTGATCCCAAAGTCGCGGGTTCAAACCCGGCCCAGACCGATGGTTTTTAAGTGTGCTTAAAAACGACAGCTCCATGTCAGTAGATTTACTGGTATGTAAAAGAACTCCTGCGGGACAAAATTCCGGCACACCGGCGACGCTGATGTGATCCTGGCAATTGACAGCGTCGTTAAACAACAAAATAGTTTTTAGTAGTCCATCACTCGCCGTAGCTCACATTGAGGAATGCTGGCAATTTCCTAATGAATATTTGAGAGGTAGAACTGGAACTTAAAAATTCAATGCCACAGCTGGGATTTGAATCATAGACTCTCTGCTTACTAGGCAGGTGCTCTAACCATTAAGCTACTGTGACAACCTAATATCCTAACAGATATTTTATTTTAATTCTTCCAGGATGTGTGGGTTTGTCTTGTTCACTTTATGCTTTAAGTTACCCCAGAGATAGAAATTGCAGGGGTTAGGTCAGGGGACCAAGGGGACCACAAATTTCTACTAATAATTCTGTACTGAAACACACTTTCAATGCTCATTGAAAGATTGGCTGTATGAGCTGTTGCAGAGTCTTGTTGAAAAAGGGCAACATCACGCTCCCTGTCAGTTAATCCTCTTAAAAAAAGGATGCAAAATTGTATTCACTTATGTATGGGCGACAACTGTTGACTCAAAAAAATCATAAATACACGCTGTGCAGTAGAAAACAAATGTTGAGCCAGGATGTTGAGGACTAAGTACAGGATTAAATAATAAAGCACACTGGTAATAATGTTGTTGTTAGCTAATGCTGGATTTCTGACAATGAAGTCATTAATCCTCTTGCTCTCCAATATTTTTCACTGATGGATGGGGCATTAGAAGTGGCCGGGCATATTTGAAGGTGGTCTCGATCCATTTCCTCTTGCAGATCACATAGAGGACAGAGTGGTGAAGAATATATCCTAATTCTGTTTAAATGTTTTGCCAGACAATCATGTCCTGTAATCAACCTGAAGGTTGCAACTGCTGTTTTTCAAGGATACTCAGGAATTACTGTTTGAATGTTTGGTAGTTCCCATCTTTTATTCTTTGATTTTTCATAGTAATATTTTTCAATAACTTTTTTGAATTCAGAGTTGACTAATCTTTTAGCTGCATAAAATGGTAAATTAACTATTGATTACTGCACATTGCCGGTACCCTTTTTTTGCAAGAAAATCAGCTTTCTCATTACCACTCAGTCCACAGTGAGCTGGTATCTATTGGAAGCCTAGGTGTTTTTGAAGTGCTGTTAGATGGGTAAGGATTTTCCAACATTCTATAATTGTTTGGTTTTTTGGTGACAACTTGGAAGTAACTGCTATAATTGCTGCCCTGGAATCTGAGAGAATAACTGCTTGCTGAAAATGTGAAATTCTGTATAAAAGATTTTGTAGGGCCATTCGAATTGCTTCAATTTCTCCATCAAAGTTTGTAGTTCCATAACTTAAAGATTTGTAATAGGAAAAGAGGTGACATGTGACTCCAGCCCCTGCTCCATCTTGGTTTGATATAAATGATCCATCAGTATAAATATGGAGCCATTCGTGTTCTGGAAATCTAGTATGGATTGTTTCTAATGACAATAATTTTAGAACACTAGTTGGAGTATCACTTTTCTTAACTTCTTCTGTCAGGTGTAAATAATATGTGATGTCTAATGTTTGTGTCGGATTGACTTTAGATATGAAGTTTTCCTTTGAATTAGGAAGGTATACATTCTTCTTCGCCTAATCACTGGAGCAGTTAAATCCACACCTATTGATGCCATGCTTGCCTTAACACGGACCCCATCAATAACAACAAAAATAGAAGAACAAGCATTGCTCCAACACGAGAAAATGTTACGACTGCCAAACTCTAAATGGAAAGAAGAGAACCTCCCCCATTCAATCCTTAAAACTCATAGTACTTTCCTAGAAAAGGTAACACAGATTAAATCCAAATTGAACATTCCTAACACCAGAGAAAATCTACTTATAAGAGAAAATCCATTGGAATTATTGCAACCTACCTTCAATTTGGAATTAATAGAGGAAATAAGTAAATCAGACACACCAAAAGAAATACAAAAACTTCTAGCTCTGGAAACAATCAATACTAGGTATCCCACAGAAGAATGGCTGCACATATATACTGATGGATCCTCGAAGGAAAACCTTACTGGAGCTGGAGTTACGTGTTCACATTTTTCCTTTTGTCATTCTGTTGGCAGAGACACAACAAATTATGATGGAGAAATAGAGGCTATATACATTGCTCTCCGACAATTATTAAATCTTCCCTTAAATAAATTTAACAAGGCAGTCATTCTTTCAGATTCTAAAGCTGCAATTCAGGGAATATGTTCAAATACTACAAAGAAGTCAACAAAAATTAGAGAATGCTACAAAATGTTAACACAACTCCAAAAAGTTAATAAGACTGTTCAGCTACAATGGATTCCAGCACACTGTGGAGTCATGGGGAACGAAGCTGCAGACTCACTTGCAAAGAAAGGCACAACAATAAAACAAAATTCTAAATTCAATTTCTCATATTCCTCAATAAAACGCTTGATCATAAAAAGTTTTTGTCATTCATATCTACAAGAAATAGAAACAAATGCCAAAGATAAAAAATGGATTACACTACTTTCCAATCCAGATATAATCCCCCAGAGACCAAGGAAAACAGCTGTTGCAGCCTTCCGACTATTGACAAATCATGACTGTTTGGCAAGTCATCTCTACAGAATAGGTATCTTAGCCTCACCAATATGTGTCCTGTGTAACGATCCGGCAGAAATGAACGAAGACCACTTGAAGACCTGTGAAGCATTAAGATCAGAAGAAACTATAGTTCAAAAGTATTGGAAAGCACGAATGCTAATGGCTTCATTGCCAGATGCAAGGCACTAGAAAACAACAACAACATTCTTCTTGATGTCTTGAATTTTGGAAAGAAAGCTCTCCTGAGTCTTTAGTGTATGTGTAAAATTTCTCTTGTGCCATGTATTGAATGGGAGTCTGATCAACTTTTCGTGTTGAATAAGAGCTGCTTTTTCTATTTCATATTCAATGGGGCATTGGTTGGTTAGTATTTCCATAGCTGCTATTGGTGTGGTTTTGATAGCACCTGTAATTAATCTCAGACTTTGGTTTTGAAAGATTTGAATCTTTTTTGTGTTTGCTGTTACAAGAACTTCGCTGCAGTAAGTAAATAATGGCTTTAGGAAATCTAGTATGGATTGTCTCTAATGCCAATAATTTTAGAACACTAGTTGGAGTATCACTTTCCTTAACTTCTTCTGTCAGGTGTAAATAATATATGATGTCTAATGTATGTGTCGGATTGACTTTATGATATGATTAGATATGAAGTTTTCCTTTGAATTAGAAAAGTGTACATTCTTCCTGATGTCTTGAATTTTGGAAAGAAAGCTCTCCTGAGTCTTTAGTGTATGTGTAAAATTTCTCTTGTGCCATGTATTGAATGGGAGTCTGATCAACTTTTCGTGTTGAATAAGAGCCGCTTTTACTATTTCATATTCAGTGGAGTATTGGTTGGTTAGTATTTCCATAGCTGCTATTGGTGTGGTTTTGATAGCACCTGTAATTAATCTCAGACTTTGGTTTTGAAAAATTTGAATTTTTTTTGTGTTTTCTGTTACAAGAACTTCACTACAGTAAGTAAATAATGGCTTTATATATACATTGTATGTTGTGTTAAGAGTTGCTGTGGAACATCCCCACTTCATTCCTGTTAGACGTTTTAATAGTGAAAGGTGCCTCTCTGCTCTTTGTAATACATTTTCTATTTGTTTGGTCCATGTAAGTTTGGTATCACATGTAACTCCTAAATACTTTGCTTCCTTTGTTTCTGGTAATTGTTGTTGTTGTTGTTTTCTAGTGCCTTGCATCTGGCAATGAAGCCATTAGCATTCGTGCTTTCCAATACTTTTGAACTGTAGTTTCTTCTGATCTTAATGCTTCACAGGTCTTCAAGTGGTCTTCGTTCATTTCTGCTGGATCGTTACACAGGACACATATTGGTGAGGCTGAGATACCTATTCTGTAGAGATGACTTGCTAAGCAGTCGTGATTTGTCAGTAGTCGGAAGGCTGCAACCGCTGTTTTCCTTGGTCTCTGAGGGATTATATCTGGGTTGGTAAGTAGTGTAATCCATTTTTTATCTTTGGCATTTGTTTCTATTTCTTGTAGGTATGAATGAGAAAATTTTTTTATGATCAAGCGTTTTATTGAGGAATATGAGAAATTGAATTTAGACTTTTGTTTTATTGTTGTGCCTTTCTTTGCAAGTGAGTCTGCAGCTTCATTCCCCATGACTCCACAGTGTGCTGTAATCCATTGGAGATGAACAGTCTTATTAACTTTTTGGAGTTGTGTTAACATTTTGTAGCATTCTCTAATTTTTGTTGACTTCTTTATAGTGGTGCAGTTTTTATAAAGATTATTACATAGCAGCAGGAATAATGTTCTTACTGAAAGATGAAATACTGTGATAGCAGACGCGATTCCTATCTACAGGGTCGTGGTTACAGAATGGAATGCATAAATCAATGTTCCTTCATCACAACATATTTATTCATTAACGCTTCGTTATTTTACACTCTCAGCACCATATTAATTAATCAAAGACTTTCACAATTTGAATGATTTGGTAGAATCTACACTGGATAAAAGTTTGGGTGAAAGTTCCATGTTCACACGCTATCAGAAACACGTCTTATCATCTTGAGCATACAGACGCTAATGAAAATAGTCCTTGGCGTCGCTTTGATACGACACACCGCCATTTTTTGTATTCATCCGCGCAAATAGTTTTTATTGGTTGAACACAACAGACTATCTATTGACAAGAAAACATTGGCTATCCTGAATATTGAAAAATAAGTCCCTGATACACCCAAACAAGAACTAGAAATTTATACACTTTTAAAAAAAAACATTTACATGAATGACCTTCTATTGGTCAATATTCTGTCTCATATGCCCCTTGTTTTGTTTTTCAAGTTGTCACCTATATTTACAATCTTGAAACACAATACAATACTTCTCCCTACTCCTATGATTCAATCACTTTGTACAATATATTTTTTTTTTTTTTTTTTTTTTTACAGTCTTCTTCACTGTTTGTCTTTGTCTTTTGTTTTGGCATGATACAGCATGTCTTTATAAATTTCACATATTCAATTACTACACAATACATTCAGTTATTATACAATACATATTCAGTTATTGTACAACACATTCAGTTTTTGCATAACACATTTAGTTATTACTCAACATATTCAGTTATTACACAATATATCCAGTTATCATACAATACATATTCAGTTATTGTACAACACATATTCAGTTCTTATACGACACATACTCAGTTATTGTACATTTGACATTGACACAAATATAATTTAAGTGTATCATGGTTTATTATGTGGTTTTTTTTTTGTTTTTTTTTGACTTGTATTCATTGCTATGAGGAGAGAAAAACAGGATACAAATTTTGAGCTAATGATTATGATCATGTTTATGGCAATATTTTATTCAGTTCTTTGCCTTCTTTGTCTTGTAAGTTTATTATGTATAGGCAGGTTGTTGAGTCGGTTCTTAAACTCTGATGTTACTAATGGTACTATTTTTCTTAATTGGGTTATTATTCATTGTTGTTTGGTTCAACATTTCTTCGAGCTTAGCATTGGCTATATTCATCTTAATTCATGGGCATTGTTTTTCTGATTATGGTTTTCCTCACTTCACTAATTGTCACTTCTTTGTCTCTTATTTCTATAAGAGAAAACTTCTATACTTATAATTATTCTGTAATTGTATTATTTTTCTTCTCAATTTACCCTCGACATCTTTGTGTCGAAATATTATATCTTTGTCATCATAATTGATTCCTTTTTATTTTTGTTCCTGACATCCTTATGTCAAAAACATATTATCTTCCGTCGCTATGATTCATTTCTTTAATGACAATCAGTGTCCTCATCTGTCTTTGTTGACAATGCTCTTTGTGGTCGATATAGCCAATGACTATGTTGATTTTCTTCCTTGTTGTAATTCCTAATCTGAACATAATTTTCTATAAGTAACCCATTAAAAATTGTTATCTTCCTTCATCTCTACTACTCCTGCCTTACACATTCGTTGGCAAAGACTATTTGGTCCTTTCTTTGTATGGCTTTAATTTATTTTTATGGTATCTTCCTACCAACTTGCCATTTGTATTCTGTAGCTCATACGTGTGGTCACCCAGCTGTTTTGTTATGACCAGTGGTCCAGTATACAATAGCTCCATCTTTCCAGATCTCTTCTCAGATGCCTTGGATGCTTTGTGACTTTTTAAGAGCACTTTTTCTCCAATTTGTGGGGACCATTTCCTGACGAATCTTTTTACCTTGTTCCTCCCTTTTTCAGCCTTTTGCTGCAATCTTCTGAATGCCAATTGACATTTTTCCTTCTCTGATAATTCTCTTTGGGCAGCCATCGTAGTGTCAATGTCAATTGTCAATCTCTTGGGTTTCGTGTTGGTCATCAATTCGATTGGGGCGAACTTGGTCGTGGGGTTCACCGAATGATTAATCACCTCCTCTATATATCTGCATTTTTCTGTCCAGGAAGTGTGGTCTCTGTGGCAGAGTAGACGGAAATAAATACTTATATCCCTCATGATTCTCTCAGTCGGGTTTCCTTGGGGATAATACGCTGAGGAATAGTACAATTTTATTCCTAATGTTTCTAAGGTGTTCTGGAATAACTTGCTCTTATGCATTGTTGCATTGTCCGATAGAATACATTTTATCCTCCCATGTTTTGGGATGTAGTCCTTGACGATTTTATCTAGGCAAGTTCTGCTTTTAATGTTCTTAATGGGGTATATTTTGGTGAATTTTGTGAAAACATCAAACATGACAAAGATGTATCTGTTTCCATCTTTCCCCCTTGGTAGCTCTCCATGCTCGTCAATACACACCAATGCATTTTTCTCGTTCCTTACGATGGATTGTGGAACGACATCATACCTTACATTCCTGTCTTCCTAATTCTATTTTCTGTTCTAAGTTCTGTCTTCCTAATTCCATTTTCTGTTCTAAGTTCTGTCTACCTAATTCCAATTTCTGTTCTAAGTCTTTTCTCACTTCCTCCATTTTCTGACCTATCTCTTCCTTATTCTGTTCCAGTTTCTGACCTATACTCTGACCTAAACTTTGTTCTATGTCCTGTTTTAATTCTGCCCTATTCTGTTCCATTTTCTGACATAGACTTTGTTCTATGTCCTGTTTTAATTCTGCCCTATTCTGTTCCATGTTCTGACCTAAACTTTGTTCTATGTCCTGTTTTAATTCTGCCCTATTCTGTTCCATTTTCTGACATAGACTTTGTTCTATGTCCTGTTTTAATTCTGCCCTATTCTGTTCCATTTTCTGACCTAAACTTTGTTCTATGTCCTGTTTTAATTCTGCCCTATTCTGTTCCATTTTCTGACCTAAACTTAGTTCCAGTCTTTCAAACATGATCATCATTAACCTTTGGTCTATGCTTATTTCCACCTGTTCCTCACCTTCTAATTCTACCTGATAACTAGGCCTATCTGCCCCTTCCCCCACTCCTGTTTCTATCTCTTTTCGCGACATTTTAATTTCTTTATGCAATTCACTTAAGGTTAAAAGCCCCACTACTTTGCCGCTTCTCAGTAACATAAAAAATGGAAATAAAATGTATGTGAAAACAAAAAATTTTGATCCTACTTCCTTTTCCGTTGGTTCTTCGTCCAGTTATTTACATCTCCTGGGTAGTTGGCTTCGCTAGATGATCTCCGGTGTTTTTCCCACGTTGATTCTCCGTGTATCGATGTTCTGTTGGTGATATCAAACGATGGTCTAATGGCGTCTTTTTCCTGCGCGATGGGATGACGTCATTTGATGTTTTATCGTACTCGTATTTTTGCATTCCATTCTAAATTCGAGCTCCACGTTGGGTAAGCCATTTTGGTGCAGTTTTTATAAAGATTATTACATAGCAGCAGGAATAATGTTCTTACTGAAAGATGAAATACTGTGATAGCAGACGCGATTCCTATTTACAGGGTCGTGGTTACAGAATGGAATGCATAAATCAATGTTCCTTTATCACAACATATTTATTCATTAACGCTTCGTTATTTTACACTCTCAGCACCATATTAACTAATCAAAGACTTTCACAATTTGAATGATTTGGTAGAATCTACACTGGATAAAAGTTTGGGTGAAAGTCCCATGTTCACACGCTATCAGAAACACGTCTTATCATCTTGAGCATACAGACGCTAATGAAAATAGTCCTTGGCGTCGCTTTGGTACGACACACCGCCATTTTTTGTATTCATCCGCGCAAATAGTATTTATTGGTTGAACACAACAGACTATCTATTGACAAGAAAACATTGGCTATCCTGAATATTGAAAAATAAGTCCCTGATACACCCAAACAAGAACTAGAAATTTATACACTTTTAAAAAAAAACATTTACATGAACGACCTTCTATTGGTCAATATTCTGTCTCAATAGTATTTGAACATATTCCCTGAATTGCAGCTTTAGAATCCGAAGGAATTACTGCCTTGTTAAATTTATTTAAGGGAAGATTTAATAATTGTCGGAGAGCAATTTGTATAGCCTCTATTTCTCCATCATAATTTGTTGTGTCTCTGCCAACAGAATGATAAAAGGAAAAATGTGAACACGTAACTCCAGCTCCAGTAAGGTTTTCCTTGGAGGATCCATCAGTATATATGTGCAGCCATTCTTCTGTGGAATACCTAGTATTGATTGTTTCCAGAGCTAGAAGTTTTTGTATTTCTTTTGGTGTGTCTGATTTACTTATTTCCTCTATTAATTCCAAACTGAAGGTAGGTTGCAATAATTCCAATGGATTTTCTCTTATAAGTAGATTTTCTCTGGTGTTAGGAATGTTCAATTTGGATTTAATCTGTGTTACCTTTTCTAGGAAACTACTATGAGTTTTAAGGATTGAAGGGGGGAGGTTCTCTTCTTTCCATTTAGAGTTTGGCAGTCGTAACATTTTCTCATGTTGGAGCAATGCTTGTTCTTCTATTTTTGTTGTTATTGATAAGGTCCGTGTTAAGGCAAGCATGGCATCAATAGGTGTGGGTATTTAACTGCTCCAGTGATTAGGCGAAGAGCCTGATTTTGTATTTGCTCAAGTTTATTGATGTTAGCACTTGCTGCTGTTATTAAAGCTTCAGAACAGTACAAGAGGTTTGGTTTAACATACATTTTGTATGTTGTGTTAAGGACTCTCCTTGAGCAGCCCCATTTAGCACCAGCTAACCTTTTCAGGATTTGCAGTTTCTTTTCAACCTTTTCTGAGATGTTTGTTATATGTTTTTTCCAACTTAGCATTCTGTCGAAAGTGATGCCTAAGTATTTGGCATCATCAACTGCTTTGAGTGGTTTACCATTATAATTTATGTTAATATTAACTGGTTTGTATTTTAGTGTAAATAATTCATAATTTATTTATTTATGCCAACAAACTTACTGTTGGTGTTTTTAAACACACAAGCCATGTGTGGGCAAAGTTTAAGAGGTAGAACTGGAACTTAAAAATTCAATGCGACAACTGGCTTTTGAACCACAAATCCCAGTTGTGGCATTGAATTTTTAAGTTCCAGTTCTACCTCTTAAATTCATAATTTGTTTTTTCCACATTGATAGTCATGAGGGTTTTGGAGCTCCATTCATGTACTTTGTTTAGGGCTATTTCGATTCTGTCTTTAATTAATTCAGGTTTTTTTGGAGAGCCTGAAGTCCAAATGACTACATCGTCAGCAAATAAAGCAATTTTGGTTTCTAAAGTTTTTATTATTGATGGAAGGTCATTTATATATATGTTAAAGAGTGTTGTGCTCAGAACAGCACCTTGTGGAAGTCCTCGGTGTGTTTGTTTATATTTGGAAATGTATGTATTATAGTTTGTGGCATAAAATCTTTGTGAAATAAACTGAGTTATCCATTTAAGCATATTACTTTTCACACCTATTGATTGCAACTTCTCAATTAATTTGTTTCTCCAGACTGAGTCATATGCTGATTTAAAATCAATGAATACTGCTAAGGTATCCTCCTTTCTATTGAAAGCTTCCTTGATGTCTTGGGTTAGTAGGAGTACATTTTCACTTGTACTATGATTCTGTCTGAAGCCGGTCTGTGAACTATAAATTAAGTTGTAATATTCTAGGAACCAGTTAAGTCTAGATGCCACCATTCTTTCCATCACTTTTACAATAACACTGGTCAAAGATATTGGTCTGAAACTATTAATATTGTTTGAAGGTTTGTTTTTCTTTAAAATCGGGATGATAATGGCTTTTTTCCAGTCGGAAGGTACAGTCATTCTCCAACACGTGTTATACAGTTTAAGTAGGATTTCTTTTCCTTTCCTGCCAAGGTGTTTAATAAACTCTGGGTGGATCTTGTCAGGTCCTGGAGATTTTTTGTTCTGGAATTGTTCTATTGCTAAATCCAGTTCTGTTTCGTTAAAATCCTGAGTAAAAATATCATTTCGTATACCTTTTGGCTTATTAGTTTCTCTGATAGTTTTTTGGATAGCCTTATCTTGTTTTTTATATGCTTGGGGTATTCTTTGTGACTGAGCATAAAACTTGTTAAGGGATTCTGCTATTTCCCTATCTGTAGTTAAACTTTTGTTATTATGTTTTAATGGTTCAGTTGTATTTTTTGATAATTTTGTTTTATTAAGGAATTTGTACATTTTATTTCCATCTTTCCTATAGTCCATATGTTCTACAAAATTTGTGAAACTGGCCCTCTTTGCTGTAATTAATTCTTTCTTAAAAAAGGCTGCTTTTCTTCTCCAATTTTGTACATCTTCTGGACACTTGGTTCTTTCGGCTTTGACTCTTGCTATATTTCTTTCGTGTTTTAACTTAGACAAAGATGGAGACCAAAAGTAGCTATATTTCTTTAACTTTCCTTGGGGATATGTGTTTTGGCTGCTGTCAATAATATTTCACAAATTTTTTTATTCATTTCATCTGTTCACTTGAACTCTGATTCTAACAGTATATTACACTTCCCTTCTATCTCATTTTGGAAACTGGACCAATCTGCTTTTTTAAAATTCCAAGAAGTTTTAATTTTTGGTTTGTTACTTTTATTTATTGGACCTCATATGGAGTTTATGGTGATTCTGTGGCCTGAACCTGGGTCTTCTATTATTTCTCTTTTTGTATTGTCAATTATGTCAGACGACACCATCAGAAGGTCAGGATTTGTACCTGAACCATTATAATGAAGGTAAGTGGGTGGATCATTTGGATTAAATGTTAATTCCATTGTTGATGAGTTTAATAGGTCTTCTATGACTCTTCCTGCTGAATTTATATCTCTGTAGCCCCACCTAGGGGAGTGTGCATTAAAATCACCTATTAAAATACTTTTGGGTTCTATGGGAATAGAATTTAGATCTAGTGTATTGTCTGGAAGATTGTAGATACTGTAAATTCTATAGTGGTAGTTTTCCATACTTCAATTTTAACTATTTCTGATTTATCTTGTTCTTCCATTGTTTTTTGGATTTGGATAGTAGCTTTCATAATTGTTGACCCTCAAAATTTAGTTTTATTTTTAGTGGTTTTTTTCTCAGTGAAAAGATTTGGTAGTTTGATTTTGTTGTATTAACAGTCATTAAATTTTCTTTGGTCCACCTTTGTAAGTTGGTTAAGGATTGTTGCATGGTTTTTTCTAGTTCTGTACTTTTGCTGTTTGGTTTTGAAGTCCACATTACTAAGTCATCAGCAAATAGTGCACACTTCACACCTGATTCTTGTATTTGTTGTGGCAAATCGTTAATAAATATATTAAAAAGTGTTGTGCTGAGCACTGTGCCTTGTGGTAAGCCACTGTGTACTTGTTTGTATTTAGATATATTTCTTCCATATCTGGTTGCAATAAAGCGTTGTGTTAAGAAATTATATAACCATGAAAACATTGGACCTTGTATCCCTATTTTTTTACTTTCTTTAGTAGTTTTGTTCCGCATATAGAATCATATGCACTTTGGAAATCAATAAAAACTGACAAATTATCTTCTTTTCTATTGAAGGAATCTGATTTCTTGACTGAGAAGTAAGACTTGTTCATTTGTAGAGTGGAACTCTCTGAATCCAGCTTGACATGGGGATATTAAATTTTGTGATTCTAGGAACCAATTTAACCTGTTTGACACCATTCTTTCCATCACTTTTGCTATTATGCTAGTAAGACCAATTGGTCTATAATTTTTTATTTCTGATGCTGTTTTGTTTTTCTTCAAGAGTGGGACAATTATTGCCTTTCGCCATTCAGCAGGTACAGTGGTTTTCCAGGATATTGTAGAGTTTTAGTAGTTGTTTTGCTGTTTTTCCAAGGTTTTTTATGAACTCTGGATGTATGTGATCTGGTCCAGGAGACTTTTTGTTTTTTAGATTATTTATTGCAATGTTCAGTTCTTGCATATTAAAATTTTGAAAAAAGATATTGCACTGAGTGTTAGGATCACATTCTCTTTCTTGTTTCAAATCTTTCTTAAATACTTTACGTTCCTTTTTATTATTTCTTGTTAATTTATGTGAATTAGCATAATATTTATTGAATGTTTCGCCTATGACTGCATCATTTACTAACATTTTATTGTTGTGTATAATAGGTGTGCTGTTGTTTTCTTTCCTGTCCTTGACATTTTTTATGAACTTATGAGAAATCTTACCATCTGTCCTATAATCCATTTTTTCTAAGAAATTATTAAAGTGATTCCTTTTAGCAGCATTAATTTCTTTTTTAGTGAGGCACATTTCTTTTGCCATATTTGTGTATCCAATATGTTTTTTGTTTGTTCAACTGTATTTCTAGCTATATGCCTTTGCTTTTTCAGTTCTTCTAACGGGGGGTTTCAAAAGGGTTTGAAATTTTTAATTCTTCCACGAGGAATATGTTTTTTTGCGTTTCTTCTTTGAACCCCCAGTTAGAATTATTACACTGGTAATAATTCAGCCACACGATATCGCGTCAACTCAATACTGATTGTGAGCAGAGCAGAGAAAAGCAAGTGATGCTCATGACCTTGTGTGTATCAGCTGCTGTTAGCGTATTTCCGTGTTCGTAGTGGAAAAACACAGTGTAGCAGCTCACAGGTATTTGGATCTCTGTATTTTTAGGTAAGAAACTTAATAGATTAATTTCATTTTAAGCAAGCAAATACTTCAAATTGAATTTTCTGAACTGTTATACTTTATTTAGGTGCACTATCTCAAAAAGTATTATTGAGATAGAAACCTACCATTTTGCTTTTGCTTTTAAAATAAGAATATGTAAAATGCGGACTACTGTTGTGAAGTATGATTATGTTCACACAAAGTATTAACATTTGAAATATTGTAATACAGATGGAAGAAAGTGTCACCATTAAAATAAGTATGCTATTGTATTTAGAAACAAATAGAAAAAATACTCAAATTCTGAAAACAATTTGTTTTTAAGAATAGTATGGATCAGCAAAGAAAAATGGGAAATAAAGACTTGGTGTAGTGGTGTAGCCAAAATGTGGAAAATATAGGAATGGTAGACATAGAAATTAGGAGAAAGAATGGAGGAGTAGACAGATGAGATATTGGGTGATATAGAAAATAAAGTCAGTAGAATTCTATAGAGCTCTAAAAAGAGAAGAAGGAAGAGAGGGGTATTAAAATATGAATTTTGAGTTGATTAATAACACTAAACAACACTAACTTTTAATTTTCCCGGTACAAGTTTCGGAGGCTAACTTTCCTCCATTACCATCCAGACTTCGACTGAACTGTAGAGTGACGCAAATATTCCTCTCTGTCGAAGACGTCGCCTTTAAGACCTATAAGATCTCGTGTTTGGTGTCCGGACTAGCTCTAGCAAGAGGTCCTAATCTGCAGGGTATGCGTGAGTTGTGGTAGGAATGGAACCAAATGAAGAATTAACCAACATTTAACTTAATTTGCAAATTTCCAGATTTGTAGAGAACTGCTGACAAAATTTAAATAGAATGTAACTTTGTAACTTCAACTACAACATTATAACACTTTAACTTTGTCACCCTTTAGCAACCATCAAATTATGTATATGCGCTAGCTTACATACAAATCCCAAATTGCACTGCGTTCTCTCGGCTCGATTCAAGACGAGTGTGTGTTGCGTTGCATTTGTTTATGCATGGGTGACATGAAGGAAGCAATTTCCATTGGCCAACTTTAGAGCACATCATGGTAAGATAGGAATCAGCCCGCGGAATCGTTAGAGCTTTGTACATACAACAGTCGTAACCTTATCACTCATTTAAATCTGCCTAGGCTTCCATTCTTGAGTCTTTAATCTATTCAGCTTTATTACGTCTTCCCCTTAACTATCGACTAGAATCTCCTTTTGTTTCTTTCTATTATCAATTATATATATTGACATAATTTCGGTTTCAAGAGGCTGGTTCACAGGACTGGTATCTCCTCTAGACTGCTCTAGTGGTGGTTTTAGGAACAGATGTATAACAGATCGCCTTATGGTATATCAAAATTGAAAACTCTTTGTATTTCCAGATGAAGATCTGTTCCAACGTTGACAATTCTTGGTTTCCTGATATGTGCTTTAATAATTTTGGATCCAGATTAATGTCATGATTTTCTTTCTCAAAATGGGTGGCAAGTGCTGATTTTTCTAAATGTTTGTTTTATACATCTGAAATGTTCTTTTGTTCTCATTTCCAAATTCCTCTTAGTTTTTCCTATATACACCTGGTTGCAGTTATTGCATTCTATTTGGTATATTCCAGATTTTTTATTTGCTGCAATGCTGTCTTTAGTGTTTTAGCCAAGCAAATTTTTAACAAGTAAATTTTTTATCTGTTGATTGGAGTCAATTGTATATTGTATTTTTTAAAAATCTTCAAAAAGGGAGGATTGTTTGTCTCAAGATCATAAGCGTACATCCAGCTCTCATTGCTAGTGATGATGACCCTGGACAAGAAGGTTGGGTCATCAGATACAGCCTGATGCTACGTGCAAACTTCAACACACTGTTTCTTCTGATCAGCAGTCAGGATTCTTGGCACAATGCATGCCCAATTCATCAGTTAAATTTGTTGGTCTTCAATGGTTTTACGCCTATCCTTATGAAAAAGGTGTTGAACTTTGACAACAATGTCAGGTGTACTGGTGTGAGCTTTGTATTGAGTAGCTGTACGGTTGGGCCTGAACTGAGCATGCCACTCAAACACACACATACAGCTCGTGCTTTGCCTTCAAAACACTTGTTTAATTATTATGAAGGTCTCCGTAGTATTTTCCTCGAGATTTGCACAGAATTTGATGCACACTCTCTGTTCTAATCTTGGATCCATCGTAAATCATCACACACTATACACAGAGTATCATGCAAATTACTGTAGAATCTCAGCACATCTACCCAGCTGCATAAAACTTTCAACACTCACTCACCAGCAGAGACCGGAAATTTAGGCATTATAAATCATCAAAATAGGCAGGAAAAAAGCCATTATAAATAGCTAAAATAGGCAGGAAAAAAGGCATTATAAATACTAAAACAGGCAATAAAAGGCAATTAGAAAAACCCATTTATTTAATAGATTACACTATTCAATAACACGATCCTCATATTTGAAAGAACTTCAAAGTTTTAAACAAAATGCTAGTGTTGTAATTGACACCAAAATGAATTTTTTAAACCGACAAGCATATTGCAGTGCCTTATTTGTTGCATATGACAACCAAATGCTTTTTTGAGTTCTCTGGGGTCATGTTGAGTCTCCTGTCAGATAACATTTTTTATATGACAAAATGACCATTCAACATCGACAGAGGTTATTGGAGCAAATCTAAAACATAGCATCATTGTAGGATTAATTTCAACTGCAACAGAATTGTCACCTTGTAGAATTTTTTAAATGTTTCTAAGCTTATCCAGATCACAATTTTTCGATAAAACTTTTCGCTAACTAATGAACCCCGTTTCCCTGATACACTGTCCAGTCTTTGTACTGCATCATCCAAAAGTTTCACCAACCTCTTTAAAGGTTGGCATAATGTAGGATTCTGTCATTTCCACAAAGGGATTCCAGCACTGAGGAAAGCTTTACATAAGTCGAATGCAAACTGGGACTTTCGACTCAATGTTGCAATTAGTGTTGGAAACAAAGAAACCTTCTTCCCAGTAGCCTCAGAAAGTGCAATTTTGCGTTTCATTGTGCCGATATGTTGCGTTATAAAATACTTCTTTTCGTAGTTCACTGACTGCTTACATATTTTGCATTGAGTATTTTACTGTCAGTACAAAATACATCAGATCCAAAAGTATTAATCTAACTTTGTAATTTACTGCGTAAAGTAACACTGAATTTTAGCATCTTGCTGCTAGCTACAACGTCCTCGTAATGAAAACTGAAAGAAAAACAAAGTTAGACCGATACTCATTATTGCCTTCTAAAATGAACACAAGCAATAATTCAAAACGCTTTCTGCTATCTATACATTTATTTGTGCAGCAGTGGTCATTGTTGCAAAGAAAATAATGTACTGAATGAAGGACGACTATATTGTCTGCAACTTAGAGACAATAATATACATTTGGCAAAGTAACTTTCATTGTCACGGACCAACAGTTATTGAAATAAAATGTACCTGAAGGAAATGTTTAATAATAATAAATAATAGATAAATAATGAGATAAAGGCAATAAAAAGCATTTATTTCTAAAAATAGGCATTTATATTTAAAAAGGCAACATAAAAGTATGACATTTCAATCACAAAGGTATAATTTGTACAGCACTTTCAAATTGAAGATAGATTTGACACATTTAAAAAGGCATCCTGCCTAAGTTCCGGTCTCTGCTCATCAGATATATTAGTGTTGCCCCTATCATTAAAAAACTATACTGTAACTACTGTTGAGATGGCAGCACCAGTCCCGAATATTTTGGATACCATCTTGTATACAGAGCTGACCTATGCAGATAAAATAGGACAGCCTTAGCATGTTAGCAATTTTTTTTGCCATATTAAACATCCATGTACTTTTATTGATACTGTTGTTTTGCAGGTAGAAAACCAAGACTTACAGTTGAGGAGTATGCTGAAGCAAATAAGCGTATTAGGAGTAATGTTCTGATTGAACGTAAAGGAAAGTTCTTCATGGATGCAGTAAGTGCTTTTGAAAATATTTATGGAATATAATGTTATGTTCTTGTATGTAATCAAACAATAAATTTAATGTAATAAAAGTAGTTCATTGTTTTTGTTTAGTGAGTTCCCTCTATGCTTAGAAAACCTTTTTCATAATCTAACATGTTACAGACACACCAAAGCAGGAATATGCATAATATGTATTTTCTCTTTATTTTGTTAGAATGGGTGGATCTCTGACATTATGAATATTGTAATCAAAATAGTAGTGTGAAATTATTTCTCAGTAACAAAGTAAATCTTATGAAAAGGTATTCTAATAGAACAGGGGAAATGAGATGTATTTTCATTAATTTATGTGCCACATTGAACCTAATCATTTCTTCTTAGCCATTCTTCTTTTCTGGATATACGAGGGGCATTCCATGATAAATTACAGTTTATTTTTCTCCATCACTCTTGGTCTGCTATTTGACTTATCATGACAGTTGCAAGTTACTAGTACTTCGTTCTGTCCACTGGTGGCAGGATGTTGCAGAGAAGTGAAATTAATGCACACTGCAGCACATTTCTTCAACAGTTGTTGCAGAGAAGTGAAATCACTGCACACTGCAGCACATTTCTTCAACAGTTGTTCATTACATGAGTGGACACCATGGAGTGTGATCATTACGGACAGCCCTGGATTACATGGTTTCTGTGGTAAGAGGGTGTAACCATTGTGGATATTCACAGGCAATTGCTGGCAGTGTGTGGGGAGTCTGCACAGTATTGAAAAATTTTTACCACTGGGTGGATGGTTGGAAAAGTGGTGCACATAAACGGAGAAAGGAATCAGTTCAGGAAGGCCTGTGACTGTGACACCACCAGTCAACATTTCAAGAGTGGAGTGGCTTAATCAGAACAAGTGCATCACGTTCATGGAACTGGAGGCTACCAAAGGACTTCCCAGAAACACTCTGCACCACATAGTGCTCAAACACCTGAAGTTGGAGAAGTTCTCTGGCAGATCCCTGGATGCAGCAAAAAGCCACAGTGCAAGAATGTGTGATCTCCAGAGCCATAACTAGGATCCAGAAGGCTTCATGTCCAAGCACATGACTGGCGAGTTTCTGGCTCCTCTACCATAAGCCAGAAACCAAATCTCAATCAATGCAATGGAAGCATAAAGGAAGCCCCCCCCCACTGCCAAAGATGTTCTATACGGCACCATGTGTACGCACACATGCATGGCCCCTGTGTTGTGGGACTCAGATGGACATCATTTTGCCGACTTACAGGAACTGCAAGCAGCTGTCCTGAGGTGAGTGCAGTAAACTCCAAAGAAGTGGTTCCTGGAGGGCCTGCAGAAGTTACCACACGGTGGTGCAAGTGTATATAGCTTATTGGAGACTGTAGTGAGAAAGTAGATATACCTGCCAAGGCATAAAGGTTCGTACTATTCTTTTCTTTTTTTAAAAAAAAATGTGTAATTCATTATGAAAGGCCCCTCGTAATTTGAGTTTAGAAGGGGTTGCACTATTTTTTTATCTTAAATCTTGTCCGCCATCATTTACTGAGAGCTATATAAAAATGACAGAGGCTAGTATTAGAAGTGGCATATAATCAATGTACTCAGTATCTCCTGTTAGGACATTTTCAGGATTGGAAGCAGCTGTTTGTATTCTAATTATAATTTATTTAGGACCTATGAAAGTGACCACACTTCTTTCCAAACACCTCTCCAGGTAATAAAAAGAAAAGCAGCTAAGTAATGCTAGGCAGTTAAAAGATAATCAAGTTTATTATTTTAATATTGGGGGATGCTTGAACTTGCTATTGGGATGCTTGTTGTTCAGCCTCCTGCGCTATAGCTTTGCGTTAGGCATTAATAATTTTATTTGTTTACACAAATAGAACGTGATCAGCGGTGGTATAAAATCCGTTTTTTTAATTATGCTGTAGCACTGACAATAATAAAGGAACTTCTGGTCATTCTGAAGAAAACTGCTGTGGATTCGGTACAGTGAAGGTTCCTGAATAATCTCTGTATGAAGCAACTAATTAGGGTTAGGATAAGAGAAGATACAATTAGAGAGATGTCATAGAGGATTCTATAAAGTTGTTTGAGGATTGGAAATGCAGGATCTATAGGCACTAATGAGAGAAGACTTTTCTAACAGTCTGTAAAAACAAAAATAAAAATTATTTTGTTGTTTAACCACACTGTCAGTTGCCAGGATCATATCAGCATTGCCGGTGTGCTGGAATTTCATTCCATAGGAGTTCTTTTACATGCCAGTAAACCTACTGACATGGAGCTGACATTTTTAAGGACACTTATGGTGCGGTTTTTAAAAAGATTATTAACACATAGCAGCCAGAATAATGTTCTTGCTAGAAAGATGGAATACTGTGATAGCAGACGTGATTCCTATCTACAGGGTCGTGGTAACAGAATGGAATGCATAAATCAATGTTCCTTTATCACAACATATTTATTCATTAACATTTCGTTATTTTACACTCCCAGCACCATATTAAATACTCAAAGACCTTCACAATTAAATGATTTGGTAGAATCTACACTGGATAAAAGTTTGGTGAAAGTTCCATGTTCACACGCTACCAAAAACACGTCTTATCATCTTGAGCGTATAGACGCTACTGAATGATCCCTTGGTGTCACTTTGGTACGACACATCGCCATTTTGTATTCATCCGCGCAAATAGTTTTTATTATTGAACACAACAGACTATCTAGTAACAAGAAAACATTGGCTATCCTGAATATTAAAAATAAGTTCCTGATACACCCAAACAAGAACTAGAAATTTATACACTTTTAACAAACATTTATATGAACGATTTTCTATTGGGGTCTAATATTCTGTCTCACTTAAAACATTGGTCTTGGCTGGATTTGAACCCTCAACCTTGGGATCAGTAGGCCAGCCTCTCACCAACTGAGCCACCTAGACCAACCCTAACAGTCCTAAATGACCTATAGACTGTTAACTGTGCATAGTTGTTTGTGGTCATCTGTTTGACAAGGAGTTTCAAGATGATAAACTAGAGAAACTTTCCAATTGTAATTTAAAATTTTATTTGCCCACCAACAGTGGAAAAGAATATCAGGAAATAATGCAGAATGAGAAATACAGTTAAACTCAGGGTTGCATGAGTAAATATATAATTTACATGTAAAATATGTAATGTCGAAAACCTTTCTAAGCAAAGTAAAAGAACTAATGTTTATTGATTTTCAGAATGTAAACATCAGTTCATTCCTTGTAAGTGTATTAATACTCTGACATAAAAATTGTATTTAGGCCAGGCTTCCTATATCTTTAATGGTTAGTCATAAGCAATAACATTGGAACATTTTCATATTCAATGAATTATTAATAATGTAACAAAATGACAATTCAAGAAATCCCACTTCTGACACCAGTGTGACAAAATAGCAAAAATCCAGTCCAGTTACTTTATTTTGTTGTAAAACTTTTGCACAAATATACAGTTCTCTTTTACTGACCTTAACACAGTCTATAGTCTATCATAGTATTAAATCTCACAGCTGTTTTCTTCTCATAACCTGGACTCACTCCTTTGATTTTGTTCACTTTCTCTGTCTCTCAAACAGATGACTGATGATACAATCACTCAACACTCATTAACTGCTTCACCATCATTTTATGTGATGGTACACATCACCCCACACACGCACACTAAAATTAAAAACTGGGTGACTACAAACTCTTGTAGCTTGCCTCCTTATATAGTGAGGATGAGGTAACATGGATCTTTCTTGAACTTCACCTTTTCTGGAACTTCTACAAATATGCCATTTGCTGGACACTTCTTGAATAAAATAGAAAACCCCTTTTGGTTTTGCCGTTCTGATTTTTATCACGTGTGAGTAATGTGGGACACTTCATGTATGAAGGAATCTATGTGAGAACTGACACCCCCCCATCCTAAAACCAGGGAAGGTGGCAACCGAGTACTACTATTTCCGTGGGTCTTTCCATTAGGCCAATTCCTGGTTTCCTAAAAAGAGCCCCCCCTCTGTGGTTACACAGGGGATGGAAGTGGATACGCCACTTAGTAGTGTAGGGCAGCTTGACCTTGAGTGCCTTTGATCCGTGCTTGGCATGTGGTGTGAGGTAGCTTGGCTCCAACCATCCTTTGTTGTGTGCCGCAACTGATGTCACAATAAGAATGTCGAAGTCATGTTTGCTTTAAACTGGTATATGCCATATAAAACCCTCATCTGTATTGGCTTGAAATAAACACTAACAGAGGTATTGTTTAGATGTGACTAATGGCTGATAATTGGGCAGTGGTTTATGGTTTTGTACATACAAGACCATAGGGGTGTCAGGTTAGTATCTCTCCGACTTCTGTGCAGTGAATACTGAGAATAGTACATGGTCAAGTAGAGTGCCTGCTTGCGTTATCACCAGTGTGTTTATTTCAAGGAATGAAACAGAGGCGTTACACTGACAATAAATTTGCATGATGTCACCCGCACAGATCCTAGCATGGTCATTCGCCACGTCAAAAAGATGATAGATAAATAATAAGTGAGTCGTCAAAATTAACAATATACTACAAATTCACTTTAGTCAAAAACCATCACACACACTTGAACTTTTGTTTTATGTGGGTAATAAACCAGTACTGTTTGAGAATTGGAAGTGAAAACTTCAATGCCACACCCAGGATTTGAACCACAAGATATAGGCTTGTGTGTTTAAAAACACCAACAGTAAGTTTGTTGGCATAAATAAATAATAAACAAGTACTAGGTGCTTTGATTGTTCAAATGCAAGACAACTTTTAGCATTATGTACAAAAGACCAGCTGAAAAATATCCTCTCCAATCATGCACTCTCCCCATTTAGTCAGGTGAAGCTGGTATGTTTAGTAATTTGTTTGCCAAATCTCCTGCAAACATCCCGAATTTGTGTGTCACCTCAATTCATAATTACAGATGTTGTCAACAAAGAGAAATTGTATATTAACTTTAACTGTTAAGATCTGCATAGTTAGCAAAGTCTATTGGGTTAAGGCAGTGTGTATCTACGTATATTGCTCAGTTCTCAGAAGGTTCTGGATTGTTCCATAACACTTGATTGTGCAAGCTTCTAAGGGAAGGGGACATTGAGGTTTTAGGTCATTTTGAAAATAGCTTGAGGGTTCTCTTTCTAAGAGTATCTGAAGAGGACAAAATGCTTGGATCAGTGTCTTAATCAGCGTAATAAGACTGTGACTTCGTGATTCAGTTTCTGTTTGCAGCATGATGCATCATCATTGGTCCCTCTTATTACATTTTCCTAACATCCAAGTTCGTAATGCTAGCATTATATAAGATGTTAACTAATACAGTAATTCAAAATCACCACATGCAGTCAGTAACTATAGCTTGTCTCACCCTTAGATGACAATATGGAGTTAAATGGGATATATCTGTCTCTATCTAGCACATACAAGTTGCTGTTCCATCCTTTTCTACTCTCGCGCTGTTGCCAGGTTTGTAATAGCATGGTGTAAATATTCAGTTATAAATTTCAGGTTTGAACACATTATCCTATGCAGAATTTTTTCTCTATCAGGTTATATCCTTTTCAGAGTCATTATACATTTCTATAGGCCCACCACCGTTTTAGTAAAAGTTCAATATCTGCTGTTTCTGTGCTCATCATGCTCTAATATACTAACTGCTATTATATGTTTATATTTTTTTCTTAGCTAGAATAAACTATGGTGCTGCCACCTGCCTACTTCGAATTCTCTATGTTTACTCAGTCAAGTTTTACAATTTTTTAAATTAAATGTTTTTGGAAAATTTTATATCTGTGCACTGCAAAGTTATCAGTGGAAAATTTTTTATTATTGAGTTTACATCAGGGACCAAGCGACACCAAATGTTGAGGAGGGTTAGAGACAGCTTTTAAAATAAACCAGAAGCCTGTAACCTCTTGCTTTCATCGTGTAAAGCAAACAAAAGGTATTCACCTACTCAGCTAAAAGGCGTCAACCATGACACAGAAGGCAGCAGTATTAGTTAACATCAGTTCGTAATGAAGCATATGTGCTTAAAGTTTGTGTAACCTGTGAAGGTTATTACGTTATTTATTTAACATTTTCCATAAATATTTGTAGTTATGGATGGGGAAGCTAGGAAGAGATGATATATTGGTAAATTAAGAAGGAACACCAAATAATTATGAATTTGTTAGATCATTTTTCAAGTCAAATGAGTGTTATAGTACGGACAGTAGTTCTTTGCCAGTGACCTTCTTACCTCGCACACTGAGGAGAGTCTATGCCCGACGTCACCATGCTGTCCAAGGCTTGCACATACCCAATCAAGTACTTCCTCAATTGATCCCTCAGAGGCTTAATAAAGCTGAGTACATCTGGCACAACATCTCCGAGTGTTAGAAAATCTCCTTACCAGCACCGGGACTTGAACCCAGGACTCCCACTTGGGAAGCAGGAGCACTACCACTGCGCTAAGGGGACAACCAATAAGACCAATTATATAGATTATTATTATTAAGCTTTTTTTGTAGTGTTTAATGCCTGCTTTTACTACTACAGCACTACAGGTGGTGACACTGATAATACATGGACTGAAGATGGAGCACCGGTGGAATGAGATGGTGAAGGAACCCAGAGAAAACCTGCCCCAGCGCCTCTTCTTCCATCATGAATCTCACATGCGGTTGCCTGGAATTGAACTCGTGCCGCTTTGGTGAGAAGCGAATGGTCTAACCACTCGGCTACAGTGTGGCCGTTACTAAGCTTCATTACTGTAAATATAATTGATAGCCTTTACAGACTATATACATTACTATTTGCATGAAGTGCAGTCACAATACCAGCTAATTAAAATCAATAGTGTGGAAAACTAATGCCAAAATAGTTGAGCAATTTATACATCACTTAACATACAAGTTCAAGGAATATAGCAACCTCTAATACACAAGGTGAATATTATTTATTTATGCCAACAAACTTACTGTTGGTGTTTTTAAACACACTAGCTGTGTGTGGGCATTGAATTTTTAAGTTCCAGTTCTACCTTTCACACAAGGTGAACTTTACTTGGCTGTGATTGAAGCTGATGGAGTGATATCATTGAAGTGAGGAAACGGGATTGGAATTTAACCTCACAGAATGAACTCCAATGGAATAGGAAGTAAATTAATGGAATGAATTCCTAACAGGGAGTCGTTATTCTGCAATTCCAAAGAGGAAGTGCTCCATTGAAAGTATCCTCCTGCCTATCATAAGTGGTATTACTCAGGGTGCATCTTAGGATTTGCTTTACAATTAGTTGGTTTGTGGCACATGATTCAGTTGATAAAGTAAAGGAACACTTACATTTAGAATGTTAAATGAAGTTGTCTGAAATATATTAGGTGTAACATCGTTGCAACAAACCGGGTAGGACACCTTAGGCAGAAATGCCTGTGGCCCGCATTTGGAAGGTCGTGAGTTCAATCCCTATGGCCAACCTTCTTGACCCATGGGTTTTTTTTCGGAGGTTTTCCTGGCTTGTCAGATGAATGGTGGGAAGGATTTCCATATCCTCTGAATTCCCTATCCCTCCATTTTGTTACATATTAATTTCATTTCAGCCTTCATCCCATTAGGGTTCTTTCAGGGTTGGGAGTGTCGACAAGTATCACGGCAACAGCATGGTAGGGGAAAAGGTGTGCTCTGAAAATCTCACTGCAGATTGGAGGTGGGCCTACTGGTTTCTGGGCCCCCCATGGGATGGTGCAAGCCTGAGGGGACCCGGTTTCTGAGTACTGTACCTTTACCCGTAAAAAAAGTGTTACACGTCTTACAGCAAAATACACATAAATAATGCATAATTATTGTAGTAATGTAAAGTAAGTAAAATCCTTCAATTTACAAGGCTTTGTACCAGGGTTGCCAATGTTTAAAAGTAAAATTATCGTACTGGCCACTCAAAATTATAGATTTGGATTTAAAATTATTGTACATCATAAACCAAATGCTACAACAATAAATGTATCAGCATAACACTTATGAAAATGTAATAGTATTGATGTTTATGTTATCCACTTACAAGATTGATGAGCTCAATCGATGTTACAACTTTACCACTTATGTTTCTTGCACTATTCATCTGAAAGTTCATCATCTTGCTCAACTGTTGCAGCATTATCCAAATTTGTTGTTGAGATAAACTTTAACATTTTGCTTGCAGATTTTCGAACCCACATTTTTTCATAAGCTCAGATGATTGAATAAGTCCATTTACCGTATCTAGTACAAATCTGTTCCTAATTTTGGGTTTTATTAAACCTGGTTTGGAAAAAACTCTTTCACAAGAAGTGTTCCTATGGGGCAATGAAATCATTGATAATGCAACCTCCGCCAGTTGTTTGAAATCAGTATTGCCACCAAGGTGGCGTGTTTAACAGCACTCCACAAACTGTCAGGTTCAGACATGTTCTTTATTTCACACAGAATATCACTTATTCCAAGTTTTCTCCATTGATCATCAATTTTCTGAACAGTGCCTTCATTGAGATTACAAGATCTGGGCACACTGGCAATACAAGGATAAAGGCTAAAAGGATTAGTAGGATATGAAATGGCTGCCTTAGAGGGATGAAAACAGCCAAGAGGGCAAAAGTGGTGTCGCTATTTGTAATTAATTTAAGTTCACTGGTGTGACAAACCAATGAAAATGATATTTTGTTGGTATCGAAATTATCGTACACCCCCATAATTATTGTATGCACAGTGAATACAGCTAGTTCAGTCTAGTGGAAGCAGTATTATGAGTGACGTCTCTCTTGCAGCCATCTGCTTATAATATTTGACCTCGCTGTGCACAGTTAGCGTTTCTATAATTAAACTTGGACTGTGTTTTGGTGTGTTTATTGAAGGTGAGGTTATTGTTAGGTTGTCTTATTATTGTTAGGGTATTATTATTGGGTTATTATTATTGTTAGGTTATTGTCTTTTGCATTCTTATATGAAGTAACATGCCTCCAATTTTATCAAAACTTGGCAATAGCCAAACTAGGGAAGTTGTGAACAATGTCCATGTGTTCATGAAAAGCGAAGCAGTTTCTGGTGAGTTATTGATTCTACTGAAGAAAGTGCAAGAAAGAGCTAGTGCTGCAACTAAAGTGCCTGAAAGAACTATAAGAAACATTGCCAAGGAAGGGAAACAATACGAAGAACAGGGCACCTCTTTTGGAACTCCTGGAAAAGTGCACCGTGAACCAGAGCGTGTCACAAATATAGACAATTTTGATAAGTGTGTTATTCGACGTATTATATATAATTTTTGTATGCTTCCCACCATCAATAAATTGCTCCTTCCATTTTTTTTTTCAATCAGACAGTTGATGTTCCAATTCCTAACAAAGCAGCGATATTTAGCACCATTTGTCAATTCAATTAAAGCGCTCCCAAGTTTACCTTCTCTACCATGTGTATAGTAGATAAAGAAGATATTGCCCTCCACTCTAAAATTCAATACCGTATTTCACTGGAAATATGTACTTTGAAGCCCCTGTATAAAGAAGAAATAGTAATTTAGGAAAAGGTTTGTGTGTTTCTGTAACATAATTAAAAAACAAAAGTTACTTAAATACTAAACTTGGTATTTAAGTCCAGCATCTTCCAGGATGCAACACAAATGTTTTTAAGAAAATCCCTATACTCCAAATTACCCTCTGTATGGACAGTTTCTCGGAAATATAAGTCTTACTGGATAAAATATGGATCTGGTTAGAGCACACATTTGCCCCTTTTCTTTTTCCTCTACCTCTCCCTTTCTGTTGGTTATGTAAAGAGAACAGAGTTTCTAACCACCACATAGCGACTAGCTTTGTCTAGAACATCCTGACATTCCCCTACTCCTGAAGCAAAGATGCATAATAGCACTGAGCAATCCACTTGCATAAAAGAGAAGTGGGGATCAATCTTCCAGCTGATGTGAGAGTGATAAGTTCATACGTTGTATATGTGACAGCCTCTAAGTTCTGGTAACCTTCTAGTCTCTTGCTTCCCCACCACTCTCACCACTTCTCTGCATTTCTCCTCACTTGCACATACGGAGTATCACAACATTTTAGACAAGCTGTACTTGGAGCATCAGCCCAACACCACTCCAGCTGAACTATTAATGATAAAGCGTTTCTGTGACCATACTCCATTCAGATGCCACGTGTGTTTAAAACAGAAGATTGTGGATCAACTCTTTGTTGTGAAATGATGTGATTTTATGCGATTAAGATTTTTATATTTTTTAATGTCTTGTGAACAATACACACATCGTGTACATCATTTTGTTACAAGACATAGTTTTTTATCGTCATAAATGGCAAGTGTGCTTATTTAAGGATTTAAGAATTTTTTTTGCTTATTGCCCATATAACCCAGATTATCTGGATTTTCGATTTTCCGCATTGCCTTTGGTCCCAGTTAGTCCAGATAAATGAGGTTTTACTATAATTTGTCAACCTCCTTTTTAAATATTAAGCTGTCATTTCAGTTCACGTATGCTGTTGTGTACATACAAAAATGCCTACCATTTTTAGTGGAAGTTTGTCATACAGAAAATTAAACACTTTTGGAGTACATATGAAATTAATAATACCTGATTTATCATTTTGTTTAGGTTGAAGCTGTAAAATCGTTGTGATGTCCTTGTTATTTGATCGCCATTTGAAGCTGAAGTCGTTGGTGATGTGACGTTGCCCTTCGATGTAGCTCGCCTCAGCTAGTTCTGCATAAGATCTCTTTATCTCGGGTTTGCGCAAGTGTAATGGACAACCCAAGAACAACTTTTCATATCCTTTATTTCCTATTTAAATATTTTCAGGAGTTATGCCGAAAATATTTGTATCTGTAGAGGCATCGCCCTCACATCCGCTCAGCGCGATCTCCCGTACTGGTCTCTGGTTGAGTACTGACCCGACGCTTCTCTCTTACCCACGCTAAGAAAACCGTTCGCTCCATTTGAATGTCATGACGTCATCCAAGAAAGCCTCGTATCCAAAATGCTATTTCCTTTTCCCGCAATTTAGAAATGTCCCTTTCTATTATAACATGTTCTTTTATGAATTTCAAATATATAATTACTTTTTTTTAGGATTAAACGATGTTTACTTTATATTTTATTATATATCTCACGCGACTTTTAAGGTTTGTAGAACTAACTTTCGAACGTGTATTTAAACTATGTGGTATGACGTCATGACTCGTTAATTTCAAACCAATAATGCGTTTATTCTACAAATTTAACGACTATCATTTACTCATATCTTGCTCACCTTACAACACTTGCTACTCTATTATCTATGTATATTATTACTTAACACTTATCGCAAATCTCACATCCGGCAATTAAATTAAAACGTGTCTTTTTCAAAAGCCCATTCGATCGGAAATCTAAATTTCGGTATCAAATGCCCCCATTTATATTATTTTATTATTTCATAATAAAATAATGTAAATGTCTTGCCCGAAAGAAAAATTAAAAATTACTCCTGTATTTTGAATAATCGGCAACACTCCCATTATACAATTTTCAATTACACTGTTTTTGAAATTGGTTATTAACATATTTTCTCATTAATCTTTTTAACATGACAAACAATTATACATTTGACTTAACATTAATCCTTAAATACTAATTACAATATGTTATGGTTTCTTCTGTGAAGCTTTTATATAAAGGTTAAATTTCAAGAGTCTTTCTTTATACTTCCTTCTTTTAGTTCATGTTTGCTCACTTCGCTCTCACTATCACTTGCACTGTGATTTTTCACTTTTTGTTATTGTAACACATATCTGTACTATATCCTTTAAGCACTAAAATGTACATATATTTATATAAATCCATTGCACTCTTTAGACAAGTTCTTTCTTTGTCTTTCTGTGATAACTATTTATACATCTAAATATTTTAACAAATGTTTACAAAGTTAATATTCTGTTTTCTCTCTATGCGGAGATGAACATTTTAACAATCTTTCTGAAGCTGTTATTGTGAGCTCTATACAATATATTTTTAAGCTCTTTGTAGTAGATAGCAATTCACATTCTGCATTTTTCATGAATATGTAAGTACCTGACCAATATATGATTTTCAAGTAAGCTAACAATTACATTTTATCTCAAAGCTGATTGGGCGCCAATAGACAAATGACACTTCCAATTTTTCTTTTACATTAAATCAAGGTCCCAAGGCACCACACGGTTTCTTGTATGGTCGAAGGAGTTGTTTATGCCATCTTCCTAGACATTTTTCATTTTTAACATCTTTTAATTCATAGGTATGATAACCAAATTTGGATATAATTTCTGCAGGACCTTTATATAACAATTCCATCCTTTTGTTCCTACCTCGCAATGCACTTGATAACTTATGGTCTTTAATTAGTACCCAATCGCCTATCTTAGGTTCCCATTTATGTTTTCTACTCTTTTTCTTTAATTTTCGCTTCTCTGCCTTTTTCTTGATTCGTTCAAAAGCAATTTTCGCTCTTTCTTCTTCACTTAACTGAATGTCATTAATTTTCAGTGTTTTTGGTACCCCGATCAATATTGGTTCTGGTTCAATTCCTAACATTAATTTTATTGGTGCAAACCCAGTAGTTACATTAATGGTGTGATTGATAATCTTTTCTATCAATGGACAATATTTCACCCAATCCTTGTGATTATGATGTGTAAGTACACGTAAATAAATTCCTATATCTCGGAGGACACGTTCTGTTGGATTCCCTGATGGAAAGTATGAGGAATAATAGTTTAGTTTTCTCGAGTCTAATGTCACCCTAATCTTTCCATTGGCCTTATTTACAATACATAGGGGATTCACAAATTCTGAATTCGAAATTTCAATAACCTCATCTTCTAACATTGACTTTATAACTGCATCTACCTCTTCTCTTATTGTACTAGGGATAGCTCTCGCTTTATGTGTAAAAGGTTTGATGGGTATCATCTCAAACGAATGAGTATAAATATTACATTTACCAGGTTTCTCAGAGAATACTTCTTTATTTCGGATTAATATTTCAAACAGTTTATCCCTCTGTTGTTCATTTAGTTGATCAGCCTGAGTTACCTTTTCCCTCAACAATTCTTCTAAGTCTTCACTACTCTCCCTATCATAGTACCTAGTTGCATCAGAAACCCTCAAATTGTCTATGAAATCATTTTTATCCCATTCTACATTTTCTTTATTATCGACACTGTACTCTTTGACATTTACTTCAGTTAATTCCATAGCTCCTACTTTAACATATTCTACAAAGAATGTATCCCCTTGGATTTCTTCTTCCTCTTTTTCTCTTACAATAGTTTCTGAACTACTATCTTCCACAAAAGGCACTATAATGGTCTCATCTTCAACTTTCATTTCTAGAATCATGTTTTTAAAATTCACCACAGCTTCCCAGGCATAAAGACAATCACAACCTATTATAATATCTGTCACAAGTCTTCCTACAATCAGAAATAAAATTCCAAGTATTCTCCCATTTATTTCAATATTTATCATTGCTTGAAATTTTACTCTCTCTTTTCGTTTTCCCACAGCTAGCGAGCAATATATCCCATTAACTGGTAAAGACATTACTTTAAAGCCACTACTTTGTAAATTATCATAAAAATTTTGTGACCATACTGTGCTATTTGATCCCGTATCTATAATTGCATTGTATTGTTTTCCATTTACTCCAATTTTGATTTTAGGTGGATCTCCTACTTTTTCGTTTTCGTCGATTTTATTTTTACATTCTCTTTTCTTTTGTATCATCATTTGCCTTCCAGGACTATTTATTTCCGAGTACTTATCACAATCATTACTAGGATACCCAGTTCTCACTGAAGGCGCGTTTGACCGGGTCTGGCGTTTCCCTGATTTTTATGTATTGCTCCTGTACTATTTCCCGAATTGTTACTTCTGTTTTCCTGCATTAAATCGGGGTTACTTCCTACCATGTTTTTGACCGTGTTAATGGCCTCGACCATTTCTGCATTTTTGGGGGAATTTCGTCCATTAGAATACCTTTCTTCCTGTCTTGGTGACCTCGGTCTAAACTCATTATCTCCGTTTGTCCAATACCCATCATTTGAATTTCTACTATGTCCAAAATAACGTCCCCGTCTACCTCGATCAAATCTATTTGTATTCATATAATTTACCCTTATATTTCTTCCCCTTTGATTACCATTTCTATTTTGGTGACGCCCTTCCTGGTTATATCTACCTTGATTTTCCCACCGGAATGATTCCATCCTTGGTACTGGTCCTTTATATCTTTCCCTAACCTCACTTCTATTCTGATAATACTGTGCCCCTTGCCCGAAAGAATTTACAGTTTCTTTTTCTTCATATTTATTTCCCAATGCGTGTTTTGGCTTATTGACTTCTAAGGCTGATAATAATTCGATCATAGCTGCAATGCTATCGGGTCGGGCTATGATTAGGTAGTGTTGAAGTGTTTCCGGAAAATGTGGAGTAACTATATTTATTAGATCTTTTTCATCTAAGGGAGGGTCCAACATCTTCGATTTTCTCGCTATTCTCATAAAATAGTTGACCATCGATTCCTCCGATCTAGGATTAAATTTTCCATTGCTTAATTCAACTCTAATATTAGCCTGCCTACTAGCTCCCCAATATCTGGTTAAAAAGATGTTTCTAAAGGTCCTGTAATCATTATTGTTACCCATAGAAAGGCCTAGCCAATTAGCAGCATTACCCTTTAGACATTTTCTTACTATCACCATCTTGTACTCCTCTGGTATACGTTTCACCGTGAAGTACTCTTGTAACCCTTCTAAAAAGGCTTTAGGATCATCTGAATCTTCATTTTCAAAAACTGGAGGTGTCATTTCATTTAAGACATGGTTAGGCCAATGTAAATTTGAATTGTCACCTATCCCTGAGCTATTTCCGAGATCAGAATGGGAATTACTGTTACCTCTATTTTGCATCGAAATGTCAGCTGATACACCTGGTATTGCCTCGTTTCTTGCAACTTCATTACTAAGATTGTTGTGATTACATGCATTTTCATTTAATTTCAAATTTTCTAAGACCTCTTTTACCTGAGTAATTTCTGTTACTACTCCTTTTATTTGGTCTGTAACATCCTCCAAATTTCTAGCCTGCCTTTCACTTTCTACATCAGATCTCTCTATTCTAACTTTACACCCCTGTAACTCTTCTCTAATTTCTTCCCTGTCTTTATCTAACCTTTGTACTACCTCTTCCCTTTGTTTGTCTAAACTATATGTTACTCTTTCCCTTTCTTTATCTAATTTTTCACTAACTTGTTGACCTAATTTCTTTTCAGAATTCTTTACTTCTTGCCTTATTGTCTCTAATTCTCCCTTAACCTGTTCTCTATTTTCTTTTACTTCACTACTGACTTTATTAATTTCCTCCCTAACTTCTTCCCTAAAGGTTTCGAAAACTCTCCTCTGATTCTCCAATTGCATTCCCAATTCCTGTTGTCCCTTTTCTAATTTCTGTCCTAACTCTATACTAGTTTCGTCTATCTTACTCATCTTTTGGCTTAACTCTGTTCTTAATTCTTTACTATTTTCATCTATCTTTTGACTTAACTCTGTTCTTAATTCTTTACCATTTTCATCTATCTTTTTACTTAACTCTGTATTCATCTTTTGACTTAACTCTGTACTCATCTTTTTCACTGTTCTTAATTCTTTACTATTTTCATCTATCTTTTGACTTAAATCTGTACTCATCTTTTTCATTATCGTTTGAAACATATTCTCTATTTCTGACATAAATGCTGGCCTTTCTGAATTACTACTAAACATTTCTGAGCTACCTCTAGGTGTTTCTCTAACGTTCTGATCTACTTCTTGGCATATTCTGCTACCAATTACATTCCGATTAAATTCTTCCATCCTACTTACACTTTTCTGAATTTCCGGACTATCGAAACCTAAAAATTCAGTGTCACTGTCTTCCATTTCTAAGCTATTTACATGTGTTTTTCTACTCACCAAAATTTTCAATATTTTCACTATTTCACTTTAACTGCACTTAAACTTGTTCACTACACGTTTCACAGATGTTGACACGCTGGGCACCTTCTTGTCTGCTGGTTCGATGCTGATCTGGTCGTCTTGGGGTTTTGGTCCATTCTTTCGGCGCCACACGTTGGGAAGCCAATTTGAAGCTGTATTATCGTTGTGATGTCCTTGTTATTTGATCGCCATTTGAAGCTGAAGTCGTTGGTGATGTGACGTTGCCCTTCGATGTAGCTCGCCTCAGCTAGTTCTGCATAAGATCTCTTTATCTCGGGTTTGCGCAAGTGTAATGGACAACCCAAGAACAACTTTTCATATCCTTTATTTCCTATTTAAATATTTTCAGGAGTTATGCCGAAAATATTTGTATCTGTAGAGGCATCGCCCTCACATCCGCTCAGCGCGATCTCCCGTACTGGTCTCTGGTTGAGTACTGACCCGACGCTTCTCTCTTACCCACGCTAAGAAAACCGTTCGCTCCATTTGAATGTCATGACGTCATCCAAGAAAGCCTCGTATCCAAAATGCTATTTCCTTTTCCCGCAATTTAGAAATGTCCCTTTCTATTATAACATGTTCTTTTATGAATTTCAAATATATAATTACTTTTTTTTAGGATTAAACGATGTTTACTTTATATTTTATTATATATCTCACGCGACTTTTAAGGTTTGTAGAACTAACTTTCGAACGTGTATTTAAACTATGTGGTATGACGTCATGACTCGTTAATTTCAAACCAATAATGCGTTTATTCTACAAATTTAACGACTATCATTTACTCATATCTTGCTCACCTTACAACACTTGCTACTCTATTATCTATGTATATTATTACTTAACACTTATCGCAAATCTCACATCCGGCAATTAAATTAAAACGTGTCTTTTTCAAAAGCCCATTCGATCGGAAATCTAAATTTCGGTATCAAGGTTGATATCATAAAAACTGAACATTGTGTGGGTGTCAGCTTTGAAGGTGCTACCTTGGGTAGAAACAATCCTGTGACACTGATGTGCATATCAACATCTCAGAGAGCATTTGTTTTTGACATCCAAACAATGGGAGATGGGACATTTGAAAATGAATTGAAGAATATTCTACAGAGTAATGAAATTGAAAAAGTCATTCACAATTGGTGTATGATTTCTGACTGTTTGTATCACAAACATGGTGTAACACTCAATAAGGTGTTTGATACACAGGTGAGCACAGCTCTAGTTTTTTAATATAAAAGTTCGCCTCTTTGTGTGAGAAGTATGCAGCAAAATTTCTTCTATATTTTACAGGTTGCTGACTTAGTGATCACTAAGAAAATGCAAGGACATTATCCCAGGAATGTAAAGAGCTTGCCACAGTCTCTGGCTACTTACTTAAATCTACCAGAAAATCTGATTTATCAACCTAAGATTTGTGATGGATATGTAGGGGTAAGCTTTAGTATAATTTTACAATTTAAAAATTCTACAGTTAATATTCTTTTTTATTTTCTCTGCTATTTACTAATGGTAAGTAATGGTATTGCATTTCTTTCAAAGATTGGTATTGAAATTTCACTGGTAATAATTGTTTTGAAACTGCCTGAATCCAAAACAAAAAGCAAAATAGAGAAGGTCCATGTTTATACATGTGTATGAGAGGGATAGAGGGAGAGAACAGTGTAACTCAAAAATAAAAGTTGGATGAATGCCGTACTTGGTATTCAGGTTCAACATCTTCTGAGAATGACATGAAGATTCTCAAGATAATTTTGCCACTTCAAATTACAATTTACATGGACAAATTTAGATATTTACACAACAAATTATGCATTTATTAACTAAGCAACCAGCAATCATATAGGAGATAAAGGCATTGTCAATGTATATAAACACATATAATGTGTACATAATTTAAATACAGTTTTCATAAATTACAATCTTGTTAGTTTGAGTAGATATAAGGTCATTGTCCTCTTTTAGGTTCAGCTCCAATCACATGAAACAAAGGGAAAAAGAACATACAGTTAAATTTTATTCATACAGTTGGTGCCGTTTTTAATGCAACTAATGGAATGGGCTGTGCTATGAGACTCGTTTTCTATCTCCAAGGTCGTGGTAACAGATGGAATGCATATATCAATGTTTCTTTATCACAATGTATTTATTTATTAACACTTCGATACTTTACACTCTCAGCACCATATTAAATACTTAAAAACCTTTACACTTTTTTAATTTAGTAGAATTTATGCTGGAAGAAAGTTTGGTGAAAGTTCCATGTTCACATGCTACCAAAACACGTCTTATCACTTTAAACATATAGACGCTACTGAACTATTTCTTGGCGTCCTTTTGACGCAACACACCGCCTTTTCCATCTTCATCCGCGGTATTCATCCGCGCAAATAGTTCTTTCTCGTTAGGGAAGTGATCCCAATTATCGTCTCCTATTTTTATTATGGAACACAAACAATTCTAATATTTATACTTTTAACAAACATTTACATGAACGATTTTCTATTGGGGTCTTCTAATATTCTGTCTCATATGCCCCTTGTTTTGTTTTTCAAGTTGTCACCTATATTTACAATCTTGAAACACAATACAATCCTTCTCCTTACTCCTCTGATGCAATCACTTTGTACAATATTTTTTTTCTTTTCTTTACAGTCTTCTTCGCTGTTTGTCTTTGTCTTTTGTTTTGGCATGATACAGCATGTCTTTATAAATTTCACATATTCAATTACTACACAATATATGTTCAGTTGTTATACATCACATATTCAGTTATTATACAATACATATTCAGTTATTGTACAACACATTCAGTTATTACACAACATATCCAGTTATTATACAATACATGTTCAGTTATTGTACAATATATCCAGTTATCATACCACATATGTTCTGTTATTATACAATACATATTCAGTTATTATACAATACATATTCAGTTACTGTACAGCACATTCAGTTATTACACAACATATCCAGTTATTATACAATACATATTCAGTTATTGTACAACACATATTCAGTTCTTATAAGCACACATACTCAGTTATTGTACATTTGACATTGACACAAATATAATTTAAGTGTATCTAGGTTTATTATGTGGTTTTTGACTTGTATTCTTTGTTATGAGGAGAGAAAAACAGGATACAAATTTTGAGCTAATGATTATGATCATATTTATGGCAATATTTTATTCATTTCTTTGCCTTCTTTGCCTTGTAAGCTTATTATGTATAGGCAGGTCATTGAGTCAGTTCTTAAACTCTGATGTTACTAATGGTACCATTTTTCTTAATTGGGTTATTATTCATTATTATTTGGTTCAATATTTCTTCGAGCTTAGCATTGGCTATATCCACCTTAATTCATGGGCATTGCTTTTCTGATTATGGTTTTTCTTACTTCACTAATTGCCACCTCTTTGTCTCTTATTTCTATAAGAGAAAACTTCTATACTTATAATTATTCTGCAATTGTATTATTTTTCTTCTCAATTCACCCTCGACATCTTTGTGTCGAAATATTATATCTTTGTCATCATAATTGATTCCTTTTTATTTTTGTCCCTGACAAAAACACATTATCTTCCGTCGCTATAATTCATTTCTTTAATGACAATCAGTGTCCTCATCTGTCTTTGTTGACAATGCTCTTTGTGGTCGATATAGCCAATGATTATGTTGGTTTTCTTTCTTGTTGTAATTTCTAATCTGAACATAATTTTCTATAAGTAACGCATTAAAAATTGTTATTTTCCATCATCTCTACTATTCCTGCCTTACATATTTGTTGGCAAAGACTATTTGGTCCTTTCTTTGTATGGCTTTAATTTATTTTTATGGTATCTTCCTACCAACTTGCCATTTGTATTCTATAGCTCATATGTGTGGTCACCCAGCTGTTTTGTTATGACCAGTGGTTCCATCTTTCTCTTCGTGCAGCCATCATGGTGTCGATGTCAATTGTAAATTGCTTAGATTTGTGTTGTTGGTCATCCACTCGGTTGGGACGAACTTAGTCGTGGTAATTTCCCTGAGTGTTGGTGGTGGTGGTTGTTTCTGTATTCTGTGCAGCATCTGCCCTATCCGGCACATTTTCATTCTGTTCCTGTTGTCTTTCGTTGTCGGTGTTCCATTGGTTTCTGCCCCTTTGGCGTGAACCCCTATTGTATGACGACCTTTGGCTGTTTAAGTATTCCCTACAGAATCGTATGTGATTCACTTGATGGGTACGGTCTCCTGGTCTCCCCCGATCATATCTATGCGTTCTGTATCTCGATTCACCCCTCGGTATTGTGTCGTGGTACCGCTGTCTTGTGTTCTCCATCCTCTCGCCATGATTATGTGGTTGTGGGAAATGGTGTGCCCCTCTCCCCCTTTCATGGGTGCTCCTAGTATTTCTATTTTCTCCCTCATTCTGGTTGTTTGTAGCCGTGCTCCGGTTTAAGATGGGTGAGTTTGGGTGACCGTTCCTATGTCTATGCTCATTAGGCCGACCATTTTGTGTTTCGAAGGCTGTCAGCAATTCTATCATATCTGCAAAATCTACTGGCCTCGCAACAATTAACCCTGTCCTCACTGTGTCTGGGAAATGTCTTGTTATGCTGGTAATTAGTTCTGCTTCCGACAAGTTGGTGTCTAATAGCTTTCCTTTGTTGGCTACTTTCATAAAATCATCGACTAGCGATAACCCTTTGGTTGGATCATATCTACCTGTCGCTAGCTCTACCCTAGTTTGGTTTTGCTTAGCTGGGCCCCAATACCTTGATAGGAATAAATTTCTGAATGAACTATATGACTCATGACCAGCTAGTGTTAACCTGAGCCATTCTAATGCCTTGTTTTTTAAGCTTTTCTTGACTATCATCATCCTAAGCTCATTTGGTATCCTTTTCACTTTAAAATACTCTTCCATCTCTTTAACAAAGAGTTTTGGATCATCTCCCTTCTCCTCATCAAATGTAGGTGGTGTAATTTCATGTAATATGCTGTTGGTGTAACATGTGTTATGTGTTGTGTCATGTATGGTGAGTCAACATTTTGTACATTATTCAAATAACTCTCATCTTGTACATTACTTACATCTAAATCATCTTGCCTTTGTAGTGCATTCACAACATAATTTACATTAGCCAAACTTTCTTTCCCTTTTTTCATTTCTTCACAAATTGATTTTAAATCATTCTTTATTTCCTAGTGGCTTTGTTTCATATCATTTATAGCATCCTGTTGCAAATGCACCACATCAGTCATCGTCTTAATTTTAGGAATTACAATTTGTTCTACAGTTTCATTAATAATGTTTTTCTTTACTACCTCAATCTCTTTCCTTAACTCCTCAGTTATTTCTGCTTTTACATTTGTAATCTTACAGTCTACACTTGTATTACATTCTGTTATTTCCTCTCTACACCTAGCAATTTCTCCTTCTAATACAATCTTATTTTCTCGCATTTCTGATTCTATTTTTCCCATCCTATCTCCTACGATTTCTATCCTAGCTTCTAAGGCTTCCTTTGTTTCATTTAAGTTTTTATGTACTAATTTTAAATTAGTTTCCATTACTTTCATATTTTCTTTACACTCCTGTCTTCCTAATTCTATTTTCTGTTCTAAGTTCTGTCTTCCTAATTCCATTTTCTGTTCTAAGTTCTGTCTTACTTTCTCCATTTTATGACCTATCTCTTCCTTATTCTGTTCCATTTTCTGACCTAAACTTGTTCTATGTCCTGCTTTAATTCTACCTTATTTTGTTCCATTTTCTGACCTATTTCTTTTTTATTATTTTCCAAGTCCTCTCTCACTCCCTCTATTTTCTGACCTAAACTTTGTTCTAGTCTTTCAAACATGATCATTAATAACCTTTGGTCTTTTCCTATTTCAACCAGTTCCTCACTTTCTGATTCTACCTGATAACTAGGCCTATCTGCCCCTTCCCCCACTCCTGTTTCTATCTCTTTTCGTGACATTTTAGTTTCTCTATTCAATTCACTTAGGGTTAAAAGTCCCACTACTTTGCCGCTTCTCAGTAACATAAAAATGAAAATAAACTGTATGTGAAAACAAAAATTTTTGATCCTACTTTTTTTTCCGTTCCTTCGTCCAGTTATGTACGTCTCCTGGGCAGTTGGCTACGCTAGATGATCTCCGGTGTTTTCCCGCATTGATTATCCGTGCATCGGTGTCCTGATGTATCGTTGATTATCCGTTCATCAGTGTTCTGTTGGCGATGTCAAACGATGGTCTAATGGCGTCTTCTTTCCTTTTGACGCGATGGCGTCACTTGATGTTTATCGTGATTTCAATTCCCGTAATTTGCATTCCATCCTAAATTCGAGTTCCACGTTGGGCAAGCCATTTTGGTGCCGTTTTTAATGCAGCTAATGGAATGGGCTGTGCTATGAGACTCGTTTTCTATCTCCAAGGTCGTGGTAACAGATGGAATGCATATATCAATGTTTCTTTATCACAATGTATTTATTTATTAACACTTCGATACTTTACACTCTCAGCACCATATTAAATACTTAAAAACCTTTACACTTTTTTAATTTAGTAGAATTTATGCTGGAAGAAAGTTTGGTGAATGTTCCATGTTCACATGCTACCAAAACACGTCTTATCACTTTAAACATATAGACGCTACTGAACTATTTCTTGGCATCCTTTTGACGCAACACACCGCCTTTTCCATCTTCATCCGCGGTATTCATCCGCGCAAATAGTTCTTTCTCGTTAGGGAAGTGATCCCAATTATCGTCTCCTATTTTTATTATGGAACACAAACAATTCTAATATTTATACTTTTAACAAACATTTACATGAATGATTTTCTATTGGGGTCTTCTAATATTCTGTCTCACAGTATTATGAATGTTCCTTCACAGATTAGAGCTGGTTTTGTTTCAGTAATTTGAGTATTTCTACTTTATACTTATTTGCAGGAGTTATGTTCAAATATCCTGATAAGTATTATTTATTTATGCCAACAAACTTACTTTACACCAACAGTAAGTTTGTTGGCATAAATAAATAATAATTACCATGTGAAGGTTATTTAATCCTGGGATATAAAGTACTTGCAATAGTAAGTCACCATTGGGGTAATTGTCTCTGATGTGAGACTGCCTTTGTGGTTTACCAGGAGAAATACGAACTGGCTTGAGAATTTAATGCCATTCTGGCAGTTTGTCACAATAGCTCAGTGGTAAGAGCGTCCGCCCGGCAAGCGGAAGGTCTGTGGTTCAAATCCCAGTTGTGGCATTGAATTTTTAAGTTCCAGTTCTACCTCTTATCCTGATAAGTGATTATATTGTTTTAAGGTGATATTGTAAGGTAATAACATGAATAGAAGAATTACTTTTTACACAAATGGTATAATGCTGTGGCAAATAACAGCAATTCCATCTGTTTCATCCACCGTTTGGATTGCTCTTTTGTCTTTCATGTTTAGTGATAAGTTCATGTTTCATCTGCTGTTATGAAGCAGGAGGCATCCACTGAGATTGCATTTAAACGAATCTAAATACTTGAGAAATGTTATTTGAATGCACTTTTGGTCTTTTGTTAGTAAATGTGACATTTGCCAAGCGAAAAGCTTTCCTATACCAAAACTTTCTGTAAAATGTAGTGGACATGGCCTGTTGAGTTTTCTGCAATGTGAGCCAGCTCGCCTAACTTCAGTTGGCAATTACTGAGTGCAGTATTGTGAATTTTTGTTACAATTTCATTAGCAGTTTTGGGTTGGCCAGATACTCATCTTCTACAATTCAGCAGAAGTAAAGCCTGTGGTAACCGAGTGAGTTGGCACCATGTTAATGTATGAGGCTCACATTTTGGAGGTTGTGGGTTCGATTCCTGTGACCAGTCTTCATGACCCATGAGTTTTCAAGGATAATTACATCCCCGAATTTCCTGTCCTTCCATTTCACTGCAGTCATTTCATTCATCGTTCATCCTGTTGGTTCTTTTAGGGTTACAAGTGTAAGTGAAGACATTACATGCAGCTTGGCAGGGATAATATCTGCACAGAAACTCTTTCTGTCCCTCATCTGTGGGATCAAGTAGTGGGAGGGGGCATTGGACTGTGCCATGGGGTCCCCCTAAGATGGCCTCAGAAGGCCTACAGACTTTGAGGTGTCGTGAAACTTGGGAAACCTTAGGTACTTCTGTCAATGTCTGTACTATTGGTCTGGATCTGGCCATATGGTGTGTTCCCTCACCTCATCCTTCCTCCCCAGGGTGCCCCCGTGGGGGCATAGATGCAATAGGCCTTGCTTTGGTGCCGAACCCCCTCCATATCTGGGGTATTCCTATTCCTACTCCTAAAGCCTGTGGTCCCATATCATAGATTTATGGCATGTAAATGAACCTTTTAGCCTGATAAAGAGACTCCTGAGCAAAATTGTTCATACCCAGCCAAGAATGGGATGCAGAGAACCATAGGAATTCAAACAAAACTCAATTTAATTTTTTTAATTTCAAAAACCAGTGGTGCAAAATGTGCATGTTCATGATGTACTTTCAGGACCCAATCCACTAACTTCTTAGCAAGTTCTGCCCAATTATTTCTTTTATTTTTACCACTCATTTGTTGCAGAATTCCTTCTTGTCCAAGTCTCAACAACCAGGAAGATCCTCACTGCTACTATGCATATTCATTGAATGCAAAACATGCTTATCCTAGACCACCTTCTGAGTATCTAGCTTATCATAAAATACTTTTTCTCCTTTTCCATCTATGTTTCCTTTATGTCTTTTAACTGCAGGAGATGATGTAAAATAGTTTGTAATTTTCTTCACCAGAGGAAACAAAAGCTCATTCCAATTCACAAATGCAGCTGTCAGCTCATTAATTCTCAGATATAAATAGTAAACTTCAAGACCTATATAAATTCACAGCCAATTTTGGATTGGAAATAAATATAAAACAAAAGAAATGAAAATCCATAATAGTGCTGATTCTGCTGTATGTTAGAAGGAGCAGAGATAGAAGTACAGGTGAATTTACATATCTGGGAAGTGTAATCTCAGTGAATGGTAGCTCGGATGAGATGTCACTGCCAGAATAAAGAAAGCAAGAAATGCCTTTTTTTAGTTCAAATCAATTTGGAGATCAAAGCAAATTTGTTTACAGCTTAAATTAAGACTTTAACGCAAAGGTAAGATCAGTCTTAGTGTATGGTTGTGAAAGTTGGAAGGCAATGAAGCAAATTGACAAGGAACTACAAGTCTTTTTAAATCAATGCCTGAGAAATATGTGTATCTAATGGCCTGAGATTATACCTAACAAGGAACTTTGGAGAAGAGCAGATCAGCACAGAGTTAGTAAAGAGATCAAGTTTAGGAAGTGGAAGTGGGTTGGACATGTGTTAAGGAGAGAGAATGACAACATTACTAAAATGACATTTGATTGGAATCGCCAGGGACTGAGGAGTGAAGAGGAAGACCTAGGGCAACACCTGCACCACAGTCAGGGAGGAAGTTGAGCTGACTGCGAATAGTTGGAATGAAATTAGAGCATTGGTGAACAACAGAGTGCAATGGCATGCTTTTATCAAGGCCCTATGCTTCCCCACAGTGTAATCAGGACTACCACCACCACCACCACCACCACCACCACCGCCACCGCCACCGCCACCACCACCACCACCATACTGTCTAAAAACAGAACAAGGTGCTGCTACTATCAAACACTGAATGAATTGCTCATTATTAAGCAAGTGTACAAGCTGACTCTCTCTGACACTAATAGAGCTTTAGGCAAAGTGTTTTTCAAGTCAAAGCCTCTGTTATGGGCCAAGCCAAAAAAATCAAACACGCCTATTGTTTGTTTTGTTTCTGAGAAATATTCTTTGTTATGTACACAAGATTACACTACAGTGCATTGATAGATCAGCTGGAATGCTCCGTGGGAACACCAGAGTGGGCGAAGTCGGGCACACCCTCCACCAGAGTTAAACATAAACAACCGGCAAGTCATGGGTATGGAACACTAACTGCTGCACTAGCTTACATTGGGCTTACCTGCATCACAATAGATGTTGAAATTTAATGACCTTCAACACAAATACATTCCCTGTATCTCCGAAAACAGCTCTGGTTTACTGCCAAAAGTTCATGTTGACCAGTTACCTGTATTTCTCAGTGACGTTCAATTCTTGTAAGATGTGCGGAATTGATGTGTACAGTTCATTCTTTAACACTCCCCATAAATAAAAATCACATGGAGTAAGGTCAGGAGAATGAGGATGCCACAATCCTCAACTAATTATTCTGTCACCATAAACCCTTCAGAATTCATACATAGAATACGCAGTAGTGTGTGCTGTAGCTGAATCCTGCTGAAACCAGCCACACAATCTTTCATTCCTTGTTAGTTGCTGAAAAAAGAAGTTATTTAAAATAGAATTTACATAAACATGTGATTGTGTCGTAAAACATGAGACTGATAATTCTGTGTGCACTCACTGCGCATCAAACCTCAATATTTGTAGCATGGTAAAGAAGTTCATAAATAGTATGGGGAGTTTTGGTAAACTGAAATAGTTTTCAGAGATATAAGGAAAGTTTTCAAATGTATAGGTCATCAATTTGAACATTATTATGATGCAAGTAAGCCTAATGTAAGTTAGTACAGTAGTTAAGTATTCCATACCCATGACTTGCTGGTTGTTTATGTTTAACTCTGGCAGAGGGCTCACCAGTCCTTCCCTGACCTGGTGCTTCTGTGGGGCAGTCTGGCCAATCTACGAACACATTGTAGTATTGTCTTTTGGATTATTATAATCCTGGTTGGATATTGAATATGTTCCATAGTTGTTGTGTGTTAGATTGTATTCTCTTTGCAAAAGAGAAGCGACGTTTTGTTGTTTGTTGCTAAGGACTGAAAATAAAGATTTATTGATCAGAAGCCGAGAATTATTTTGTGCTTAATATTATAAGTTTTCATCATAATGAAGTAAAACTGCACTTCATTTAGTTTTTTAACGTGTAATACGTAACATCTGGCGACCGTGACAGGACTGGTTGTGCAGTTATTTTAATTGATGAAAAGAAAACACGAAATATAGACAGGCGTAATAAAATGGTGGAAGTGATCTCGTTAAAAAGAGAAAGAACACAATTACGCCGTTCATTTTCTTGAGCTTATAATGCATTTCAGAGCAAGATCAAGGAAGTCAATATAGTACATGAAGATATTTTGACATGTTTTAAGATCCTTGAAGACAAAGCTGATAGATTATTCACACTTGACGAACGAATCCATGACGCTTGCAGTGTTCGCGAAGTTGAAAGTGAAGATGAAGCCACGGAGTTTGAAGAAATAGAAGCATACTGTGACAAGTGGGTAATAGCTAAATGTGAGTATGAAAAGTCTGTAAGAGCTGAAGTGCAGTGTGATGCTTCTTCTGTGAGGTCAGTTACGTCCCAATCCAGCAGATTGCTCACAAAATTGCCGAAGTTGTCACTTGTCAAATTCTCGGGAGATATTAAGCAATGGCTACCATTCTGGGCACAGTTTAAGAGAATTTATGAAAGTAATGAATTACAGGACGTAGAAAAAAATTCTGTATTTAAGAGAATCTATGACCCCAGGCACGAGAGCCTACGAGCTAGTAAATGGATTTCCCCCGACTGCCGAGAATTATTTTAAAGCTGTACAACTATTAGAAGAGCGCTATGGACGTAGAGACTTGCTAATAGAAATTTATGTGAGGGATATAATTAATCTAGTGACAGAAAAGTCGCCGCTTTCAGTTTTGTATGACAAGATTGAGGTTAATGTCAGGCCCTTAGAAGCAATGGGATTAACAACAGAAAACTACGCTGCATTATTGTTCCCTCTAGTGGAGTCACGTTTAAGTGATGAACTTATCTGCGTTTGGCAAAGAAAAGAAGAAAATATGCGAGAATATGGGTCACAGGAGAAACTGAAACATATTTTAAAGTTTTTGAAATCTGAAGTGGAAAATGACGAGTACCTGCAACTTACAAGGAAGATTAGTAACGCTAGTGTAACCGACACAATGAAGAATGTAAAATATTTGAAGAAATGTCCAACTCCTAGTGCACAGGGCTTAGTGGCAACTCTAGGAGTATTAAATGTCTGTGTTTTCTGTGGTGAAGAGAACCATTTGTCGTCGGGGTGTCCACAGGCTAAAAGGATGACATCTGAAGAAAAGAAGACAAAGTTGTCAAAGAAAGGTGCCTGTTTTAAATGTCTCAAGATTGGACATACTGCTAGAAGATGTCACATGCGTCTGTCGTGTAATGTCTGTAAACGACAGCACTATCCAATCATGTGCGATATCTCCGAAAAGAAATTACAGGAAGAAAGACAGGCAGAATTAAAATCGAAGTCAGTTACTAATTTTTGTATTAATTATTCTTGTGTGTACCTCCAGACAATCATAGTTAAAATAGTTTTTGGATATAAGGTAGAAGTTGTGCGTGTTCTTCTGGATTCAGCATCTCAACATTCATATATCTCAGAAGATTTAGCGTCGAGAATAGGACTTAAAGCAACTCAGAAGATCACTTTGAATCATTCTGTTTTTGGAGGTCGGACCAAATCGGCAGTAAAACACAAAGTATTTAAGGTTGTCCTTCAGAATCTAGATAATTCTAATCAGTTAGAATTAACTGCCCTTGGTCAGCATATTATTTGTACTCATGTACCTCGTCTTACAGCAGAGCAAGTGAAAGAGCTAAGACTTATTCATCTGGATGTAGGAGAGGATAAAGATATCGAGATTCTTATTGGTGCAGACTTCTTGGGATTGGTACTCTCCGACGAGTGCAAAAGAGTAGGAGGGTTGACTGCTATGAAGACTGCTTTAGGGTGGACTGTATTCGGTCAATACGTGTTCATACCAAGTAAGCAGAGTGAGACAACACCTATTCTACTCAACCTAGAAAAGATCTGCAACCTATGGGAATTGGACGTGCTAGGAATACAGGATCCAATAATAGAAAGGAAGAAACACCAGCTGGAGGAACAAGCAAGGAGGAACTTCATCGAAACAGTAAAGATAAACGAAGATGGAAGGTATGAAGTTCAGCTTCCTTGGTTGAATGATCATCTACCTTTGGATTCTGCATACGACTTAGCAGCAAAACGACTGGAAGCTACTAGAAGAAAACTGGATGCGAGTGGATACCTAGAAGAATATGATAAAGTTTTTAAATGTTGGCTAGATGAAGGAATAATAGAAGAAATTCCAGCCATAGAGACAGACATTTGTGGTCACTACTTGCCTCATTGACCTGTTATCAAGAATTCATCAACACCTGTTCAACCAGTCTTTGATGCCTCGGCAAGAAAGGGTAATAGTCCTTCTCTAAATGACTGTTTAGAAAAGGGCCCAAATCAGATTCAGCTTATTCCTTCTCTCCTCATCAAGTTCCAGAAGAAAAAAATTGGTGATATTGCTGATATTCGTAAAGCCTTTCTTCAGATTTCCGTGGCACCTGAAGATCGTGACTTTCTGAGATTCCTGTGGGGAAAAGATAAAATCAGAACATACCGACATAAACGAGTAGTTTTCGGAGTGACATCGAGCCCTTTTCTGCTGGGAGCTGTAATTGAACATCTCTTGCAAAATACCTGGAAAGATTCACGGGAAAATGGAGATATTTTAACCACTGGCATTATTGAGCAACTGAAAGAGAGCTTTTATGTTGACATCTGTGTAACAAGTGTTTCGAATGAAGGTGAACTAGAACTGTTCATTAGAGTTGCCCAAGATGTTCTTGCTCGTCACCAATTTGAGCTTAGAGGGTGGGAGAGCTCGTATATTGTGTATGAAGGTGATGATAAGATGTCGCCTGTTCTGGGAATACGATGGAATCGTGCAGGTGATACTCTTAGTTTAAACTGTGATCACCTAAAGGAACTGTCACCAGAGAAGATAAAGAAAAGAGTGATGCTGTTAGTTGTACACAAGGTTTACGATCCAATTGGATTTGCAGTTCCGGTTATATTATTGCCTAAGCTACTGCTCCAAGAACTGCATAAATATTCCTGGGATGCTGAGATACCTAAGGAAATCTTAACTAAGTTTAAAAGGTGGCTCACTGCACTGGAAAAAATCAGTAGACTACAGATTCCTAGGAGGCTTCCAGAGACACATCTGAATTGCAGCCTGCATGCTTTTTGTGATGCCAGTGGAGATGCCTACGCAACAGTCATATTTCTGCGGGCATGGACAGGAGTTCGTGTTCAACTCCTCCAAGCGAAATCGAGGGTGGCTCCACTGCCTCGACCTACTATTCCGCGTCTTGAATTAATGGCAGCTACAATTAATACACGTTTGTTATCATCTATAAAAAATTATATTAATGTTGAAGATGTTTATTTGTGGACCGATTCGACAACAGTATTGGCATGGATAAAACGAGAAGTTCTTTGGTCAGTGTTTGTTGAGAACAGAGTTCGAGAGATCAGACAACTGACACAAAAGGAATGTTGGAGACACGTACCAGGTGTGCTGAATCCTGCTGACCTGCCTACCCGGGGATGTACAACAGCAGAACTCCTGGCATCAAAATGGTGGGAGGGACCATCCTGGCTATACCGTCCCATGAGTGAGTGGCCTACAGACTGTTGTAGCGTAAATGAAGAAGAAATCCTGCTTGAGAGGCGAAAATCCGCTACAGTTCTCTTGGTATCGGAAAATTCACAGGACTCAGACTGGTACTACAAATATTTTTCTCGATTTGAGAAAATAGTCAGGTTCATTGGATGGATTAAAATATTCGTCTCAAACTGTAAGTCTACAAGTCCACAGCGAGGAGAACTTACATGTTCAGAGATAGAAGAGAGTGAAAAAACAGTGATTAAGTTGATTCAGAGACAGCATTTCCATGGAATTGAGGATCGGAAACTTACATCAGTGGTGCCATTCCTGGATGCCATTCTGCGAGTGAAGACAAGAATAATTGAGAGAGATGACATCCCAGAATTCCGAAAACCTGCTGTCTTACCTGCAGACAGTCCTGTAGTTCAGCGACTGATTTATGATGTTCATGTTCGACATGGACATACTGGACCACAGACTCTGTTGGGTATTCTCAGAGAGAAATTTTGGATCCTAAATGGAAGAAGGATTGTGAGGTCAACCATACGAAGATGTGTCATCTGTAGGAGGTACAAGAGAGAACGACTGAAGGTCACTACACCACCTGTACCAAAAGATCGTGTGAGAGATGCAAAGGTTTTTGAAATTGTTGGTGTTGACTTAACTGGCCCATTATTTGTGAAGGATGGTCAGAAGGTATGGATTTGCCTGTTCACATGCGCAGTTTATCGTGCTATACATTTGGAACTGCTTACGTCACTATCCACAGATTCATTTCTTCAAGGTTTACGAAGCTTTGTTTCACGCCGAGGAAGGCCTTGCACAATCTTCTGTGATAATGGAACGAATTTTAGAGATGCCCATAATATGATGATTAAACTTGACTGGCATAAAATAGAAGTGTATAGCAGCATCCAACGTATCACATGGAAGTTTAATCCACCCACAGCATCCTGGTGGGGTGGGTGGTGGGAGAGATTGATTGGACTTGTGAAAGATGCCCTGCGTAAGGTCCTTGGGAAATCGCGCCTAACTATTGAGGAATTACTGACTCTGCTATGTGAGTGTGAAGCCCTTGTTAACAGCCGCCCTCTGACTGCAGAAATTGAAGATCCTCATGACCTAAGGCCTGTCACGCCTGCCCTGTTTTTACAGGAGGTTCAAGAAATAGGTGTAGCAGATCTTGATCAGATAGATGAAGACCGACTTAAAAGAAGGGCAGCATATTGTCTGCAGTTAAGAAATGCACTGCGTCAGCGATTCCGTAAAGAGTACCTTGGACAGTTGATCAGTACCTTGATCAAGCGGAACCAGCATGATCACGTGAAGAAAGGGTATGTTGTATTAGTTGAAGCAGACAACCTGAAGAGACTTGAGTGGCCGCTCGGAGTAATTGAGGAACTCCTGCCTGGAAAGGATGGGCAAACTCGTGTTGTAAGGGTTCGAACAAAGAATGGAATTATAATGCGTCCTGTTCAACGTTTAGTTCCCTTAGAGTGTTCTACACAATTATCTGAGGAGACTACCCCGAAGACTGATTCCTCAGAACAGAGAGAAGATCTCAATGAGACCTCACAGTGCAGAGACATATTGTCTACTCATAGTGGGAGATTAGTGAAGCGCCCTGCAAGATTTTATGAATGAGCCTCTCGTGTTGCAATTTTTTGAAGTTCCAAAATTGCAAGGTGGGAGAATGTCGTGTGTTAGATTGTATTCTCTTTGCAAAAGAGAAGCGACGTTTTGTTGTTGATGGACTGAAAATAAAGATTTGTTGATCAGAAGCCGAGAATTATTTTGTGCTTAATACTATAAGTTTTCATCATAACGAAGTAAAACTGCACTTCATTTAGTTTTTTAACGTGTAATACGTAACAATAGTTGTGGTTTAGTATTTAGCAGCATTTTATAAGCATATACAGAAAACTGGGGCAAGTATCACATTCTTCTGTAAGCATTATGTCCTTGGTTGCAAAATGTTTACATAGCAGTTACAGATCTGTATCAGATGATCTTAGGTAGTCTACCTTTCTGAAACATCACATTAAAATAGTATCTAATTATTCTATTTGTGCTTCAGGCAGACCTTGCAATATGGCGTGAGCGCCCATTGCCATGTGAGCTGCAAATGGCTATAGTAAAGAACTCAGTGTTTCTTCTGGCTCTGAAGGAAAAACTTCTAGCAAAAATGTTGTCTACTTTCTTCAGTGGAGTCAACATCTACCTGAGTGTTGTTAGGGATGCAGAAGTTGAAATTGCTCATGACCATCTGGTAAGTTAACTTCTTAAATGTGGTTGTATATTTTAGAATTACGAATATTAAGCCCATAAATATTAAAGCATGCATTTCGTAGATACTTAAAGCAGCACAATTATTATGGAATATATTATTATAAAACTAAGAATATGTCATACAAACTGTTAGAGATACAAAGGTGCAGATTTTGCATGATGGCAAATTAAAGAATGATGCATTAAAGTATGTGAAAGTTCAGCTTGCTTGATTGCTTAAAAAGATAAGATTCATATATTATCCAACAAATTATCTACATTGTATAGAAACAGAGAATGACCATCTGTAGGGCATAAATTTGTCGGCTAATTCAAGCAAGGCTAAAAGTTACATGAGAAGCAAAGCTTTTTGTTTCAAATTGTTTCTCCCTCTGTTAATTGAAAATACAAATGCTCACCCGTTCTAATGCTGCAGGAATGCATTTATATGGAGATAAGTGGAAAAAATTAGATATTGCTTACATATAGCGCTGCCAAAATAAGCAAGCCACTTGAAACACACAAATGCTTGTAGCGGCTGTAAGCACATGACCGCAGTTAACGCTCTATTGATTCCTGAGTGAAGCACTCTGAGGAAGAAAAGCAAATAAATCTACAACTTTTTAACATTATTACTGTTTAAAATCTGTTCACAATTATGATTAATGTTTCTCTTGTAGCATATTATACTTAAAAGTTTTATTTGAGAATAGGAAAAGCCCCATTGATTAAGAATTGATTCTTTTTAAATTGTGAACATGAACAGAATATGCAACAGCCAGTAAGGAATATGGTGGCTAACTTGTGAGTTGCAATAACATGACTGTGTAAAAAATGAATGTTGAGAGTTAGAAAACACATGCTAAGGGAGAACTGTTAAAAAGTGGTGGAAAAAAAATTGTGCCAGCATAGGGAAGTGGCAACCCCATCGTCCAGTGAGAAACCACTGCAAACAGCCTCCCAAGTATTGGTGGGAAAACCAAAACCTTTCTGGGTTGGGAGGAAATGTCCAATCCCTACCTCAAGAACTGAGGATCTACTCGAGTACCCTGTGGATAAAATAGGGACCTTAAGCATTGGGCTAATCCCTCACCTTAAGTAAAGTCGGATTCAAAAGGAAAATGTGAGCCTCGGGATCCCTGATGCCACGATTGTGGTAGAATAGGGAAGTTGAAGAAGAGGGTAAGATACGATGGTTTATTGTCACATATGCTTATAATTTGTGAGCAGAAGCTCAGCAAACTGGTGACTCGTCAAGAAGTATTAACAATACATAAACTTTTCATAAACAAAATTAGAACTAAGTGTATAATATATACGTCCATGTGTACAATATATACTTTCCTTAGATAACAAGTTAATATATTATATAAAAAAACTATAAAATTTTCCCAAGGTAAGTTACAAAAAGGCATTATGAGAACTAAGGCTCTAGCTCATCATTCATATATTCCTCTAGTAACCCTTGTCAATACACTTTTTATGTTTTGCTAAACTATTTTGTGTCTTTAGTTGCTCTGATATTGCTGGGCAGTTTATTGTAGACTTATATTCCAGCTTTTCTCATACAGTGCCAACCTATGCATGATAGATTTCAGCTTGTTTTTAGTTCTTGTTCTGTAACAGTAATGATTTTATGAATTATATAGTATTCCATAGTTTGTATGTGTATATTTATTTAATTTGTATAGATATTTTGATGGTAGTTAGGACTTTTAGGTTATTACCTAAGTATACAATCCCAATATGATTGTTATAGTAGATGAGCAACTTCTTGCATTCAGGTAATCTGCCCTTTCTGTTGGCATCTGTCTAGTAAACTAGCAAAATAGCAAAATATGTCATCGAGTCCTGGCTACTTTGTGACAATGAAACAAGTTATGCATGGAATACCCCAGCCACATACTGGGAAACGATCAGGTAGTGCCCCTAAAAAGAATCAAGACCTAAAGATTGTGATTGATTTGTCAAACAGCTTGAAAGGACATAACATTGCTTGGGATAACTTTCTCACCTTCTATAAGCTAGGAAAAATGCTGATGGAAAGAAATATCATGAAAAAACAAGCCTTCCATTCCACCAAAAATATTACAGACCAAGGTGATTGCTAGTTCCACATCAGCATTTGCTTTCATAAAGGATACAACACTTTTATACATATTGTGAAGAAAAACACGTATGTTATTCAGCAAAACACTCTGCCTCATGATGCAAAAGTCACTAAATGTATCAAAAGATAACCTCAAATTATGTATTTTAGATCACAATGCTACAAAAGAAGCTGTAGACACTGCACAAGATGGTGGTGGATTAAACAGCAAAGGGGAAGAGAAAAGCATGGTCTATAGTTCTGTTCTTAAATATCATTGACATGTCACGTATAACTTAAGGTAACTTTCAGTGGAAAGCAAACATGCTGCAGTGAAGAAGACTCTTCCAAGAAATTCTTGACAAGCAGCGTAAAAATAAAGGCTCTTGTTTAGTTTAGCTCACTTTCCACTTGCCAGTCAGGTCCTAAGTCCGAAATTACTTACTGCACATGCGCCTACAGTAGTTTCAAAATAGCCCACTAGATTTCACTGCATGACTAGCAGACGATTTTCACATCTGCCAACATTGCTTTTTACACTACACTAGTTTTCGTTGCCAACACATTAAACACAAATGCACTCACTCGCGTCGTTGCCGCCACAGACATACACCGCTATCGCCTAGCGCAACTCCATACTATTGTTGTGGATTCTGTACATTATTATTTTGCTCATTGTGTACATTATAATAATTTAATGTTATTATATTTATTATATTATTATATTTTTATTATGTTTACTATTTATCATTCTTTTTTGTTCATTTATTTTATTTTATATTATTATTTTTAATGTTATTAGATTTATATTATATATATTATATTTATATTATTATATTTACATTATTTTTATTATTTATCGTTCTTTTTTTTTTATTTATTTTATATTATATTATTTTATTGTATTATTATTTAATATTATTATATTATATATATATTATTTATATATATTATATTTAATAGTATTATGTTATATTTATATTATTTTTATTAATTATCGTTCTTTTTTATTTATTTATTTATTTTTTTTTTTTTTTTTTTTAATTTTCGAGTGGTGTAGCACGGCATCACATTCCCTGCATAGCATTCGAGTCCTCAACAGGCCCTCGTCATACAGGAACTGCATGCATGCCTCTTCATTGAAGCACACAGGCGCCAAATCCAATATACTGATAAACCTAGCCATTGCACTAGTTGCTTCTAAGAAGGTCAACAGCATACTGCCGACTCCCGCAAAAACATTCAAACTTACTATTGGCAACAAACTCCTAGGGACATTCTGCTGTTGGCAGCGCTGCATTAACACAGCAACTTTGGCAAATTTCGTGACCATTCGTACACACTGCCGAGTGGGACTTTGCCGAAATTCTGACCAAGTCATCGTGGAAGCTAAACTAAACAATATCCAAAATAAATATGTATGAGGACATCCTCCAAGAGAAATTGCTGCAAGAGAAGCTGTAGAGGAGCACCATTTGACTATTCGAAATGTTTAGTTCTTCCAGGCTTGTAGGCCATGTTCTAGAAGGCATGGTAGATCCCAAGGCCTACAAGCCCGGAAGAACTAAACATTTTGAATAGTCAAAACACCGGCCGTGAAAGCCTAAATACATATAGCACCATTTGAATTTGTATGCTCCACATTGCAAGAAAATGATCCTAGCATTAGGAAGAGAGACAGGTGTCATTTACACATATGGAAAAACTGATAACAAAAAGCTCAACGAAGAGCACCATGTGTAAAAAATGTGATGTGTTACACTCACATGATTCTACTCTTGTACTAACCATTCTTACAAGCTTTTATTCTTCTAACTTCTTTGTGTTAATTGAGATAAACATTTGAAGAAATTATCTTATTGCTTGTTTTCTTGCACATGGAACAGAAATATGGGAATAAAGTAGGCTTTGAGCGATTGTCAATTCTTTTAAAGCTTTCAAATTCTGTTCTCTAAAAAAAATGAATAGCAATGTTCCATTTGACAGAAGTATAAATTCTCCAAAACTTACAGAAATAGCAAGGAATATCTCTGAAATGGTTTACTCTAAAAAAAATTTATTAGACATAAATTGCGTGTTTTAGCAACAACTACATTTTTTGTACAGTAACATTTGTTCTATCTCTTATGGTTTACCAGTCATGCAGATATCATCCAGAGTAAATAGGGCTTCATGGGCTACAGCCAGAAAATACAAGACATACATTTGACTTGTCATAAAAATATCTCAAACATATGGCCTTTTAATCAAAATCGTCAAAGCCATTTTCAAGATAATCAAAATTTTCAAAAAATTTTCCATGTAAAGGGTAGTTTAGGGTGGAGTAATTTTCTTCAAAATCTTCGTGTTGCATCCTTGAAAGACATTAAACTTATATACCAACGTTGGTTGGTATAATAATAATAATAATAATAATAATAATAATAATAATAATAATAATAATAATAATAATAATAATAATAATAATAGTAATAGTAATAGTAATAGTAATAGTAATAGTAATAGTAATAGTAATAGTAATAGTAATAGTAATAGTAATAGTAATAGTAATAGTAATAGTAATAGTAATAGTAATAGTAATAGTAATAGTAATAGTAATAGTAATAGTAATAGTAATAGTAATAGTAATAGTAATAGTAATAGTAATAGTAATAGTAATAGTAATAGTAATAGTAATAATAATAATAATAATAATAATAATAATAATAATAATAATAATAATAATAATAATAATAATAATAATAATAATAATAATAATAATAATAATAATAATAATAATAATAGTAATAATAATAGTAATAATAGTAGGAATAATAGTAGTAATAATAGTAGTAATAATAGTAATAATAATAGTAATAGTAATACTAATACTAATAATAACAATAATAACAATAATAACAATAATAACAATAATAACAACAATAATAATAATAATAATAATAATAATAATAATAATAATAATAATAATAATAATAATAATATTAATAATATTATTAATAATAATAATAATAATAATAATAATAATAATAATAATAATAATAATAATAATAATAATAATAACAATAACAACAACAACAACAACAACAACAATAACAATAATAATAATAATAATAATAATAATAATAATAATAATAATAATAATAATAATAATAATAATAATAATAATAATAATAATAATAATAATAATAATAATAATAATAATAATAATGATAGTCATAGTAATAATAATTCTATAAGATACTTAACCTGTGATCTTTATGATATATATAACATTTCAAGGTCCCTAGTAAAACTTTTAAGCAAAGAAGGCATCTAATGTTTTTCCCTTGAGGCGTAATAAAAGATTGTTCTTCCCATTCTGTTGTTGTTGTTGTTGTTGTTGTTTTCTAGTGCCTTGCATCTGGCAATGAAGCCATTAGCATTCGTGCTTTCCGATACTTTTGAACTGTAGTTTCTTCTGATCTTAATGCTTCACAGGTCTTCAAGTGGTCTTCGTTCATTTCTGCTGGATCATTACAGAGGACACATATTGGTGAAGCTGAGATACCTATTCTGTAGAGATGACTTGCTAAGCAGTCGTGATTTGTCAGTAGTCGGAAGGCTGCAACCGCTGTTTTCCTTGGTCTCTGGGGGATTATATAAATTCAGGGAATATGTTCAAATACTACAAAGAAGTCAACAAAAATTAGAGAATGCTAAAAAATGTTAACACAACTCCAAAAAGTTAATAAGACTGTTCTTCCCATTCTTGTTTATAGACATATACACTGGTTTAGATACTGTCACTATACTCTGTTGTAGTAATGCTCAGTCTGTCCCTGTCAACCTTACTATGTTGACCTTCCTCCCCTAAAGTTATAGGGGCTGTAATTGTGACAGTCAGTTTGCAGATCACTGCTCTAGCTTAATGTCAAGAGGTACCCATTAGAGTTTCTGCATTTGTTCCCTAGCACCCTGTATACTTTTATATGCAGAAAGTAAATATTTCAATTTCTATTTGCCTTATTTTCTTTGCCCCATTGCATTAATAAAATATGTTTGTATCCACACAGGCAAAAGACGCACTTGTTCCAAGGGAATTACTTGCCCTTGAAGATGATGATGATGCACAGGAGCAAACAGTTGGAAGAAATGGCTTGTGAAATCTTAAGCAGTAGTACCAACATTCCAGATGTTGCCTTTCTATTTTGGATGCAGAAATATTGTATGTATTCAAAAGAAAATATGTGCTGTTTTTAAGAGATGACTGGAGCGAACTCATTAATGTAAAATTGTTCCTCAACATTTTATCTTAGTTTTTAAGATTATAATTAGTAATGTTCCTTTAAAAATCTTTTACATCATTCTTGTTCAATTTAAATTTTTTTCAAAATGTATAATAAACTTAAAAGAGAGAACAATTGGTATAGAGGAAAGAATTTAACTTCTACAGATTGGCAAGGCTTACCTGCACATAGACTGATCTCAGAAACACAGAGGTATGTGATTCGATTGAATGACAATCATTCAAGGAATGCATTGTGCTTTTAAAGCTGCTGTCATGGGGAAATATTGCTACATCTCCTGCATGTGTTGAATAAAATGTTAAAAAATTATTAAGCTAGCAATAGGAGGTGGTATAAATTCTATAATATATGCACATTTTCCACAATTCATGCAGTTTTTATTAGTATTTAAATTATGCAGGTTTTTGTGTCCTAATACAGTGATGTCATAAGTGGAATTAATTTTCAATTAGCATTTGATAATATAAATATGTGGAAAAACAAAGGAATAAACTCATGCTCGTGCCATATGATATGTGTGTACTATGCTTATGGCTTTTAAATTGGTATTATTAATCTAGATTAAATTAACATTGTACAATAGGTCATTGTTAACTGATAAAGGTCTAACTGTGGATCTTAGCCATGTGGCCTTGGATAAATGTATGGCAAGCTTTGCTATTAGAAAAGCAATGGTTTCAGCTGAACAGAAAATTTTGAATACTAGAAGGTAACTTATTATAAGTTTTGCATTTAAACAGCTTAAATGACTTGTTATTGTTGAATGTGTTTAAAAGCAATACAAATATCCACATTTTATATTTTTTCTCTGTTTCATGTAAGAACACGTGAAATGATACATTTAAAGCTGTTTTTTTTTATCTTATATGAGGGCCTTTTTTTTTAATGTCTGATTGGTTGCAACCAAAACCACAGAGAAAATCAGAAATATTTTATTTGCAACATTTAGTTACACCTACATGCTACTTCTGTGTATAGTTGCTGTGCCAGTGTAGACATTTTTCGTAGTATGCTACCAACTTTCCAGACCCCTTGTCACAGAAGACTTTGCTTTAAGCTACTTCAGTCATGATGGTAAATGGAGTTTTTTTTTTTCTGTTATTGACGTCTTCCAACATTGTGTCATACTGGGCGGTGAATGAATAAAATGGGTGAAATGATGCTCAAATGAGCCCGAGGTCCATAGAGCTTTAAGTTACCCGACATTCGTCTTCTCCGGATAAGGGAAAACCTCAGAAAAAACTCTACCTGGATAACTTACCCTAAGCAAGGATCGAACTCACAACCTCTGGAACGTGAGGTAGACACGCTAAATATTATGCTACCGAGACGGGCGGTATATGGAGCTGACTTTTAAATTCTGGCTGTTAGGAGTATAAGTACACATATTTTGATAATTGGTACCTTAGTATGTATCCTTTTCAGTGTGTTAATTGTTTTTTCTCTTCATCTAGCATATTTCCCACAAACCAATCACAAAATTTACTATGTGATGTTTTTTGCGTGGTAGTAAGTGTGCCACAAAATGAAGAATGGCTACCATTTGATTAGATCAGATTTATTGTCAACCTTGGGAATTACAAGAATTCATGGTATCGTCAAAATGAATAAACATGAATACAAATAAAATAATTATATACAGGTATAATAAATTACACACCCAGAAGGGGTTCACGGAAAAGTATTTACAAACTCTTCAACTGAGTAAAAACAATGTTGCAATAGCAGATGTTTCACCTTATGCTTAAAAGCAGTTTCTGAGGTGGTAAGTTTAATATTATCGGGTAACTTGTTATATAAGGTAATTCCAAAGTGTCTTACACTTTTGCTGAATAGTGAGGTATTATGTGTAACCGTGCTCAGTTTATGCCTATTTCTAGTGAGATAATTATGTTTTTCAGAGTTTTATGAAAATAAACCAAGTATTCATATTCAAGATGCTCTCAGGACTTCTAGTATATATAGACAAGAAAGTAGCA